>JAQJVL010000147.1:1022520-1609004 GCA_035578905.1 Stictocephala bisonia | reverse complement strand
TTTCGGTTAAATCATTTTTGGGACAAAAAAGGCAAAAAACAAAATAATATATTAATAAATTACTTGGAACATATGTTTAGATCAAGGATAATCAAGGAACAAATTCTGAAATTATGTAGTGGTAATGGTGGTTGGAAACACCCTCTATTCTAGTGTGTAGTACAGTAGGCAAGGTCAAATCTCAGCCTTCCAAGCGAAAGACACGCATTGTTCGAGTGGTGGAGGTTCCCGCGCGTTTGCCATTTAGGTTAGGTTCGCTGCCTACGTGATAACCTCAATATAGGATTGCCACGTTTTATGAGTCCCTCGATGTTTAGACATACTATCAGGTTTATTTAATTAGTCGTGGCACCGACCTGACCGATATTCTGTGAAAGGTTATCTTCGAAATAGCGACCATTGTGGCGTTTTAAGTTGTAAACAGTTACAATCAGGTTGTTTTTTATTATTAGCATTTGTTTGCATTAATAAAGGTCAATTATTGTTACGTTTTTAATTGTTTTTACCATCCATTTATCACAAGATAAAAATAATGTATTTATCATAGTTTCGCAATTTATTTTAAATATAGACAAATTATATGTAATTTATACTTAGACTTGGGTATTTTAATACGTGGTTATTGATAGAGGATTTGAAAAGTTAGTTTTAGATAGTGGTATTTTCTACATCATATTATAAAATTTTTGACTATTATTATTTATGAAAAAATTATATGATAGGTTTTTATTTAAATTCCGTCCTTTAAATTTAAATTTCTTGACTGTGCGGTCCTCGTACATTCTACCATATTTAAGGTGGCTGTTTCCCTCTACGAAAAACACCCGCGGTGACTTGGCGGTTTGGCAAACGGCCACCTTAATGGCCTTATAAGTGCTTTAGTAATTTCATCTCATTCTTGTTGTAGTGGCATCACTTGCTGACTCAACGGGTACTAAGATCTTTCAATAAATTGTTTCTTTGCAAATTTTAACTGGCATGTTTAATACTTAACATTGTAGGAACTTTTAATGGTCAACAATAATTAAATTTTTAAATGTCATCATTATCTATTAAATCACCACTTATCGTACTAATATCTTATTTTAAATAATTTTCATTCCAAAAATGTCATTGCTAGACGCATACAACTGCGAGTTGCTTTGATCTAGTATAATATATATATTTATACTATTTATATGTTTATATATACATATATATGTATATAATTTATTATTTAAAATGACTAATTATTAGTTTTTCTAATAATAGTTCAGTGAAGAACTAACGTTCGTTGTGCAATATCAGACATTGTTCAGTTCACTGTGACCTACACAAAAGCAAATCCACAACTTGAAGGCGTGTTGGAAAAAAATGTTGGAGTGATTGTTGTGATTTTAGCCGAACAGCTCAATCCATTCTCCATAAGACCAATGTTAAATAATTTTCTCAATTCATGCTAAAAAATAACTCAACAGTAAATTATTTAAAACGTTTGTTCATTAACTAGTTATGACAGTTTTTTTTTTAACAAATTCTGAAATTAATGCCTAATGTTTTGGTTGTATAAAGTATGCTTTTGCTTTTTTTAATGCTGTGATATTTTAATATTTTTGAAACAGGAACTAAACATGTGATCACAATCACATAGAAAAAATGAAAAGCAATCAACATTCTTCTGTATAATATTTAAAAAATGAAATCAGACATCATTTTATCGGAAAAATACATAATATATTGGCTTATCCGTTTAACTTTAGTTTTATGGTGAATAGATCACGTTAAATGGTTCGGATTCTATATAAAGCTGCAGGTCCCTTAGTTACCCTGGCTAAGGTAATTAAAAAATAGCCCTTTCTGAGGAACAGTAGACCTTGATTAGTAACAATGACTATAGTTCGAATAAAATAACTTTGGTACTGGCGGAACGCCCTCGCTCCACTGGTCTGAAATGACAAAACTCCGAGCTTTAATTTGCTGTCAAACTTAAAATAAGTAAGCAATAATTTTCAAACTAATTGTATAGTGTCCACCATGTTATATTCTTTAAGAAAAAATTATGCTGGATATTTTTCTTGAGCTAATTTGCTTTCAATAGCGATATTTGTATTTAAAAACAAGGTTTAATGAGTGAAATTGCGCGTGAGTCGTCTTTAACCTGTCACTGTAGCGAGAATAATAATGATAAAATAATTTCTTGTGAATGGATGACAGTTTGATTCATTGTGATTAGTTTGGTATAAGTCTCATTTAATAATTCAAACAGGTTTATGAGAAATTAATTTTTTTGTAAAACCTTGCAAACTCGGAAACGAAAAGCGCTAGACAAAATTTCTTTGAGCAAACATTAACTGTGTTATTTATGTATTACTAAAATAATACTGTGGCAGTAATAAAACATGCGGAAAAATAATGAAGAGTTGATGAAGTAAACTCATAGTTCGTTTACATCGAGGCTGTGCCGGACGCGTAAGGTATACTCTGCTCAAGGGAAAGTGTAGACTGAATATTCAGCCCAAGCGTAAAACGAATTCCGATCGACGATATTTCCAGATAAGAAATGTTTCTCCAGTAAGAAATAAGGTAAGATAGTTGACTTTTGACTTTGAGGTGTGTTCGTGTTCAGTTCTTTATCGATTTAACAGTGCTTAGTATAGTTTAATCACTAGTTTTTATTACAGTTATTAAGTTTTAGTGATATTACACGTTTTTTTTAGATGTGACAATAATGCTATAGGATTCAGTGTATATATAATTATCAGTGTTTATTGCAATTATAATACTTAGGCTCTTTCAAATTTTAGGTAGTGTTCTATTAGTAATTGACAAGAAATGTTTGCAATGGAAGAGGCAAAGCTGAGCCATTGACTGTACATTGTGCGCGTGGTATCACCGCCGCCTTGTTGACAATCTAGTTTTGAAAACTTCTGAATCTTTCTTCCTAATTCAAGAAAATTCTATTTAATACGAGATTACGATTTTAGTGTCACTTAAATAACACAACTAATTTAGTTTTAAAGAAATTTTCTCTAGCGCTTGTCATTATCGAGTTTGCAAAAGTTTACAAAAAAATTAATTTCTCATAAACCGGTTTGAATTATTAAATGAGACTTATACCAAACTAATCACAATGAATCATACTGTCATCCAAGCACAAGAAATTATTTTATTATTATTATTCTCACTACAGTGACAGGTTAAAGACGACTCACGCGCAATTTCACTCATAAAAACGTGTTCTTAAACACAAATATCACAATAAAAAGCAAATTAGTTTAAGCAAAATATCCAGCATAATTTTTTCTTAAAGAATATAACATGGTGGACACTATAAAATCAGTTTGAAAATTATTGCTTTCTTAGTTTAAGTTTGACAGCAAATTAAAGCTCAGAGTTTTTTCATTTCAGACCAGTGGCGCGAGGCAGTTCCGCCAGTACCAAAGTTATTTTATTCGGACTAAACACTCGTCCATCTACACTCATCACACTCATTCGCCTCTAATATTCGCCCATATCTTGACGATCGCCGTCTTTATGATGAATAATGAATAGATTGAAGATGGACTACAACTCCAATTCCGCCTTAAAAGGTTAATATTTTTAAATATTTATTATTTTACCTTTTTGAGTCGTGCGTCAGGTATTGCGTGACTAACGAGCGTGGGGTTGGGGTCAGACCGTTCACGGTCTGGTGTTAACGGAAGAACGCAACACCCACCCTCGTAAATGGGGCTAATTTCACAGTCAGATGAGATTTAGTTAACTTCCGCATGTCCGGTGCAGGGACTAACCTGTTTCCGGTGCCTGTTAACAGGTGGTGGAGGGATGCTCGTTTTGCAAGAAAAAGGAAGTACTTCCGATGACGTTATTACGTAAAATATAAGACATTTTAAATATGCATATTATGGTTAAAATTTACAACGGCAATAATATTTGTTTTGATCTCCCTCCTACTATGCACTTTGTTGATTTTAATTTTTAAAACATGATTATTAAAACATTATATGTATAACTGATGTTGTGTAATATATGTATACAGTAACATTTTGTGAAATTATATTTTATCAAAGCAAATACAAATGTACGATTTATTGTGTTTTCATAGTTTCAATTCTGATAGGTAATAAACAAATTATATATAGCCTAAGTTCAGGAGTTCCTAAACCTTTTAGATAGTGTACTACCTATAGCTGCTTGACTACTACAAAACTTACGTAGTATTTTAAATATATAGGCCTACGCATGAGTGTAAAATATATATTTGTATTATTGATTAATATTTATGTTATAGATATAAATCACGTAATTTTGAAGAAAATACACGTGACACGCGTCACAAAGTGGACAGCAGTATATTCTATTCGAGAAGTGACTAGCGCTAATCACGCATGGGCTCGATGGCCATACTCTAGCTTCAAGGTATAAAAGTAATTAAAGTTGTATTAGTTAGTATTAAAAGTTAAAATTTGTGAAATGGGGTGTGATTATGTTAATATTTATCTATAATGGTATTCAGAATAAGGCCTTGATAATATAATTAAATAAAAATAATATTATTTACAGTCTAAACTTAGACAATTGGGAGATGAGTATTTGTAAGTTGTGAAAGCTGAGACCAAAGTAATTGTTGCACAACTGTGAACTGATCCTTGATTTGTGTAACGGTATCTGAATACCATTATGGATAAACATTAACAGAATCACTTTTATACCTTGAACCTAGAGTGTGCCCATCGAGCCCATGCGTGATTTGCGCAGTAGACTTCTCGAATAGTATCTACTGACAGCTCCACTACATTCGTGCTTCGACCTTACGTTGGTCACCGTCCTTTGGCTCAGGCTTGCACAGTTTGACAACGTAGGTCTACAGCTGTTTAAAATTCAAATGTTAATAATTAGCTCTTCAGTTTGGAAAAAAAGTTTAGGTAAATATATTTACGATAAACTCATAACGACACTATCTGGAAGTGTTACATGACAATCTACCTTTCAATGGCAAACAAACCGTTACGCTAATACTTATACGCGATCGTTTGTATATATTAATTTCAATAGCAATATTTCCCAGATTTATATGCGTTAAAAATATTAACAAATATTTTAATAACTTAAAAAAATGAATTTCTGCTAATTTATTCCTGAATTGTCTTCACAAAATGTTCGAGTTCTTCTGCCAAGATGATATATGTCAGTAATATTCTTGTTAAGGATTGTTCAACATATCCGAATGGTTGTCATCTGTTTCCCAAGTATTTCCTAAAGTTTAACTCGAGCTAGATAGTTGCTCTGCCTCGGCCTCGACCCTGAGATACCAGGGCGCCGTTGTTACACGTGTCTGGGATTGACCGTTGGTGTCGATTTATCACTAGAGTTAAATGCACCAATAAACTTGATATTGTCGACACAAATCGTTATTTACGTGCTATGCACAAAGTTCCTTTTTTATCTGACTTTCTACAATTAGTTGCAAGGTTGCTTCTTTCTTCGCGGCCTCTACTAATTGATGAAATTAAATTAAAATAAATCGATTCTCCAAACATTCAAATGTATACATTAATAACATAAATGAGAATGTTCAACTACTATACATAGAAACAAATAATACAACTAAACACTAAACGAATTGTCAAAAAATTAAAAATAAAACAAATTATATAATAAAGTAAATAACAAGGTATTTACTTTACATGGGAAAAGCCTACATGGGCATACTGCCTGTGCGTAGGCTGAGTTGCAAGTATTATATTTTAAAAAAAGGATCAAAATTAAATTGTTCTATTGCAAATTATTGTATAAGGGGGAAGAAATCTTAAATGTATGTCTAAACTTACTAAAATATACATGAAATAAGAATCAAAAGTAAACAGGAATTTTAAAAGAAATAAAAAATAGATAATAGTATAAAATAGAAGTAATAAACCAATAAACGTGGAAAAGTGGTGGCATAAATTAGTAATGAACACTTCAATGACGTTAATTCGTTGCAACTCGGCGGTGATGCAGTCATATCGAAAATTAATTATTGATTTTATGTCAGTTGAGGAAGGATTAGGGAATAAAGTGCACGTAGAAAGGAAGACATGCAAGTATCTGCCAAAGTTCGCTGAGTGGAGAGAAGGGCAAGTCATACTATAATATTTTACCTAATTAGGATTAGCAGATGAAATAAGATTAAAAAAAAAATATTTCCATAGTTAGGGAATAGACATACAAATCTGTGACGAGATTGAAGAGCGGCAGTGCCTCCATATTTTTGTGAATCGGAAATTGTAAATTTTTTAACCTACATTCATCAGACTCATTCTAAATCCATGCTCGCCTATCTTTATGATCAGCGTCTCAATAATAATAAAAAATGTTTAATTTTACTTTAAAAAATCTGCTGACGATTATCAACAAAAAGAAAAAAGACACCACCGCTTGGCAGTTCTACTGAAAAATAAACTAATCTGCCACTTTAGTGGAAAAAAATTAAATAAACTGTTGAAGTTTTGATTGTCCCACAAAATGTTACCGAACTAATCACTAGGCTTCTTGCTAGCCTAGTGGTTAGCATGTTTGCTTCATATGATCACGGGTTCAAATCCCGGGATGTCCACTAAATAATTTGCCATAGGGGTTTGTACCGTTGTCCCTCAACAACGTTTAAATATCACGTTCTAAAAAGTAATAAAAAACATACAAAACATTTGAAATAAAAAATTAATCATAACTGACGGTTGGTTAAACATACGTTTTGAGATAATGTTTTTGATGTTTCAGATCTTCAAGTGATTTTATGTACATCTTCATTTTTTACTTTTTTCTCTGTGTTAGCCAATGTAAGTAGTAAACTGATTTTTTCTCCTCCTTTTTGCTGTGAAACACAAGTTCCTTATTTTTTTTAATAACCACACTGGATTGTTTACTTTCTCTTTGTCCAAAAGCAACTCAACCGATTAGTTTCTTCCTCCATGCCGGCCGATGGCTACGTGGGGTTTGCGCTCGTGGGGTGCGCCACGTGGTGTTTGCGACCTCCCTAAGATGTTACCGTGGGGTTTGCGCCCAAGATAATTAGGCACATTTTCCTCGTTTGTTATACACCTACAACCGAATGATTTCACTGTCGTCAATGACGCCTCTTCCATGTTTTCAACTTATAGATTACCGTATATCCTTAGCCATAGACACGTGGATGATTGGTTATTGAAGTTACCTATAGGCTTGGATTAATTCTAAAGACTCTAAGAGTTTGGCTATCTGTGCTATATCCATTATGCACATTAATAATACTCCTAATTATCCGCGTTTCTATTTGTAAAGTAAATCTAGATGTCTTTGGAATTTGCTCCATCGACTCCCTTCCCGATAATTATTATGTGACCTCCCCACGGACCATAATAATTTATAACTGCCATTACAAACATTTCCCCTACTACAGATATACTGAACTACAAGTATACTGAACATGCATACCAAATTTCAAGAAAATCGGTCAATTCCTTCTGCCCAAAAGTTTGTTTACTCACATACAGACAGACAGACACACATACAGACAGACATTTTGTAAAAACCACTTATTTGGACTCAGGGGACCTCAAAATGGATATTTCCATAAAAAACTCAAAATCGAGTTTTTGGACGGATCACAATACTTTCTCAATACTATAGTATATGGGAGAAAGTAAAAAGTGTTTGGCATTTTTTCGATAAATTTATTGTGTGGCTGAAACCTCTTAAAATCGATAGGTTAGAGTTATTAACACTACTACCAATACTTACATAAATGTACCAGGCAACTGGCACAAATTTTCTCCCATGCTGTCCATGCGATATTACAATTACAATTTAGTATGGTAAAATACATTAATTTTATGGTTTTTTGCCATTATCTTCCGAACGGTAATTTTCCCAGGAATAAACTATAAATCAAAATGTTGGTAATTTTTGGGGCTACAATCGACAAAAAATCAAAATCGTTAGAGCCGGTTTTTTAGTAAAATCGATATTTGTGATTTGTTTACCGATTTTTGGACTCAGGGGACCTCAAACGGATATTTCCATCAAAAACTCAAAATCGAATTTTTGGACGATCACAATGCTTTCTCTATCCTATTATATTATATGAGAGAGTAAAAGTAGTCCATGTTATGCGGATTTCAAGAACGATACCTTACGTAATGAGATTGAAATGTAATGAGATAATGAGATTGAAATGTAATGAGATAAAACCCTTGACTCTAAATGTTTAGAGTCAAGGATAAAACGGACTACTTTTTAAGTCTCTAACAACATGGAAAATGTGCCTAATTATCTTGGTCGCAAACCCCACGGTAACATCTTGAGGAGGTCGCAAACCCCACGAGCGCATCTCCCACGACACCCCGGCCGATACAATCGTAATTTTTAACCTCGCATTGTTTAGCTAATATGTCATTTCATATCGGTTTAGGGGAAGCCACATTCTTGTTTCCGGCGTACCTCAGGGCAGGGCGGGATTGGAGCTATTGTGTCAGGATGGACCGACAGACGGAACTACGGTCAGTGGACACACCAACCGCCACCGATGTCCTCGACACGTCCCATCCCAGCTGATCACCCACCGTAGGAATGAATGAATGAAACCTCACTTGTTCCGTTTCCGCTGAATCTGGCTCGTCAGTCATCTATGTGAAAAGTGTTTGATAAGTTACTATGAATACACGTCATACGAACTTATCACTCATATCAGACATATGACACAGACTCACTGGAGCAGTCTGAAATATGTTGCGAATTATCTGCAAGTACCGATAAATATCTAAACACGAAAGAATGGAATCACAGTCGCAATCGTTATTTATTGCTGTCTATTTAAGGCCTACATTTGATACACAATTTGTGTAAACCAGTAGTTTAATGGAATTGTGATTTGGAGTTCTCATTGTTGTAGATTGTTCTAAATTAATTTAATCACGGTGATAAACAAGTACAGTACAAGTGAACGTCACACAACACAAATGTATTACAATATAAGTACAAAATGCACAAATATTACGGTGATCGATTTCGGTAAACCACGCTCACCTTCTTCAGACCAGAGGGATTCACAAAAAAATATACTGTACTGGCCGAAGGCTGAAACCAGTTGTATTTTTCTCAAGAGATTAAAGTAAAGAACCATCAATTTTTATAGCTTCAACAATTTTAGTACATGGCATGTCTCTCTGTTAGCTTTGCTCAGAATAGCTTCGACCTTTTCCACTAAAAATCTATTCCGATCGGGTTTCCAGACATTTTTCATTAGTAAAAAACTCATTCAACTGGTGCCAACGTACCGGTTAGAGAAACAGCAAACTCCAACATTCTTTCAAAATATTCATACTTATTTTCAGCCAATTTCAAGATTTGAAACAATTATTTTTTTAAGGGGAGAGAAGAGTGAGCAAAGCACAATAGTATATGACTCACCATACAACACACAACCTCTCACAATTGTCGATTGAAGATTGACCGGAAAGAAAATATGTTGTATTTTTTACAATATTAAATATTTAAAATATATATTTAATACTAAAAGAATAAAAAATTCGGACATCTATCTGGTTTTTGCATTTTACGGTACGGACACAACGTAAAATACGAACCGTCCGTACATAATACGGACGTATGACAACCCTATGGATAATAATAACGTATTAGACGTGCTGCGTATAACTGTTATTTTCAAGTGAAAAAATAGTTACATGATTGATACTGTTGGGTCACATCTGATCCTCAGTGGCTATTATTTTAAATTAAAATCGTGAGAAAAAAGTTATGAATTAGGCTTTCTTATAGTTTATATAAGTCATAGTACAATTAACAAATGAATAAACATTGATTTACCTAAAAGTAGTATTTTTAAAAGTATATCACAAACATTTATTGCTTTTAACAATATTTTACATTTGCCCCTAAGCTAACAACATACATCTAAAAATGTGTATATGAACAAATACAGGTTAGAAAATACATAAATATATGTATAATTATGGTTAAATAAAGTATTAGAATTGATAGAAATATTTTGACGATAATGTTATTAAATTTATAAATGTTGTCCTTAAATTGTGAATATCTTCTAAGAAATCTTCAATTTTGTAATTTATTTTTTTAAATGATTTATTATCTTTTTGTATTTTTTTTTTAAATTGGCTCTTTTAGGACTTCAGTGAGTTTATTTAATAATATCACTCCATTATATATCAGATTCTTTGAATAAAATGTAATTTGTAACGGTAATTTTATATAAGAATATGCTCAGATGGTGTTCAACGTCTCTGACCCCTCAGTGCCACTATAGAGTCCATAATGGTTTATCAATGTAGTTTCTCAGCTTTCCACAAAAATACCATAGTCATTATGCATGGTTTTCACCAAAATGTCGATAACGTGGCAACACACCGTCTGCCTACGTGGATATTCAACAAGGAAGATTGCTGTTATCAGTCTTAGTTTTTTACCCAACAAAAATGCGGCCAAGAGTGAGATAAGGGAAAGCTTTATCTGGGATATTTATGGTAAAGTTGTTTTTTAGTATTTGCCCTCTGGTCAAGGCGTATCATCACGTCAAACAATACATTCACATGAAAAACGTATCTGACGACTATTGAAAATTTACATGATTTGTTTTTTTTAGAAGCCGTGTCCATGAGTCAGTACTAATTTATTATACAATACATGCGAATGTCACACAGCACAAATTTATAACGAAATAAGTAAAAATATACAAATCTTATGGTGTATATTTCACCATCCTCAGAGGTATTTACAAAGGATTCCTTTGTCCTTGGATTCCTTTGTCAATCCCTCTGAGGATGTAAAACGTGATTTGCTGAAATAGATCGTATAATATTTCTAATTTTTTTCTTATTCTCTAATATTTTTGTGTTGAAAGACGTTAACTTAACCCTTATCACGCCGTTAGCCCATATACGCGTAATAATTACAAAAATAATATTTTCGAAGTAATGTATGTAATTTAATCCAGTAGTGCGTTTGGGTTATGGGCGGTGATTCATGAGAGACACATCGTGGGACTCGCGACCTTTTGTTGGCCTGTCAGTCACTTCAAGACTGGGTTTTATTTGGCAGTGTACATTTCCGCTGCGCCGCCCAACGCCACAAGCGCATATACGCGCAGCTACTGTCGAGCCGAGCGGGTGTCATTGTCCGCCGCCTTACAGCTTTGAAACTGTGTATTTAGTTGTTTTATCATTACTTTAGTTTAATATATGTTAGTTATTTATTAGTTTTAAGCGTCAATATAAATAATCCGGTCGATTTTAATTTTGTGGAAGGTACTAGTAAATACATCGAAATCAAGTACTATATGTATTTACTTATTTGTTATTATATGTGTTATTTGCAGGACCTGTCTTTGTCAGTTTATGTACAAGTAAATGTACTCAATTATACATATTATATTGATAGTAATAATATTTTGTATTGATTAATACTGTATAAGAAATCTATGCCTGAGGCTTACTTTTAAGTAAATGTTTGCTTATTTACATATTAATATATAAGAAAAAAGGTAAATTAAGCTAATATAAATTTCAAAATGCTATCATATCTTTTATTTTCCTGTACAGAACAATAAAGACAAAAAATGAGCAACTAAAAAATTTAACTGTGATTTTTTTTACAATAAATTAGCGCTTAATGGAACATAGGCATTGTATAAATGGTGCTCTAAGGGATAAAACGTATTTCTGCTAACAGGTAATATGCTAACTAGGAAACCGATTGAATTTATAGTTAACCTTGGGGTTGCGGCCCTAGAGCATAACAAAACGTCTTTGAAAACTCATGTTGAGTTTAGCATTGCGTTAAACCCCAATTTGATTTAAGCTCTTTGCGGTAGCATCAAAGAATATATACAAGATGTATCACGAGACCTGATTTGTGTGTTTATATAAAATCTATTTAGTAATCTATAATCAACCGAATAAGTTAACGGATAGCATTTTACATAAAAATTTCAAGTTTCTAGGTCATCTGGAAGTGGGTTAGAATTTGTATACGTAAGTCAGTGAGTGAGTGAGTTACACATGCGGCTTTATATATATTAGTTGAGTAATTTAAAACATGTGAAATGGTTGTCATATCTAGCTTCTGCATTTTTAGAAGCGTTCTTGAAGATATATTAAGAGCCTTTAATTAAAAACTGGAATCTGCCTTATGAAGATCAGTTCTTAAGAATATATTAAGAGGCTATTGGATTTTTAAAAGGGGTTTTGAGAATATGTTTGAAGGATGTAAAAAATTACTGCTTTTTGAAGATGAGTAATTGAAAATATTTCAATAGGTTATAAAAAACTGGTTCTACATTTTGTAGCTTCTGTTAGAGCTCCTACTATAAGATAACTTCATTAAAAGCCAAAACTCGTTGGTGATTTTAGTAATTAACAGTATATTTTATTTATCCATAAAGGAATTGCCGTAGTATATAAGTAAAAGTAAAAGGGACGAAATTGCTCCACCTCTTCCTATCCATTCTTAACATTTAAATAATGTTAACTAGTCTGGAGAGAAAAGTTATTATTTTTATCCGAAGCTATCAAACACACCTCAAATGTAACGTTTAAAACATTTTTTTCAAAATTACAAAAGAACGTAAAGAAAAATCTTCAAAGCCGCAAAAGCTTATGATGTCAATAAATCATCGCTCACTTCAAAAAATGTATCAAAACAGCATGGAGCATAATAAACAATAATAACACACGAACTGACAAACGAATTGAGTTTCAAATTGGAAACGAACGAGTTACCGATCCCTTTAGGGTCGCTAGTGAGTTCAACAGATTTTTTGCCTCGGTTGGAGCTGAACATGGATTTTTTCCACCTAACGGTCAGCCGCTTTATCTAATATCTAGCATTAGATACATTGTAAGTGTATCTAATGCTAGATCGGGAGAAGAGAATCTTTACTGTGGAAGTCTCCCAAGGCTCCATGCTTAGGCCTCTCCTTTTCCTGATTTATGTCAACGATGTTGGTTCATCAGTAGAAAAAGGGCGACTCGTCCAGTACGCTGATGACACGACTCTCTGTTTCAGCGCAAACTCTACCAAAGAACTCGAAAAGATAATTTCCATTGATCTCAGCAGTGCCATTCAACATTTCCAAAAGCTCAACCTCAGAAAAAACGTTGTGAAATCGTCATTCGTCCAATTTTGTTTGTGCCAAACCGATTCAGATCAAAGTCCCACAGTCATGTTGGATGAGACTGAGATTGAAGAAGTCTACTCTACTAAATTCCTTGGAATACACCTGGATCGAGGGTTGACATGGGGTTTTCACGTGTACAGTGTGTGTTCAAAACTAACCTCAGGCATCTATGTCCTGAGACAACTATCAGAATACTGCTCAAATCAGATACTGATGACGGCTTATTACGGAGTAATTTACCCATACCTCTCCTATGGATTGATCTTGTGGGGACGTTGCACAAACTCACACTTTTCTAGAATTTTCATTCTTCAAAAAAAGGCAGTCCGAACTATCGCAAAATTGCACATGGGAGAGTCGTGTAAACCAGCTTTCAAAAAGCTTGAAACTGTTGACATACCCTGTCTCTACATATTGAATACGTGCATTTGTTTTCAAATAAAAGTGCAAACTCATAAGAGGTAGTGACATACACTCAACTAGAGGCAGGGACAACTACCGAACTGGTAAAACACAGAACGGCAGTTCATGAGCGTTTGCCTTCACAGGCAGGAACCCAATTCGTCAACAGTCTGCAAAATTCGGTGAAAAGTGCCCCAATGCTCAAGGCATTCAAAACGCGTCTGAAGCAAGTTCTGATTGCAGAAGCATTTTATAGTATAGACGCGATTATGGCACACAACTGGGAGGCCCTATGAACACACAGACCAGAGCTGTACAGGAATTCTATCCAATTCCTGTATATTGGATAGAATTCGAATGGATGACTCGGAATGCAAAATTGTATGTTTGAAAGTGACTTTGATGGACTATTCAATTTACTATGACTATTGCAATACAATGTACTTTGTCTGACGCAATAAAAAAGGTTGTTATTATTATTATTATTAACAGTAACCCACTATTGGTACCAATGCAGTATTATATATCGTTCAAATTAGTTGGGGAAAATCTCAAGGATCGTGAGGCAATTTTGGACTTAACATTGCTTTTTGCAGTGTCTGGTTTGAGTGTCATATTTCCAATGAATTTGGTTCTTCTGCCGATAGTTGTGTTCTTTAATTTAACAGACGTCGCAATCTGAAACTAAAAAATCGTGCAATACAATTTTAAAATATACGTTCCTGAATTAAGATTTTTATAAAACTATCCTTGTTTTGGTCAAACAGTTTTTTTTCCTTCTGAACGTTGAATTGAATGGTGCATTTTTAATTTGGCTCCACTTCCTCAAAATTTTATTTATTGCCTTTCGAATTCACCTAGAAAACAAAATCAGTACGTCCGTAAGACAATAAGTCGCAACTTAGAGCATTTCCCTCATCACAGCTACACAATTTTTTTAGAATTGTGGTTTTAGTTTAAACATGTTCACATGGATAATTTCTTGTTTTTGTTCGGGTAGACTTTATCTTTTGGGTTATGGGGTCGTACGATAAGTACGGACAGCCTTGCTTCTTCATTAACGAACAGTAACTACGTGTAATCGTAATTGTAGTCGTCATGTCAAACATATGCGAAAGTGAAAGGGCTACTAGCAAGTAGTGTACTACAATATCAGCATAAACCTTAATACTTACTTATTTTTCATAGTAGTTTTTTTAATAGTTTTCTCAAAAACATATTTGAAAATAATTTACTCTTAATTGACGATTTTACGTAAATTGGGCTTTAAATATAATTATTTGAAAATAAAACTTTAATCAAAGACATACCAGCATTCATTCGACAATTAAAGAGGTCTTTGACACCAGTTATTCATAGTTCAGTAGTCTTTGCCCAGTGACGCAACAGTTTTAAATCGTAAACAGTTCCCACGCGCATGCGTTGGTAATGAATTCGCTCACTTCCGACTTCCTGCTTGTAAACGGAATGCTTGAATAGTTTGCAACGAATGAGTGCCCCCTCTCGGCCACAGGGCGCTAATTCATTTAATATTCATCTAGTCGTGTCTGTAAATTAGTAGTCTTTGTATGGGGGAGGGAGGAGGAAATGGCAAACAAAGACCTCTAAATTGAATTGTTGTTGAACTATGATATACGCATTTCCTTCTCGTTCTTGGTCGTTTTGCATTAGTTATTCTCATTCAATATACTTTATAAACTGGTCTGGATTTAGACTTAAATACAATAGACATGACAGATTTAGTATCCAACGGCCTTATTTATTCAAAAAATGTCTACGTTTTTCTCGATTTGTTTATTTTTCTAGCTAATTTTTTATAACATGTTGAGCTATTTTGTAGCTATGTTTATTTGCTACTCTTCATTTATCATTATTCCGTAGATTTTAATTCAATATTCACTGGTGTGCTAACTGCTTACATTTTAAAATAATACACCAGTGAAAACAAATATCTTACTATGAACTCTCGGTTAAAAACAGACTTGCTGTCTCCTACTGACGTTTAGTTACTGCGTCATTTTGATTGCTATATTACTTTTACGAAACAATGATCTAAATCCAATATGGCACTTACCTCCGTTTCTCCCGTAGTGAGAAATTATCTCTTCTTTTATGTTAAAAAAAAAAAAAATGATTTATTCTTCCTAACTAGTTGGATGGTGCCTGTTTATGTATTTATCAAGGACTGACTGTTCTAGGAGCGAAAGCTAGTCTTGACTATACTAAATAATAATAAAAATAACCTTTTTTATTGCGTCAGACAAAGTACATTGTATTGCAATAGTCATAAATGTTAATAAATGTTTAATAAATTAAATAGTCTAACATTTTCCATTCATTCATTCCATCAAAGTCACTTTCAAACATACAATTTTGCATTCAGA
This sequence comes from Stictocephala bisonia, assembly GCA_035578905.1. NCBI lineage: Eukaryota > Metazoa > Arthropoda > Insecta > Hemiptera > Membracidae > Stictocephala > Stictocephala bisonia. The sequence goes on along the minus strand of JAQJVL010000147.1, from coordinate 1,593,068 downwards.
GGTCATCCATTCGAATTCTATCCAATTACAGCTCTGGTCTGTGTGTTCATAGGGCCTCCCAGTTGTGTGCCATAAACGCGTCTATACTATAAAATGCTTCTGCAATCAGAACTTGCTTCAGACGCGTTTTGAATGCCTTGAGCATTGGGGCACTTTTGACCGAATTTGGCAGACTGTTGACAAATTGGGCTCCTGCCTGTGAAGGCAAACGCTCATAAACTACCGTTCTGTGTTTACCAGTTCGGTAGTTGTCTCTGTCTCTAGTTGCATAGGAGTGTATGTCACTACATCTTATGAGATTGCACTTTGATTTGAAAAAAAATGCACGTATTCAAGATCTAGAGACAGGGTAATGTCAACAGTTTCAAGCTTTTGAAAGCTGGTTTGCACGACTCTCTCATGTGCAATTTTGCGATAGTTCGGACTGCCTTTTTTTGAAGAATGAAAATTCTAGAAAAGTGTGCGTTTGTGCAACTCCCCACAAGATCAATCCATAGGAGAGGTATGGGTAAATTACTCCGTAATAAGCCGTCATCAGTATCTGATTTGAGCAGTATTCTGATAGTTGTCTCAGGACATAGATGCCTGAGGTTAGTTTTGAACACACACTGTATACGTGAAAACCCAATGTCAACCCTCGATCCAGGTGTATTCCAAGGAATTTTGTAGAGTAGACTTCTTCAATCTCAGTCTCATCCAACATGACTGTGGGACTTTGATCTGAATCGGTTTGGCACAAACAAAATTGAACAAATGACGATTTTGCAACGTTTGTTCTGAGGTTGAGCTTTTGGAAATGTTGAATGGCACTGTTGAGATCAATGGAAATTATCTTTTCGAGCTCTTTGGTAGAGTTTGCGCTGAAACAGAGAGTCGTGTCATCAGCGTACTGGACGAGTCGCCCTTTTTCTACTGATGAACCAACATCGTTAACATATATCAGGAAAAGGAGAGGACTAAGCATGGAGCCCTGGGGGACTCCATAGTAAAGATTCTCTTCTCCCGATCTAGCATTAGAAATACTTACAAATTGTGTTCGATGACTGAGATACGATTGAAATACTATTGAGATACTAGAATCGATAAGCTAGTTTTGACTATTTTAGAAGCGAAAAGCTGGTCTTGACTATTCTAGAAGTGATAAGCTGGTCTTGACTTCTAGAAGCGATAAACTGGTCTTAAGCGTTTCCCATGGTCTTTTTGTTGCAGCTGGGGTTGAGAAAAATTTAGTAAAACAAACCTCTATATCAACATAGTCTTCATATTTAATACTATATAGCGTATAATTTTATTTTTTTTATTTATAAGCATCTTACATTATTACATCAATAAATTAGATCGTTGTGGAACTAATAAGTTCAAGTTAGAATAAACAAAAAAATAAAATAAATAATAACAATAAAATATAAAAGTAGAAAATATACTATTCATTTTTTCTGTTAAAATTAGAAATATTCATTTAAATATAGTGCAAAATTCATTAGCATTTTCTTTAAATATCTAATTAGCTTTATACATTTCTTTAAAAAAAATATAGATCACATTCTGATGCCAAAAATGTCAATATAGAATAAAATACACTGTTGAGAAAATTTTTAGTCAACTAAATTGTAGTTGACAACAAACCATTTACATGACTTATATCTAGGGGGTAATGGCATAACAAAGTCAGGGGCGAGCGCGCGAGTACCGGTGGCAGAAAGCTCTAGGATTTACAGCAAGTCTCGTTTTTTATTGTGCATTTGGGGGTTTCAAGAGAATCCAGAGACGAGGTCGTTGGCTGCCATTATATGGGCAGAAATTGTCAGCTGTTACCAAAGAATGGTTGGTAGCTGAAAAGGAAGACGTCAATCAAGAGAAACCATGCTATCACATATCCAACGCGGGCGTCGTGCAGGACAGTGCTGTAGTACTGTCACCATATCCTGGATAAACAAACGGATAAATCGAGCTGACGTTAATTATTTTTTATGGATATTCAAGGCTGGCGTCTATACGTTCCCTAAACCTCGTAGTTTGAAACGACGTTTTAGCAAGATTTAAACTGTGAAACACTGTAATTTTGTAGGCAGGGTTCAGAGAGTCTCTCTCCTGATCATGGGATAAAAAGGGGAGTAAGGATTCTCTAATGGTTAAAGAACATTTAGCCTGAAGAACATCCTGACCTATAATTTTCAAGGTAGGACCTCAATAAACCTAAGTTCCTACAACAGTTTTTTTTAAATGTATTTTAAAATAAAAAAGATCAATTATGTACAAGAACCCGAATCATGTGTTTGTTAATTTTTTTCATATTTTGAATACACATTTGAACTCTTAAAGTAAATATGTCATTCCTTAACAATGCTCTAAATATAAAAGACAGCTGTGTAAATTATAAATTAACCAATTTGGACCTTCGCCCTCAAAACCCCTTCTGGTGTGTGTTTGCTCACACACTCCATCACCCTTTATTTTTACCTGTGACGTAATATGTTTGACTAGGCATGTTTGATTTCAGCAAAAGTGAACCTAAAATTTGAAGCCTTACTCGTTTATGTTTCGAGATATGACGGGCACAAACTATCGGACTTTTTCCTGGCCAAGACATCGGACCGAGCAGAGAGCAGAGATGTCGAAGAGAGCAAGTCCGTAATGTATTCTATATACCATGGTCCGTGGTTAGTGGGGCTTCCGAACACCGAACAAGACATTGGATCGGGCTTGAAAATAAGCATAGTACCGAGCGCCATGGAGACGGTTTCTGGTGAAAAATCATAGAAAATATGGATCAGATGTCTTGTTCGGGGTCAAATAGTGAGTGGTAGACTCTACCTTTCCCCCGAGCACCACCGCGAGCGCAAGGGGTTGTATTGAGTTTACTTATTTATTTAGTGAATTCGGTTATAAAATGGAATCCGAGGAATACACATTGGTGTTTATTACCGAATATAAAAAACAGCTGATTGTGCGGAACTCATACCATTCCTTGAACTGCCATTAAGCGAACAGAAATGACGCGTGGAACGGGGAGGCCTAAAAAATAGTTAAAGAAGTGAGACAACTTCTTGGCCTCGTTTGGGAGGTAGAGTGCTAAGCTGAAAAAACCATTAAAAAGGTAGATATTAACTAAATAGATACTGCAGGCCTTGGAGATGTCACAAAAAAATGCAGTTACCGTCAATCTGCCTTAAGGGGATGTAGCTTTGTTTAAGTAAGCGCGTCTATTTTTTTAATATCCTTTTCCCAATTGGGGTTAAAAAATATTCAAAGTCCACTGGGGATAACTTTTAATATTTAATATTTTATAATATTTTAAAGTGGAAACTTTTAATATTGTCTACTGAGACGTGTTGATAGTTCAAGTCTGACATCAACGAACTCGTCCATGACATGCATACCATGACGAATGTCCATGGTACGAGTACATTCTCTTGAATAGAACAGGAATAGGGATATTTATTGTCAGTTGGATGGAATATGTCACGAATGGACAGGTCTTTAGAAAGTAGATGAAGAACGTTGTCTCATTAGACTTGTGCCATGATAAGGTGGTTTCCTGGTAACAGCAGTGGTAAGGGGCTCCGGAGATCCCCGGAAAATAAAAAAAAATTAAATTCCAAAATAGTGATCTTTAAATTTGAAATCATATTTTTACAATATAGCTTGTGTTTTTATTTGCTGTTATATTAGTTCAAAGTATATCTTCTAAAATAACTGGACCATTGGTATTAGAAGAACAACTCTCAACAATTGTTAAACAGTTAAGCAATTTAAAAATATTACTCTAACTGATCACTGGTCAGTTTGGGAATGCATTGCCATGAACTAAACAGGAAAGAAGAGAACCGACCAGAAAGGCTACTAAGCAACTTGAACGCTGTTAACTAAGGAATAAGTTTAAATAATAGGACAAGTTTACATCAAGTGTTGTTTTTATATTATGATATGACTGTCCTATGAATGCACATTTAATAGGACATTCCTGGTAAATTAACTTCATTTCCGTACAGTAAACATTTATGAGGCATAAACTTAAAAAAACTATAAATATTGTATAAAGTTATTTTAAATATAATTATTTTAAAAATTGTCACATGATTGAATTTTTGGGTTAGTGGAAGTGATACATTCCCACGCTTCTCTGCCAAGTTATATTTCGTATTTATCTGGACATTCCGTAGAGGATTGATATGGCAAGGAGTCTGCGGCTGTTACTGGCCTGGCCTTATGAGAATGAGTGGGTGTGTGGTAGGGATGTTAATTTCAGACTTCCTCATTAGCCCCTCCCCTCTACTCCTGCGGAACACATCCGTCCGTCCATTCAGGTTTCAGACAACGACACAGCACCAGCACATTGCTGCGGCACTCAGACAATACAGTTCCTGATGAGCTGGCTATGGGAACTTGCTGTGGTCCAGTGACAATCAGATTAGGTATTTTGATAGAATAATAAGAGCAAGATGGAACCGGTGTGACATTTCTGGGAGATAGGAACCCTTCTAGTCTTGCCGTGGAGGTGGAATACCATTAGGGAAAGTGGAGGGTATATCCACATGTTGAATTTAAGTTAAATAATTTTATTAATTCCTAGAATAAGTGTTGATTTGTGGAATTCTGTCGGCTCGTGTGTGCCCAGGGAGGGTGTAATTGTGCTTACAATTGACATTCTACCATGTATCACGTATGTCTTGGGAGGGTGTCACAACAATTAGAACTAGTGCTTACACTTGACATTCTACCACGTATCACGTATGTCTTGGGAGGGTGTCACAACAATTAGAACTAGTGCTTACACTTGACATTCTGCCAAGTATTACGTATGTCTTGGGAGGGTGTCACAACAATTAGAACTAGTGCTTACACATGACATTCTGCCAAGTATCATGCATGTCTTGGGAGGGTGTCACAACAATTAGAACTAGTGCTTACACTTGACATTCTGCCAAGTATCACGTATGTCTTGGGAGGGTGTCACAACAATTAGAACTAGTGCTTACACTTGACATTCTATCACGTATCACGTATGTCTTGGGAGGGTGTCACAACAATTAGAACTAGTGCTTACACTTGACATTCTGCCAAGTATCACGTATGTCTTGGGAGGGTGGCACAACAATTAGAACTAGTGCTTACACATGACATTCTGCCAAGTATCATGCATGTCTTGGGAGGATGTCACAACAATTAGAACTAGTGCTTACACATGACATTCTGCCAAGTATCATGCATGTCTTGGGAGGGTGGCACAACAATTAGAACTAGTGCTTACACATGACATTCTGCCAAGTATCATGCATGTCTTGGGAGGGTGTCACAACAATTAGAACTAGTGCTTACACATGACATTCTGCCAAGTATCATATCATGCATGTCTTGGGAGGGTGGCACAACAATTAGAACTAGTGCTTACACATGACATTCTGCCAAGTATCATGCATGTCTTGGGAGGGTGGCACAACAATTAGAACTAGTGCTTACACATGACATTCTGCCAAGTATCATGCATGTCTTGGGAGGGTGTCACAATAATTAGAACTAGTGCTTACACATGACATTCTGCCAAGTATCATGCATGTCTTGGGAGGGTGTCACAACAATTAGAACTAGTGCTTACACATGACATTCTGCCAAGTATCATATCATGCATGTCTTGGGAGGGTGGCACAACAATTAGAACTAGTGCTTACACATGACATTCTGCCAAGTATCATATCATGCATGTCTTGGGAGGGTGTCACAATAATTAGAACTATTGCTTATACTTAACATTCTGCCAAGTATCATGCATGTCTTGGAAGGGTGTCACAATAATTAGAACTAGTGCTTACACCAGACATTCTGCCAAGTCTCGTGTATGTCTCGGGAGGGTATAATAGCATTAAGTGCTTCACCTGTTATACGATTAAAATACTGTATAATCAATTATTCATTTTTACAACTTATAATTAAAATGCAATTTATAATATTTACAAGTAGTTAAATGATTAAAAGTAGAATTGAAAGTAACTTGTGAGATTTTTAAAATCCTATTGTCTGGAATGAATAGGCCCTAATATTACACAATGATTATTCAGTTTATTAAAAATAATTTTAATGTGACCTACGTAGATTTTTAATTGCGGAATCTGAATCTATTTTTGATGAGGAAGGACACGATAAGGAAGTAAGAGGAAGAAGTATGTGTGTGCACTCCCTTTAACTTTATGGTAAGAAGGCGCTTCAGCATCGCAATGACAGACACTGTCAGTCAGCATTGTGTTCGAGAGGCCGGAAGTAAGGTCGGAGTTCCCACGTGAGGGGGATGTAGTCCAATCAGAAGCCAGGGCGGGCAGGATGTCCTGATCAGCGCACTACCTAACCTCAAATGTACTCACACAGACTCCTCTCTGGACAGTTCTGGTAGCTCGCGACACACTTACCGGGGAGGGGGGTAATCACGGCAGAAAGAGAACAGATTGATGCATTGTCTGGACAATTATTAGCATTTGGCTCACAGCGTCGCGCTGTCGCTCGGTGCAGTACGCTGTTCAGCTGTCCTCGATTGCGGTCTGCAAGCACTGGAGTGGCTTCTGAGACCGGTATTCTGGGAGGAACCCTGTATCAGTTGCCTGGGAGGCTTGACGGCTTGACTAGTCTACCGTCTACCTTCTATTTCATCGCCCTCTAGTGAACGTTTTACATTTTTGATAAATATAGAATAAACTATGTTAATGAAGACTAGATAGAATATTTGTCGCTTTTAATGCCGTATTGTTCATACTGGAAATCAACAACGCGTTTTTCGTAGGATAATTTACTTCCTCAATTATTTACTACCAATAAAAATTCAGAAAGCTGTAATTAGCCCGGACAGTAAGTGACCTACATGTTATATTTAGCGCATGTAGAGGTTCCAGCAGCAGAGGGAAAACGTTCCACCGCTGAGCTGCTTTGCTTCATGAATGTGACTAACTTCCGCCTCCAAATGTTCAACTTTCGCTACAGTGTTTAGTTAAAAAAAAAACTTCAATACAACTGTAAAGCCCCGTCTACACGACGAGTCGCTGATGACCTAGAAGTTTGGATGGATAGACGAGCCAACGCGAGTCTACTGTCCAAACGGCGAGTGATGCCTCGTGATATGTGTAGGCTCGTGGAGAGAAGCCCGAGCCAGTACGAGCTGGTGTTTTGCCTAATTACGTAATTATACTGTATTATGTGTGAAGAGGAATTAATAGCTTGCGCTGCAGCGTATTATGTAGTTACTAATCTGTAGTTACTTGCCTGGCTGCTTTTCCAAAAAGACTCCTGTATGTCACCATGAGATTGTCTTTTTTCTTTTTTAGTTCATTCATGGAACATTCAATAGAGAAACGCGTTTGAATTCGTTTCCGTGCATCGTACACTTAATGACGGTCTTTGTAGTCTGCACTAAGGGGATTCCATATTACAGGTTCTTGTTCATTCAGATCCAAAAACTCCTGTGTGACTTCATTGCTCCACTCCATTACTTAGCAGAGAATTTAACATTGCAAACACCACAACTAAGAAAAGATCAATACACTCTGCACTCGGATCGGTAACTATTTTATAAATCCACTCTATCTTTACTTCTGATCAGAGTTTTAAAGTCATTATTATTCATTATTCATTCACAAGACGCCGATCATCAAGATATGGGCGAATATAGGGCCGGACGAGTGTTATGAGTTTAGATTTAACGAGTGTATTCATTGTTACTAAGGTCCTTGACTATCATCCAACATGGACGGCCCAGACTTCTCTAGTAGTGTCCACGTCGATGGGCAACCATTGAGCGGACGCCTTTTTGGTATTAAGAGGATCAAGCATAAAGCTTATGTGGCTGCTGGTATCCTTTATGTGGTATGAATTTGGATACGCCCATCGCCTACAATCTCCTCAACAATTTTTTAGTGTTTTCTGTCAACGTGGTTTTCCAGGAGCGCTTGACTCCTTCCTGACCCACGGCTAATTTGTTGCCGGTCTAGATGAAACTAATTACGGTCTTTACAAAAATATAAAGTGTTTTCACCATGGTGCACGTAAGTACTTACTTACAAGATGGTTTTCACGACGTACAACAACTGTATTTTCAATTATTATTAAGAATAATAGATTAAGTTGTAAAATTTATTGTCTAAACAATATTTTCCTGAAACAGTTACTTACTTCAGTACGATGGTTATTGGTTTACGATGATAAGAAGTAGTGACGGAAAGAACGGAAAACTAATTTTGACGACATCTGAGAAAAAACGAAAACGTAAAAAACCCGGTAACTGATATGACAATTTAGACCCAGGAGAAATTAGGTGCCATTTGTATGAATACTTCATGAAGTCAATCCCCTGTTTTAAGAACGATATACTTGGTTTACTGAAATAGATCATCGAAACTATCCATGAGTTTACATTGTTTATAAATAAACTTACGTGCCATCCCTTTAAGTTGTAAATGCTACCAATACATAATATACTAGTTAATTACTTTTTAATATCATGCGTGACATATTTTTATTACATCAGTGTTTTAAGAATTTTTTATTCAGTATATATACTAAACAGTTTCATTTGAATTATACAATTTTACAACATATGTAATTTTCATTTCATTCCGGTTTATAAACGATTTTCCTTTATTGTACAACTAAAGTTAATAGTTTATATATGTTAAAATTGTCCGATAGACTTCGTTTTTTGACACTTATAATCAATGAAATCAGCATTTCCCAGTTAAACGCTAAATAGTTTCAAATTCGCACTAAAAAAATAAGTTTGTACCTTTCTATTCTTCCCAATTGTGAGTCATCAGCACGATTAAGCAGGTCGTGTAGACAGTAGCACGAGCCGAGTCAGGCTCGCGTTTTGCCGAGCCCAAACCCTTTGATGTTTCGTGTTTTACCAACAACTTGCGGGAACTGGCTCGGGGTGACTTGGGCTGGTACGAGCCACCCCGAGCAAGCTTGCCAAATCGCGAACTTGTTGTCCAAACGATGCGGGATTCGCCGAGTCGGTGATAACCTTGATCAGCAACTCTCCGAGTCTCGCGTCGTGTTGACGAGGGTTAACTGTACAAGTTTGTTTAATTGCTATTTATTGTTTATATTATTAATCATTGTGTTATTGCTATTATTAAATATTATTTAAATTCTAAATAATGATTTAATTTATTCGTTTTAAGCTTAATCAAACTAACCATTGGTCACTGTTGATAATGACTTAATGGGCGGGGCTTGCTATTGCGCCACCTGCACGCGGCCTTCCTTCATCCTGTTTGCCATGACAATTTATAAAGGGAATTACACAGTGGGGGAAGAGTAGTTCTGTCTCACGTCCACCACTTAGTGCATTTCACTCGCTTTATTGTGTTCAGGAGGTTGTTTTATAAGCGGCCTATCTATAGTTCACTATCAGTTGATTTGCTTACGCACATTTCATTTTGTTAGCTAAAATTCACTACAGCTGGTTCTGACTCAATGTTCTATCTACAACGAGTTGTCCGTGCAAAGTTTGTTATAAATTGTTAAAAAAACTGCTACGATATTTTATAGATCGTAGGATCAGACAGTACTTTTAATAAATCAGCCTACACCCGTCTACCAGATTCTATTTTGTTAACATTACTTTTCTTTCAAAAGGGAGCTATTCCAAATATTACGTTTCGAAAATCCCTGACAGTCTCTAATTAATTAATGAGGAACGAATAGTTACAAAAACAAAAGATAATAACAATCAGACTCCTAAATCACTGTCTGCCCTTATCGGAGATGGGTTCATTGACCAAAGGGTTGCCCAACATGGCCACTCGCTGGTCGACGGCGCGTGTTTAGGCTACACACAATACAGACCAAACCTTACCCACAGAGATAGCAGAAACACACACTTCTGACATGATGAGTAGGTAGTACTGTCTCCACGGTGTAACGATGAAAACTATATTTATTTTTGCGTAGTACTGTGAGGCGAATCGTTAGATTTTCATATGTGACGGGTTCTTTCTATAACTTTCATAATTGAGCATAATACAATTGTAGTAAATGAGTAAACCTATGTCAAAAGTACATAACATTTAGTCCAAGGCGGAAGGGATTAATCCCTGTCAAAGCCCGGTTTGTGGCGTAAATGAGACATTTTACTTGGAGCGGATGACCATGGCACGATCTGCAGATCTTGTCCTGGCTTGCTATGCGCGGTAGAGAGTAAAGAATGATTTTGAGATTGAATTAATTTAATGTAAAATATTATGAGTTTGTTAATTATCTTTATAATACTTATTTGTTTTGTATATATTAATCATGTACTTTTATTATATTTTTTGTACTTAGGGGTAAGTGTAAGAGCCTTTTTGCTAACACCATTTTACAAATAAGGAAATTTCTAATGAAAGGCATGTCTCAAAATATCAGTCATTCATTCGGTTTATTTTATTTTCTACAAATACCTTTTCGTTACCCTTTCAGTGGTGAAATTTTTACTATCAGCCTTAAACTAAAGGCTTACTAAAGACAACTGCTATCTCTATATATGATACTTTTTGTTTTTAACGGTGAATAAATAATATATATAGAATCTGCATATATATAGAAAGAAGCTACTTAAGAGGGCTCTAAACCCCCGCGCTGAGAAGCGTAAAAACTGCTTTGCGCGGTCCAAGATACTGCCCTTATTTACTGTCGTAAAATTATAAATGAAATATCTATTTAAAGATAAAGACATTTTTGACTCAAATCGCTTTTTAGAATTTTCGAATTCTCCTTCATTTTGATTTTATAGGTTATTGAAGTTACCCAATATTCAAACTAGTGCCAAAATAAAACTAGAGCTGTTATCGAAATTTTAAAAAGCGATTTTAGTCAGAAATGTATCTGGTTTCAATTTAGTTTTCGTTTCAGATCTATATCTGTAAAGCTGTAGCCGCAATGTAGGACCGCGCAAATGCCTGCATGGTAATTTATTGCCAAAAAATGCGGTGATTCGTGAGATCCAAGTGGCGAAACCTCGAACTTCTTAGTCGCGGATGGATTTTACTACTTCATTCATAAAAACCTTTCTTCATTTAATTTAACATCGATGGATGCAATGTAGGCCTACGACGACTGATATCAGTATTATTTTACAGCCTGATTACTTAGAGTTAGTCTATTTACTTTTGTATGGCTTATTTCGTTTAAATTAAAATGTGCGTTCCCATGTGATTCCTGATATAATCTAACTACAAAGTAAAGCATAACATTTTTATTCGTAATGACAGTGCAGAATATTTATTATGCCATGAAAAATACTGTAATAATCATCTATATACAACATTTTTATGAAATAAATCATTTAAACTACATTAACGAATGCGTACAGTTAAAATATTAATTCAATAATTCCGGCTTGACCAAAGCAATAAGTAATTCTATAATAAGTCACTGTCACTATTGGCCTTTGTTTTATTTTAAAAATATAAATACAGCAATGTTAAGTCGTAACTATTAATTTATTATACAGTAATTCATTAATGTTGTGGTAGAAAAAATGCTAGGTTATTTATTTGTAATTTTATAAGAAGGTAACTTTGAAGCAAATATTTTACCTAAACGGTAACAAGGACAGAAAAATATGACAGCCGGGGGACGGGGCGGGGCGGAGTGGCAATCCTTTTGTGAACTTGAAGTCATGGGGCGAGGTAGTGTTTGGGAACCTCGTACCACTCCCGATGTATTCCGTTGAACAGCCAATGAGAAGACTTAGGATGGTAAAACTTGACATAAGTGATATTTAAACATTGTGCAATGCGAAGAGAATTAATAAAATACTAATTTAAAAAAGTTTTCTTAATTGACCCAAATTGACCGCATGTTTTACCTAAAATAATTATAGGTCCTACCTAAGTTGACCACAGGCTCTACTCAAGGTAATCATGAGTGGCTTCCCAAGTCACAAAGGATCCTACCCAAAGTAATCACAGGCACTGTCTAAGTTGACCACGAGTACTACCCAAGGTAATGAGGTGTGACTACCCAAGTTGATCATGGGTGTTACCTAAGTAAATCACAGATGCTATCGAAGTTGACCATGGAAGCTACCCAAGGTAATGACAGATATTATCCAAAATGATCACTGGTGATACACAAAGTAATTACAGTTATTACCCAAGTTAATCAAGGGTGCTGCCCAAGGTTAATCAAATCAAATCATTTTATTAAGCCAAATAGACAATAAATTGCATTAGCCAGGTCATTAATTTACAGTCAAGTTATACAATATTTTAACCTAGATTTAAGTTAAAGAAAGTTTACAGAGTTGTATTAGTCAAAAACTCCTGGACGCTGTAGCAAGAGAGCTGTACCAGTAAATTTTTGAGCTTATTTCTGAATATGGTTTGACTCCAACTTTAGTGTAAGAGGAAGACTATTGTACAGTTTGACAGATAGTAACCAAGTTGACGACGGGTTATACTGAAGGTAATCACAGATTCTATCCAAGTTGACAATGGGAGCTACCCAAATCACATATAATAAGCAAAATGATCAATGGTAGTGCTATCCAAGGTAATCAGATATATTGCCATAGAGGACCAAGAGTACTACCCATGTTGATCATGGGAGCTACCCAAGTCAATCACAGGTACTACTCAAAATGATTACTGGTATTACGGGTGCCTTCCTAAATTGACCACGAGTGCTACCCAAAATAATCACAGGTACTATCTAAGTTGACCACGGGTGTTACCCAAGGTAATCATGGGTGGCTACTCAAGCTGGCCACGGGTCCTACCAAAGATAATCACAGGTAGTACTCACGTTGACCACCGGGGCTACCCAAGGCAATCAGGTAAGGCTACTCACGTTGATCACAGGGCTTAACCAAGGTAATCACAGGCACTGGCACTACTGGCACTGTATATTATAATACTCTGGCAAATGTAATTATTTATTATCAATAAATTGTTCAAGCATTTTTATATTTACTAGGAATAACATTAATCTATTTATAAATATGTTTTAACATCAGCTTTAATCCATGCAATATAATCATTTCTTATAAACGACAAATACATTCATAGGTAACGAAGTGTTTAGCGCTTATGAACAACTGTGGTGCCACAATGGATGAGTCCAAACTGCTCAGACAGGTAAGGACAAACTACTGTACTCATATAAAAAACTGAGACCAAAGTATTGTGTGAATTGCTGAGGTCAAACTCGTAGACTACGTGAGCCTAAACTACCCCTAACATACATGTTTATGAGGCCAAACTACTGTCAGGTAGGTGAGCCCAATCTGCTTTGAACGTCTAAAATTATATGTTCGAAATTGATATATGCTCGCAGCAGTTTGTCTGTTGGTTTCTCTGTTTTGATTGTTGGTTATTTTTAACAGTCGTGTTTAAAAAAAAAGGTTATATTTAGTAATTTATATAGGCCTAATTGAATAATATTAAATTAATCACTCCTAAAAATACTGTGAAATATTTATCAGTAAAACTAAGATTTTTTAAAAGTAATTGTGTAAGAACTGTTGTCGAAATAAAATAATTGCTTTTCTCATGGCAATGGGAAAATTGAGCAAGATTATAATATATTATTTTAATTATAATTGATATCATTCATACGGTTCGCTTCGGTTTTCGTCTCTGTCCGCGAAAATATTTATTGTAACAAAATGTTTGCTTTTTGAAACCAAACTGTCCACGTAGTGTTATTTTCATGTATTGTAGTAATTTCATTCAGCATACTTCAGAAGCAAATAAAAAAGTGGCTACATTTCAATTATTTTTTAATGTTTGGAAATTAGTGTCTTATGTTGCAATTGCCATAAAACTATGATAGTTTATGTGATATCATTGTTTATTTTTTTTTAAATAGTTAATAAACCGTACAAAACTATAAAACATAAAATAAATTGACAGGCGCTATTTTTTACTATTACTTTTTAACGTGTTTTATTTAGTTTTCAGTAAAACGTATCCTTTAATGCTTTAAGCGTGTGTTGAGAATTGTTGTGGCGTTTATTTAATATTATTTTGTTTTAATCTTCAACCGAACATAAAAAGATACGAAATAGAAATTTATTTGCAAATTGATGCCTTTTCTTAAATATTTAACCACATAACAACCAATATTTAGAGTACAATCCAACAGCTTTAAGAAATATTTACAAAAAACCATGCTTTGCAAAATAATTTACTCAGTTTTTAGTGAAGCGTATCTTTATTTTTATAGATCAAACTCTCCAATTGTTTTTCAGTTGTAGAATACAACTATGGTAAGCCGATGTCTAACTATGTTAAATTTTAACTGTTTTAAGAATAACAAGATTTTAATAAGAATAATGAAATTGGAAAACGTTTCAAGTAGAAACTTAATATTTTAGTAGGCCCCTAATTTTATCAGTGAATAATTTGATTTCGCCGTAAAAAATCTACTTTTATAAACAAATATTACTATTTTTTACAAAAACAAAATGACAAAAACATTTTAGAAATAAAATACAGGGCAATTCCGGTACTGACTGGAAAATTGACAATTGTTGAAAAGAATTGGCCTCTCTGCTCAACATATATTCAGACAGAGAAGGTAGGGCGTAGCCAACTGGGAGGCAGCAGGTGGAAGGGAGGGGTAATTGGGATTTCCGGTTGAAAATACTACGAAAACTTACTATACAGGAAATTATTAAAGAACTATATTATACTCTGTCTGGCGGAGTAAACTTCATCGCCTAAAAAAACCTGGACGTAGTTCCAATTTCTCTCGCCAGTGTCGCATGACTTCTATATTTTCTTTCCCTTTAGAGCCCTCTTAAACCAAGAATGTCTCTAGGATAACAAAATAAAATGTATTGAATTGATAATGAAAAGCCTCCTTAGTCTTGAACCTCCTGAAAGTTTTAAAATTAAAAAAACTGTAAAATAAATAAAAACGCATCATACAGTTTTGGAATTGATATAAAAATTAGTTCATATGAAATATGAATACAATTGTTTTCAAAGTTTTGAATTTTAATTAATAATAAAATATTGCTCACCATAAATTACTCTTCATTTAATGTTTAATTATTCAGCTCGGTAATGTTGTGTCTCCGAGTTGGCTGTTTGCAAACTAGACGTCCCTCGTTTTAGAACAATTAAGAGCGGCTGGAAACTGATACTAATTATTGTGACTCAGTGCCAAGTTCTCGGTTTCCGGTTGTCTCAACCTTCCGGAGTCGTCCTGCAGGTGCCAAGGTCGGCACGTGCCGGCTCATCATTTGACGGTGCTTATAATATCCCGATTTTAAGTCGTATCGAATATATCAATCGATATATTGACCTTGATTTGTAATATCGATTTGTTCAATTGCTTAGATTTGTTCAGGTGACATTTTTGTAGAAATCATCTTCAGTGGCGTATTTTATTACGCGTTTACGTCTCAGTCGTCTTATTAAAAAAAATAATATTTTAATAAATACATCGTGTAAACTAAAAGGTTTCCTGGATATACATTTTCGGATTTTGTACCTAATTTACAGCAGACAATGGCGGATAATGTTATATGGAATTCCGCTCTGTTGTGTTTTGTGTTTTTTACAAAAAAAGTAATAACTCAAGGACAGTTTGACCCACTCGATATTTTGAACATTTCTATAAATTAACACAAATAAACAATATAAAAATAACCATTAGGTAATCTTTATTCTGTCTCTGATAAAAGTAGAGATCCAACTATGAGCAGGACACCTGACTCCTAGAAAGGCTTTCTGAGAAGCCTATCATGGTTTACAAGATCAAAGGCCTTGGACAGGTCAATAACCAAGGCTTAGCTTCTTAGAGTCTAGATCACTAACAGTAGCAGATATTAGTGAATTGACAGCATCTGTTGAAGGTCTTTGTTTTATAAACCCACTTGTATTGATGTGGAGTCCATAAGTTGTTAATTTCAATGAACCGGAGAAGACTACTGACAATCAACTTTTCTAGAACCTTTGAAAAGTTAGAAAGAAAAGAAATCGGCCAAATGATTGCATGTTTTAAAACTTTGGGCAATTTCCCATTTTCGAACGAAAGGTTACTTCTGATACGTTAGATCTGGAGCTAATATGTCGACTTTGTTTCAATAATTTTGTTGAAATTTGGTCAGGCCCTGATGACTGTATGCACTTCAGGTCATAGACAGTGTTAATAATTTCCTGAATTGTAACCGGGGAAAGGAAGAAGGTTCGGGGACAGTTTATATGATTCAGAAAACTTCCTGTGGACCATCTCGCTGGAGCTGGAATGTCGGTTGTTGTCAAAACAAACGTTGGATGTCGATTGAAATAGACTCGACTCCAGTTTACATTGATGCTACGGAGACTGTGGAGTATTTGGTGTCTGACCACCGTCCCCCCAATTTCCTGTGGACCATCTCGCTGGAGCTGGAATGTCGGTTGTTGTCAAAACAAACGTTGGATGTCGATTGAAATAGACTCGACTCCAGTTTGCATTGATGCTACGGAGACTGTGGAGTGCCTGGTGTCTGACCACCGTCCCTCCAATTTCCTGTGGACCATCTCACTGGAGCTGGAATGTCGGTTGTTGTCAAAACAAACGTTGGATGCCGATTGAAATAGACTCGACACAAGTTTACATTGAGGCTACGGAGACTGTGGAGTCTCTGGTGTCTGACTACCGTCCCCTACTTCGTGTGCACCATCTCGCTGGAGCTGGAATGTCGGTTGTTATAATCACTTGTTATCAATAAAAAGACATTATTAATTATATTAAAATCAATTTTTTTTAAATTTTTACTAAACTCCCAAGTGTTATAAATGTGTGGTTGATTAAACTGAAAACTTCGTGTAAACATTTTCATAATTTAATTTTAAAGACGTTAGTGTAGGAAAGCTTTAATAATAAAATGAACGCTTAAATAGTAGTTACTAGTAAGAGAGATATATGTATCGTTTGTCAAAAAGCTTACGTTATGTGAGTACGAATTGTGAGCTGATAATATAACTAATCTCAGCGATTTTGTATGTCTTTGAAATAAGGTGGTTGAATTTTAATGTAGTAATAACACATACGTAGTTATAGGTAATATTATTATTCGGTATTTTTTAGGTTAGGTTAGGCTAACTATAACAACATATTCCTTTCTTTAAATTAATTTGTGATTAAAAAGCAAATTGTTAAGCTTTTAGTCAAAATACAGAAATAATTTTCGGTATAAATCACCCACATTATTAAAGCCAACAAAATATCCCAATCATGTAAAACAATTACAAATCGTTTCTCTGATAACTTTGGGGTCAGAACAGTTCAGATTGGACTATCACTTTGTTGATTTTGTGTTCAAGTAAGTAAACAAGTCAAGCACACATTATACACATCAATATATATTTTTACGATGATACTGTGCATTTAAATAACTATTGCAAACGAAGATAAGTTATTGTTACTTCCATCAAATTTGAATGGATTAAAAGTAACGTACAAATATGTAGAACGTTAGATCAAAGCTATTTTAGTAATTGGCTATGTACGTTATATTTTATTTTTAAAATAAGAATTTCTTCTTTCTTATTTTAACAATAAATTTAATTCGAACAAAATAAAGTTTTTATTTAAACAATAAGTAGGTGACAAGAAGATCCATCATTTTGTAGTTTGTACTTTGAAATGTAGGTGGCAGGAGGTTCATGGTGGTATAGTCTGTACTTAGAAATGTTGCAGGCGAAAAGATCCTGGTCTAGTCTGTTCCACCGAGGGCTCCTGGCCAGTTCACGAAACCTCCTGGCCAGTTCACGAGATCTCTCGCCAGTTCACGAAACCTCCTGGTCAGTTCACGAGACCTCCTGGCCAGTTCATGAGACCTTTTGGCCAGTTCACGAGATGTCTTGGCCAGTTCACGAAACCTCCTGCCCATTTCACGAGATCTCTCGCCAGTTCACGAAACCTCCTGGTCAGTTCACGAGACCTCCTGGCCAGTTCATGAGAGCTCCTGGTCAGTTCACGAGACTTACTGGCCAGTTCACGAGACCTACTAGCCAATTCACGAGACCTCTCACCAGTTCATGAGACCTTTTGGCCAGTTCACGAGACGTCTTGACCAGTTCACGAGACCTACTAGCCAATTCACGAGACCTCTCGCCAGTTCACGAGACGTCTTGGCCAGTTCACGAGACCTAGTCTACTAGCCAATTCACGAGACCTCTCGCCAGTTCATGAGACCTTTTGGCCAGTTCACGAGACGTCTTGGCCAGTTCACGAGACGTCTTGGCCAGTTCACGAGACCTACTAGCCAATTCACGAGACCTCTCACCAGTTCACGAGATGTCTTGGCCAGTTCACAAGGGTTAGGTATTATAATCGACCTTGCCCGTTGAAGTCCGAACCCATGAGACGTCATGTTGAAAACATTTTCCATTGCTGAAGTCCGCAGTGATAAAAATTATAACGTGGTTTAAACGTCTTTTTCAATATAATCATTTCGATGTTAATGTATCATGCAATCCTGACTGTTGCTAGTGTTACTTCTAATTCAACAATTATTACGTTTGATAAAAATCAGTAAATAAATAACCTTTTTTATTGAAGACATTGATTATTAATTAACGTACATTTGTAAACTCAGATAATATGCTGCAATTGAATTGACATTTTACATATTCCACGAATGTCATAATGAAACAAAAAAATATTTATATGTATTTAGGACCAAGGTTTTACATATTTACAAAATGAGTGACCAAAATGTTATAAATAATTTTGATATATTATTGTGGAAGGATAAAACTTTTAATCTCAAAGAATTTAATGTTAAAATCGATGTTTACCTCAAGATAGATCATCATCAGTTATATGTGTAGTACAGGGTTATTAAAATACTTTAAAAAGAAATATTTAAAATTTGATCTATGAAATAAAAACCTATTTTGTTATTAAATTTTTTAAGATTGATAAGTTTTCAGAGCAGTATAAAATATTTAATGCACTTATGGCTAACAATATCGATTGGATGCATAAGATGTGACGGTAACGTTGACTCAATTATCAATTTGAACGTTACCGAAAGTACAAATAAAATCTAAAAAAAATTTTTTTTGCTTGCTTGAAACTTGCTATTTGTCACACTGTTTCTTACTTATCAAGTGATTTTCGTTCAGCATTTGAAGAATAATCTTCTTTACCAAGTGACATTCAGTGATATATTGGTATAAAAACATAAAAATAAGTGAAAAGTAGTAAAGAAATAAAGAAAAACCCCTAGTTATAGAATTGGCGTTGGCTATAAAAGTGATAAGAAATATTTTATGATTAATGATTGTCCAATATTTACATCTCAGATCGCTCCTAAAACTGTGTTACGCTCATCCCTGTCATTGAATAGTACAATACGAGAGGACACCCCTGCACGCTTCGCGTGCCAACCCCGTCACTCGCTGGGCTCATTACACCTTTGCCTATGGCTTCTCAATACAAATTACTGTACAATGTAAAATCACAATATTCAATTTATGTACAGTACCTCACTCACTTTGTGCATATTTATTAGTATAAACACCAAATGATATTACTTTGCCTAATTCAAACGTGTTCGTTTAATTTGTTTTTGTTTAACAGCTTAAGGTTATTTAAATAAATAAAATAACTGCATTAGATTACTATTGACACTTTCAAGACCAGTAGAGCGGAGTACTTCAATCGAATGTGTATATAATCATGCTTATAGCCTTAAATGGTTTAACATTATGAAATATCTAACTTCCTCAATATTACAAACACAATTTTTTACATTGCAACAGCTGTTAACACTTTTTGGAAATCATTATTTACATTTGAAGATCTGTACATTCGATACATTTAAATCTATTTCCATGTTATTCTTATGGCCAAAAAACGTACTTTGAAGGCTTCCCATACCCTTAGGGTCAAAATATTAAAACATTAAGACCTTATTGCAAAACTACGAACAGAGGCAGTTAACACCTCAACAGTTTAAATTGTGCAAGAAATAAGAGAGGAATTGTGTTGACAAAAAACTTCTTCACTTATTAAAATTAAGGATATTGATTTTTCGTTAACAATTTTGTCGAATTTCGTGTCATATTTTTATTTAGTTCGTTGATTGTTGCAACTTTGTATGAGTTATCACGCATATCACTCTCAGAGCTGACGGGCTGACCTCCCATGGGGGTAACTGACGGGGTGTTCTATGCGGGTCACGCACCCCGGCCTTCAGGCTCACTTCTTAATTCCACCTCATCAGCTTCAATTGCACTATTTTTATAACCTCACACAAGTGTCTACACGTTGTGTCTCAGCCCTCCCTCCCCTCCCTCAATCTATCATGGACAAGATCTCCTCCCCCTCTTCACACTTGGACTCATTCACGGCTAATTTTTTCTCATTAATCAATTGAAACCATTTGTTTTTCGTGGGACTGGTGTCAGCCCGGACATGATTAATGCCTGTTAGATATGCTGTTTGAACTACTGTTATTGTTTTATTGAGGGGCCAACACGTGGTGACTCGTCACGAGTCAGGGTTGTTCACGTTGCAGTGATTTTATTCAAATCCATTAATTACGTTTACATAAAAAAAATATTTTATACGCGTAGAAGTGTAACCTTTTAGTTATAAGAACGATAACATCACATAGGCATAGACTATTAGTCAATTGTCATTCATTACCTCGATACACATAAATATATTACGTGTGGTGACGCCATCTTGGTGGTGACGGCCGGCTTCACTCCAGAGGATCTATGCCCACTCTATTCGTATTACTTGCTCTGTGGTGACGAGTTTCTATTTAAAATCTAAATGATGAATTTTCATACAATCAGAAAATTGATTTATCGATTTGTTTCCAATCTAAATTTGATATTAAATTAGTATAATATTTTATTCTAACACTAAATAACAAAAAATAAATAATGAATGGTCACACATAAAAAGAAAATACTAACCGTAGAATCTACTGTCGGTGCAGAAATTATGTACACCCGAGTTAAATGGTTGTTTTCTAAACAACTAAGAAGCCTATAAACATTCCAATTACACAACTGTTTCTCTCGTTTAATCGTACGTTATGATATATTCGTTTAAACATTGTATTATGTTTTAAAATTTTTTATTGCAATTAGAACAAAATCACCTTTACACTTTTATTATTTAAAAAGCCGTTAAGTATCGGATTTATATTTTAATATGTGGTTGACAAGAATACTTTTTATAAGATTTATAAATTTCAGAATGTTAACTTTTCAATAGAAAAAGTTATCAATTTCTTTAAAAAAAACCTTTTATTAGCTTTTAGAGTTTGTATTTAAATTAACTACTTGGTCATGTTGTAATCCATATGAAATGTATAATTAGGATACAATACTTTTATATGTGTAAGTAAATGCTGTGCCCAAGTAATTAATTTTACGACCTGTAGAAGCCAAGAAAAATTGGTTTCAGGAAATAGATAAGAACTTTTTTTAACAGTTACAATTCCGAACTTTAAAAAACTTATTGAAAACATTCCTGTAAATTAGATATTTTAATATAAATTCAATTCTTTAGCGGGATTTTGAGTAATAAAAGTGTAGCCTACAGTTGATGACGAACAGTGAAAACTAGTTAAAATTCTGGCATTTTTTTTGTTCCAACTAGGATGACATTTTTTTTAATTTATTAAAATTTAAAATGCATATCTCATAACATAACAGACAAATTGAAGGAGGAAAACAGCGGTGTGATTTGATTTTTCATAGGCCTCTTAGTTTCATAATAAACAACCTTCAAACTCGCCAGTAGTGAAAAGCCATTTCACTTGATACTTTGTCTATTTGTTTGATAACACTAACTTACTACGGTAAAACAAATCTCTCCAAGAATAGTTATGAATAATGGTTTATGTCTTAGCCATAAATCAACGAAAATCCAGGAGTAAGTAGGTTCAGACGCCAGATATATTTGTTGATGCGGGCAACGAGCAACAAACACAAAGGGAGCGTGTAAACGGTTGGCCTCGTAAACCGGGCGGTTACTTGTAGGGGGGGCATCTAGCTGCGACTTGATGTAAACATCAAAGAGGTTGCTAAAGTGCAACCATAGGGGCCGTTCATAAGTTTATGAAGTAAACTAAAGTAATGCTAAAATCGGCCTTATAAGACCCCCTCCCCCCATGTAAACGGTTGGCCTCGTAAACCGGGCGGTTACTTGTAGGGGGGCATCTAGTTGCGACTTGATGTAAACATCAAAGAGGTTGCTAAAGTGCAACCATACGGGCCGTTCATAAGTTTCGTAATGCTAAAATCGGCCTTATGAGACCCCCTCTCCCCCGTGCAATGGACTTCTAACGTTAGGCGATACTACAGTAAACCCCCTCAAAAATCACGTAACGCTGCCACCAATCCCCACCCCCTAATGATAAAGTGTTTAGGCTTTGTTCCGTTTGTTTTCTAACGGGGGGGGGGGATACATTACTAACTTAAACAATTTTTTGAACAATCTTGCATTTTGGGTAAAAATTTGTCACTTTTGTGAATGAATTTAAACATTGTTAAAGTTTAATAGTTAAGGGTAGAACCCCCACCCTCCCCCGTAACGGTTCATAACGCTGCCAAAAAAAACTCCCCCTTCAGGCGTTATGTAATTTAGGGACGTCCTCATACGTACGTATAGCCCTGTAAGAAGAATCAAACGCATTTTCTATAACAAGTCTAAACTCATTAACAGGTGTCCTGACAATTTTCGCTGAAGTTAATTAACAAACTGGTAAGTCAAGAGAATAATCAAATAACAATATTGTCTATATTTGAGTGCAATCAGCGTTTATTATATAAATATATTTCACGAAATAATAATTGTTCTTTCAGAACGATTTGGCCGATCAAGCTGATAAACCTAAGGAGGCCTAATCATGTGATATGGTTCCAAATAGTGACTTTCAATAAGTAAGGGAGATACATTGTTGCACATCGAATTACATTTCCATTCCCAGTCGAGAGGCGCAAAAATCTAACGAATCATAGTACGAGATATTATGAATATTATAAAAAGTTAACTAGTTTCAGTTAGTCAGATAACATGTTGCGATATGTTTTCTCAAGGGATCGAATTGGTAACGTAATGTTTGTGTGAAAGTCAAGAAGAAAACAGACACACGTACTAGTAAAATTCTATAATATTTACGCAGTAAAATTCTAGCGTATTTACGCGGTAAAATTCTAAAGTATTTACGTGGAAAAATTCTAGAGTATTTACGCGGTAAAATTCTAGCGTATTTACGCGGTAATATTCTAGAGTTATGTGATAAAATTCTAGCGTATTTACGTGATAAAACTCTAGCGTATTTACGCGGCAACATTCTAGCGTATTTACGCGATAAAATTCTAGAGTATTTACGCGGTTAAATTCTAGCGTATTTACGCTATAAAATTCTAGAGTATTTACGTGGTAAATTTCTAGCGTATTTACGCGATAAAATTCTAGAGTATTTACGCGATAAAATTCTAGAGTATTTTCGCGGTAAAATTCTAGCGTATTTACGCGATAAAAGTATTGCGTTAAAATAATGCTTACAATACAGGCGATGTGAATAGTAATTACCTCTGCTTAGATGCGGAAGAGGGAGAGGATGGGACATCTTGAGATCTGATGTTTGAAGGAAGGCGCGTGTCTGAAGCTGTCCAGATCGTGATAACAAACATCGCGTTGGAAACAAAACAAAGACATTTGATTTATCAACGCGATGCCAGCTGTTTTACCTCATCGATAGTCTTTGGCGGCTCCTTCTGGAATTGAACAATCAAATAGACGTTATCACGAGACGAGAAGTTAATTATATTTCTTCTGGATAATATAAAATCGCCAGTTAGGATTTATGATAGCCATATATTTAAGCTTCGTTCCTTATGACTGAATTTTTTTGATTGATATATAACCACCAGGGTGTTCATAGTCTTGCTTAATATTTCATGAACGATTACAGATAAAACAAAAGCACTTGTGGCATTGTTATTACACATAAAAAAATCTACGTAATGAAGTAACTATAATGTTTCTGCCATATCAGAGGACGGCCATCGATGTTTGAGTAGTGTAGGCCTACATCGATACGTCGATGGGGACGGCCCACTAGGAGTCAGAAGAAAATCTCACATGAGAGCATACATAGGTTGAGTAGTACAGTACATAAAATTAAAGGTCTACATTAGGAAAACAGCGTCGCGAATCTGAACGTAGTAGTGGGCTATTGCTTTTATAGCTTTGCCTATTCTCTCATTTCCTGTTTGTATTTACTTTAAGAGGTTTTCCCATTTTTAACTTGACCATTTTCTATACAATGTTCCTATATTCCCGTAGACTATTTCATTCATACACGCACGTTGGATTAACTAATTGTCTTTATGATTTTAATGTTATGACGGTTATATTGTAACATTTTTGGCGGCGAAAACCTATTAAATGTGTGCAATAATTTCAAAATCTTGAAAAATTCCCTATTGTCAATTACAAACCTTGAATACGGCAGAGAAATCATGTTCCCACCCAAAAGTTTGAATATTATATATTTTATATACACGTGGAATTGTTATGATTCTCGTTTAAAACTATTTGTGAACTCAATATACAAAATTATTAATAGGTCGCTAATAATATTACAATGACAATAAAATACGGAGCAGAGTAATATCGGGACTATGTTTACTACCCATCAGCCCTTTTCTACGTTCTTGTGACGTCCTAGGCTTATCTCACATTACAAAGGTTATGGGATCAGATCATGACGACATAAGATTAGTGATATTATTGTTGTTTATTGTAAAAACCATCACTCATGGGCCGGGGGGGGGGGGCGTCCGCAACAATCCTTCAACTTTACGTGACCCCTGGGTAAGGTTGCCATAAATGTTCATAATAAAATACGGACACCAGATATACTTGGGGGTCTGGTGAGGGGAGAGGGAGATTTCACTGAGTGACGAATTTTACTGTCTTTTAAAAATTAATAATACGCGATTTGGGTTGTTAAATTGGGAAAATAATATTAACTACTATGTGATATATAATATTATTACAAATATATTTAAATTTAAGATTTTAGGGCAATACTAGTATTAACAATCATTATTTTTTTACTGTAAAAAGTTCGTTCATTAAGTTTAAGTTAGGTTGGCAGAACTCAATAAATTATCATAGATCTCCTTGAAAATATTTAGGCGTCTTATGTGCTAATTGTACTGGTATACTGGCTGAAGGCTGAAGAGATTACTTTTTAAAGTAAAGAACTATTCTTTATGATGGCTTCGAAAAACTCAGCACATGACATGACAATGTTAACTTTGATGCTCAGAAAAGCATTGAAGATTGCCCAAAGTAGTAAATGTTTATATTTTTTAACAATAATAAATATTTAAAATATGTTTTTAATATTAATAGAACGAAGAATACGGACATCTTCTCGGTTGGCAGTGATGAGGTTAAAACCGTACTCAAAAGTTGTGATGATAATAGTGTCCTACTAAAATTGATATAAATCAATATAAAATCACTGCATTTACCTACAAATATGAAAGTAATATATCGTAAGTATACATGTCATAGGCCTAATGATTACAACAAGACAATGTAATTAATTTTACGACCTCTAGAAGCCAAGAAAACAAATTTTTAGGGAATTGATAAGAACTTTGGTTTTCGAAAAGTTAAAACTCTAAAATTTATAAAACTTATAGAAAACATTCTTATCAACCACGTATTAAAATATAAATGCGATACATATACTGGTTTTTTAGTCATAACGGAGTAAATTTGTCAAGGATAAAAATTATGAAAACTTGTTATAACGTTTTTAAAAATTGCATATGTCATAACGTACGTACAATTAAACTTGGAAAAACAATGGCGTAATTAGATATTTCGAAGGCGTCATAGTTCCTTAGGAAATAACCATAAAACTCGGATGCACATAATTTCTGCGTGGTACTTTATTTAAAGTCTTTAATTGAGAATTGACTAGAAAAGAAAAAGAAAACATGAACAGCCTATATGCAATTTGAAGAAATACCTTGGTTATTTTAATATTTACTTAACTTTTTCAACGTAATTCGGTGACGTTGACTATTGTGATTCAACCTTAGTCCAAGTAAAGTAAAGTTTGCCTGGGTTTTTTAGCACGACGGATTGCCACAATGCTCTGTTCTCGCTCTTCTTTTATTTAATATTTAAACTGCCAACATTCCCGCCACTCACCAAGTATATACTATATATAATTAAATATACAATGTAGCAAAACATATATTTTGTCAATTGAAGTATTATAATTTAATTTACGTTAACATATTTCTCTATTAGTGTGGACAACATTACAAGAGAAATTCTAAAATTTGAAATTAGTATAAGCGTAACAAATACAAATATTTTATTGCCATTGATCACATATACATGAAATAGGTATTGTCAAATGTGTGTACAACATTTCTTACTATAAAAAAGGATTCTTTCATAAAATTAAGATGTTTTGTCTTAATTTTATGGCAGAGTTAGTTGATTATGTAAACTAAAATTAACAGAATGTCATAAAGTTAACTTCTAAAAAGCTAAAAGTTAATTAGAATGTTACATTGCAAACATTCTTGGATTTAATAAAAAGGGTTACAAACTAGCCAGTCATATGTATTAGATTTACATTTCTTTAAAGGAATGGTTCGAGCAGAGGGTGGTAGTTTATTAAAAAATTTTATTGCATTGATTTGGAAAGAGTTCATCTTGACTATCGTTCAATGGAAATGTT
This sequence comes from Stictocephala bisonia, assembly GCA_035578905.1. NCBI lineage: Eukaryota > Metazoa > Arthropoda > Insecta > Hemiptera > Membracidae > Stictocephala > Stictocephala bisonia. The sequence continues at coordinate 1,566,352 of JAQJVL010000147.1, read as the reverse complement.
TTTTAGTCTAGTACTGTATTTATTTCCCTGGTGATTCTGGCTAACTATGAGGTCATTTATTAAAGGACGCAATATTTATAAATCCATTTACTGTCAATTATCCATAGTCATTTCAAAATCATGTAATCATTCATGATCGCTTTAAAAGATCCAAAAAATTGATACGGCGTTTTATCTGACTGAGAAGGGTAAGTTTGTGTTTGATCAGAGATAATACTCGTAGAACTAAAGATTCTTTAATATTTGAATTTATTTCAATTATTGACTGGAGATAAAATTTACCCGGTAAACATTGAAGAAGGTGCAGATTTCTGAGAATAAACCTTAAAAAATCCCATTTTCACGATTATTGATACTATAAATAACGTGTAATACTATTAGATACGTTTTGTAAGGCATGCATAAATTGACAAAACATTTGTGTAGAATATGAATTTAATTAGACTATAGATAGTTCGCTTAGTAAACGACCTACCGAACGCACTTTTGCGGGTGAAATGCACTGAGGGGTGGAAGTGAGACAGAGAACTACCCTTCCCTCACTGTATAATTCCATTTTAAAATAGTCATGGCAGCCACGATGACGGAAGGCCGCGTGCTAGCTGTACAACAGCAAGCCCCGCCCATTACGTCATTAGCAGTTGTGTCCATTTGTTAGTTTGGTTAACACTAACGAATCAAGCTTAGAACGATTAAATTAAGGCACGATTAAGTATTCTAATAACAAGTAATAATTGCAATAACAAAATGAATAATAATGTAAATAATAAATAACAATTAAACAGTGATGAAACGATTCTCCTATGGTGCTGGAACCCCTACATGGGCTAAATATAACTCGCAGGTCACTCACGGTCCGGATGAATCACAATAGCTTACATTGTTTAATATAATTTTGTTGGCACTTACAAATCGTTCATGGCCTGTTCAGAGAGTTATTCTAGAGTTGTCTCATCTTCTAACCTCTTGTTCGAAGGATTTATTAGTATAAACGAACACGAGTAGCTCACATTTTGTTTAGACAACGGACTGTTTTTACTAGTAGTTCGGGTCGTGAGAGCAGTGGCGCCGGCCCTATTAGTATACGTGGAACGTGCGACAGTCGTCAGATTATGTAGGCCGTGGCCAGTCCAGCTCATTGGATAATTATATAGAGGGTAGTGGACTACAACTCACACCCCGCTCCAAGTCTGTCGTGTCTAGTTGGCACCGGCTTGCCATCAAACATTTACTCAGACAAAAACAAAAGGATCAACTTCTCGAAAGTCAAGGAGAAAAGAACGTTCGGTCTATGTAACACTAACTTTTCAAAATGGATTATGATCTCTCTATTGAAGATTTTTGCATTCACTGCAAAAATAACTTTTTCATAGTATTAATATCTGTATATTCAATCAAATATTAGATGTGTAGACCTACGTGTCTAACAAGAACATAAAGAAGACGGGCACTACAATACTTAAATTAAAACAATTAAGGAAATAACGGTTTACTAACTAAACAACTTATAACAATTAATGTGGTTATTTCCGGAACTGGTAAGACACCGCTGGAAATTCGGCAGCCCCAGACAACCCCTATATTAGCAATTCAATTTTACCGTCAGTGGGCCAAAACATGTTGTTTTATTTTAACTTTACGGCTCGCATTTATTATTATAATGAGTTATAGTGAACACTGTATGATTATTATAGGTCTATTCTAGTTGAACATAAGTTGATATTATGAGGTTTTGTAATGTTAAATCACCAATAATGACATTTACAGTATCTCGTATTTAACCGTGAAAACAGTATTAAAACACTTTCTTTTTTAACTCAATTGTTACGATACGATTATTATTATGAACCGAATAGGTTAAATAGAAACCCGTGGTTTTTACGTTTTCGCAGAGGAAAACGGCCACCTGGTTTATTCGTATTAATAAATTACGGTGGTTAAAAAAGTACTGTACTTAAGAAATATACATTTTTCAGTGATAAAATAGTCTCAATGATTATCTGAAGCACATCGTACATAGATTGAACTGCGCCAAAACGATATAGCATTGCACTGACTCTCTGGTATATCTATATACTCTGTCTGAAGGTAGCCTACCTATTAGTTGCATCACCATTTACGTATGAATCATGGGGGGTTGTCGGAAGCACGGCTACTTGACGAAGATGAAGATTGGCTGCGTACAAACAGAGGCTGACACCATCCAATGATCTCAAATGGTCCAATCTTCTACTTGGATGTCGACGACGGTGGGTGCCAACCAGTGTACTAGCAAAGTTCCGGTATTACAGTATATACATATATCTGAAAAGGCTGATGGCTGATATAACAGAAAATTGAGAAATTACAATAAAACACAAATGAGGCAGGTGATACAATAGCGAGTATAATGCACTGTTGAACCTAACCTTCATTAGTGGGTTACGTTGAGGCAACTGGGATGTGCCTGTAAAAACTTTAAGATAAGGGTGTGTGGGATGTTCACAACTAATACGTAATAAATCCTTCTTTCCGCCCCTTTGATGTAGACGACTCCCTGGACTTAGTAATCCCTTTGTCAAGAGCCTACAACTTGACCACTCATCCCTCCATCATCAAAGATGACCACTCGAGCAATTAGGATGGGGCTGAACTCGTGTCGGTCTGTCAGAAGATAGATCGTGAGAAGGGCAGACACTGACCATCAACCCCTCCCCAGACGTCCCTCTAAACACCACCCGTCAACCCTCGCCCTCATGCTTTTGACCTCTTCACACCTCCTTCTGTTCCTCTCAATCACTTATATAATGAGTACAAGTTAAATAACGGGTGTGGTGTTGGCAGACATATATTTTCATAATATTTAATTATTTTTAAAGCAAAGAATTCATAATTCATACTACCATTGCGCAGGATATTTCTGGATCATGTTTTGGAGATTTAGATTTCACAATAATCTGAATGTACATTATTCATCAGCTAATTAATAATATCTGTGTTTTATATATATATATATATATATATATATATATATATATATATATATATATATATATATATATAGTGTACAGCCAAGTAACTTTCCGAAGCTTCACAGGTTGGTAATCTGGGCGTGTTTTCTTATTTGAAAACAACTTGATATTTTTCAAAGTACTATACAATATAATCAAAGATACACAACCACGAAGTACAGGGAAATAGATTTCACTCATTTGGAAAGAACCTTTGATACATAACTATTTTCGAAATCAAATTGACCCTCCGCCGTTAAGTAAGAGTTCACAGTTGATTGGTTATAAAGTGAAAGGTTATATAGAGACCTTATCACCACCAACCGAGGACAGTCGATGACAGCAGCTGTGCACAGGAGAGGGCAGCGTGCTGCGTTCACTATCACATCATGGTTCTGCCAAGCAGTTAGCAGATGCTACGAGAAAATGTGTTGGAGTGGAATGTTACGCAATAGAAATAAGTTTTTTTTTTCAAATATCAGGGAAAGATAACCCTTTAATGTTTAGATATCTGGGCGTTGAAATGAACGGCCAGTCGTTACGGAGTGAACGAATACAGCTGACAGCATTTACTTTACCGATTTATGAATTATTCATAATTCATTATTCATTTGTAAAATGCCGATCGTAGAAATATGGGCGAGTATGAGGAGCGAATGAGTGTAGATGACGAGTGCAGATGAATGAGTGTAGTCATTGTATTAAAAAACTATAAACACTATTCTATTGTCAATTTTCACTAATAGTTATCGCACTTAAAAATATTTTTATCATCAGAAACATTACGAACGTCTACAAAATGGGAACACAGAAAAAATACTTCAGATACAATGGTAAATTCATTATTAATTTCTAAGACGGCGATCGTAGAGATATGGGAGGATATGAGAGGTGAATGAGTGTGATGACTGTAGATGAACGAGTGTAGTCATTGTCATATCTGAGTTCGACTTAGCTCAGAAAGGACTATTTATTAATAGCCCAATAGCCAGGGCAACTATGGTACCTACAGCTTTACGTGGAATCCGAACCACTTAGTGTTGGTCTGATTTTCAGCTAACTGTCAGCTTCTCTTTCCCTACACAACATCTGAACCTTGACTACCATCCATCATGGACACTCCAGACTTCTAGTAGTGTCCACGTCGATGGCAACTATTGAGCGGACGTCGTGTCGGTATCAAGAGGACCGAGCATGGAAACTATCGCCTAAAATCTCCCAAACACTTTGTCCCCAAGTAGCTGGGTTACATTTATGTTTGTGTTTATTAATTAAACAGATGTTTGTATTTATTAATGTATTACATTGTTGTTTGGTTAAGAATGCATTCAAGAAATCAAATACTAATTTAGTACGATAAAATGGTAATTTAAAAATAGTTTATCTCTTCAAACAACATTCAGCTCATTCTTGACTAGCCAAAATGTGACCTGTTTGAAATGAAATTAAAGTAATCTTTATTTACGTGGTGAATTTAGGACTATTTAGTCCTCTCTTTCATTTAACAATTTAGACTTGTTTTTCTGTAATAAAGAACAATTTATGATTATGAATTGTAAAATATAAGGCATATCCATACTTTTAGGGGAGCCAGTCGCGAAAAATGAGCAAAAATGGATATTTAAAAAATATTATTTTGGAATTATTTGTCTCTTCCAGATTAAGAAATTATATAACACTTTAGAGTTCGTTACTGATAAAAATAATGTTTAGTAAACCTTTACACTCCTTTTTGAAGATTTTTCTAATTTCCTCAAGCTCGTGGGGTTTCAACCCGGAAAGTTTATGGTCGAAGGCCTAACGTACATTGATAGCGAAGGGATAAAAATGGATTAATAGTTAGTTCCATAGGTTCTTCATCGTACAAGTTGTCTAAATATTTGTTACCAATCATAAATCCGTTTTTTGGACAAGCTCAATCTTACATTAAAAACTCTGAAGATTTTATTACCAAAATCAAAGAAGTTACTGTTACATCCAGTGACATTATGGTTAGTTATGACGTCAATAGTCTATTTACAAATGTATCTGAAGCTTTAAATTTGATTAAAACCCTCCTAAAAAATGACAATAGTCTTAAAACATGAACAAACCTCTCTGTCAATTGCATTATGGAACTACTCACTGTATGTGTAAGTCATAATTATTTTCAAATAGAAACAAAATTTTTAATCAAGTTTCAGGTCTACCTATGGGTGGTGTACTTAGTCCTATAATTAGTAATATTTTTATGGATCACTTTAAAAACATTGTTTTTGAGATTGGAAAAATACGAAACCTAAAATTTGGTTAAGGCATATTGATGATATGTTTTGTGTTTGGGAAGAAAAATTGAACATACAGAATGAATTTTTAACATATATAAATAAAATAGGCTGACAATAAAATTCACTACTGAAAATAAAGTTAATGGAGAAATTCCTTTTCTGGACATTTTAATTACTATGACAAATGAAAACAAAATTAAGACTTCTCTTTTTCACAAATAAAACTTTCAGTGAACAGTATCTAAATTATAATTCAAACCATCCTCAACGTGTTAAAATTGGTCTTGTACTAAGTTTATTTAAAAGGATTAATACGTTATTCACAGATAAGAAAGACAAAATACTTGAAGAAAAAGATACTATAGATCTGTTGATTAAAAATGATTATCCTAGAGGAATTATTGAAAAGCAAAAAGAAAAAGAAAAGCTCCACTATAAATAAAAATTGTGAACAACAGAAAGCTCTAACAACAGTTACGATTCCATATTTATTTATTTATTTATTTATTTATTTTACATGCACAATACAGGTTATTTACCCAATTACACTGTGCATGTTCAATGAAAGAAGACATGCAATTAATTTAAAGTCCACGATTTCATGTCTAGTCCAGTGCACAATTGTACATAATATGTAAAAGGAATATCTGAAAAATTCGTAAAGTTAATTCAAAATTTAACATCCAAACTGTATTTAATTCGTCCAACAATCTAAGAAGCCATTTAACCGAAACCTTTTAACCGAACATTTAACCGAAAATTTAAAACCGAAAAATAAACAACAAGAAACAAAAAAATGTAATATATAAATTGATTGTCATTGCAATAAAACTTATATAGGTCAAACTTCAAGGCCAATTTCAAAAAGAGTAAATGAACACATTTACAATTATAAAAAAGAAAATATAGAAAAATCAAAGTTAGTTGAACATGAATAATGAAAAACATGATATAAATTTGAATTTTACAAGTGTAATTTTAAAAGAACCCTTATGGACCAAAAGAAACCAAATTGAAAGTGCATGTATGGCAGTTATGAAAGATGAATGTATTTCCAAACCGTTTCCAAATTGTAGTAATATATTTTTACCTTAAATTAAAGATGAAATCTCATCGAAAATTGAAAACTAAACCATATTTCAGGATAATTCTTATCAAACTTAGCCACTTAAATTTAATTTAACTAGTATTTAATGTTTTACATGTGATTTTTTTTGTTATTTTTATTCAAATATGTTTTCTATTTATACTGTATTTACAACTGAAGATGCCTTATCCGGCGAAAGCGCTCTAATGAAAATTAAATTTGTGGAATTTTACTAAAAAATGACTTACTATTTAGATCCTCGTTTTTCATGTTTTATCATCCGTTCAATGATATCAATATATATATATATATATATATATATATATATATATATATATATATATGTGTGTGTGTGTATATACAAAATTGATTTATTAATTTTTTTAATTTTGCATCAAGAATAAAGCGTAGTTTTTTTATGTTTTACGAGCTTGAAGTGTCACATGGGAACAGAAACACTAATCTAAACGTAAACAAGTTTTAATACGTGATATATAAAAATGTTCTACACATGTTATGTACATGCAGAATTTTACCTAATCTTCAATAAAACTTTGTTAATTTAATAAAACCAACAATTCTTGGGAATATCTCAACATAGAATTATTATTCTGGATACATATTAATCCGTTTATTTAAAAAAAATAATATGTAACCGAAATAATCCAGAAAATTAGTTTTATTTTTCTACTGCTTAATATTTGTGAACGTCAATCAGTCAACGGATACCTTGCTTGAATACGTTTTCCAATATGAGATGTCAAAAAGTTCTTAGCTGATAATAAAACTAGAGTAAGGTACTACAAAGATTTAATTGTATTAGTATTTATATAATTAATTGCTCTTTACTTAAAAATATTACCTTTAATGTCTGCGCAGAAATTGTGTACCCGAGTTTAATGGCGGTTTACTAAGAATCTAAAAGGCTTATGAAAAATCCAATCACTATGTTTTCCTCGTTTAATGTTACGTTAATTTAAATAAATTGTTATCCTCGTATATGGAAAAAGTACAGGAATTTTAACTAGTTTTCACTGTCCATTAACTTTACACTTTTATTAATAAAAAAACCATTAACGAATCGTATTTATATTTTAACATGCGGTTGACAGGAATGTTTTCTATAAGTTTAACAAATTTCAGTATTTTAACTTTTCAAGAAAAAAAGTGTATCAATTTTCTGTAAACGTTTTCTTAGCTTGGTTACAAAATTAATTACTTGGTCGCGTTACGATCCTTATGAAATGTACGAACAGTTACGGTGCATTACCTTTATATGCGTAAGTGATTTTAAGTTGATTTAAATCAATTTATAAACACTTGAAATGTATCAACTGAAATTGATTTAAATTAATTTAAAATAACTTGAAATTTATCTACTTAAATTGATTTAAATCAATTTAAAATCACTTTAAATGTATCAACTTAAATTTATTTAGATCAATTTAAAATCACAGCATTTACTTACGCATTAAAAATATATCGTAACTACATATTTCATAAAGATTACAATGTGACTAAATAATTAATTTTACGACCTCTAGAAGTCAAAAAAGCGTTGTTTTAGGAAATTTATCAGAAATGTTTTCTTGAAAAGTTAAAATTCTAACATTTATAAAACTTATAGAAAATATTTCTGTCAATCACATACTAACATATAAATGGGATACATTAACCTTTTTGAGTAATAAAAGTGTAACGTTTATTAACAATGAAAACTAGTTAAAATGTCGGTACTTTTTCTTTCTAACTAACAAAACATAACAATGATTAAAACTTGTAATAAAAGTGCATATATCATAACGTAAAATTAAAGAAGGAAACAATGGTGTTATTGGATTTTTCATAGGCATCTTACTTTTCTTATAAACAACCTAAAACTGGCGTTTACATAATTGTGCGAGTCCAAAGCTCCTGCAAGTTGTGGCCGGCAACCCGTGTAACACGCCTGTGTTTCTGTGTTGCAGTGTACCAGGGGCTGCGAGTCATGGCAGCACGCACTCGAGACCAGCTGCCAGGTGGTCTGTGTAAGTACCTTATTGTCATTTTGGAATTTTTGGGAAATGTGCACAGTAACTAAAAAGTCATTTTATATGGTAAATTTTCTGATTGCTCAGTATTTACAGCCTCAAATTACACACACATTTATTAAAATAGTTAATTGTATACAAATATAGACTAATGGATCACTTCTTCATTCATTAAAAGAAATTTCACATAAAACCATAATAATTTTTGGTGACATTTGTCTACAGTTATTAATACTATTGCTTGTTTAATTGACTATAATTAATTGTATGTATATTTAATGACAGAATGTAAATGTCATATTGCCATATCTGGCCGTAATTTAACAGTAGGCTGTTAAATAATTTCTGATATATTGATAAATTTACAATTTCAGAATGGAACTCAAGAACTTCTACCCTTACGAGAATTGTATTGTGTCATGGGTTGTAATGATGCTGTCAACAGATATTTTCATGAACTTAAAGGTAAATTATTTTCTATTTAAATTTGCCTATGAAGAAAATAAGCAGAACATTAAAGCTAGCAGCAAATTTTTAATCAGATTACCTCTTGTGGGATTATTGAAGTCATTATTATAATTATCTAGAAATTATTGTAGACACTTTCAATTAACATAAAAAGTATGTATGTATTATTTTTTTAACATTACTATCGTCAAGTAACAATTTGATAGATCTAATTTTTTTTCTAAGTTTAATTTATTACTAAATTTGTTATTATAAAATATCACCACTGTAAGTGTATGGGTGGGTAGGAGGGCCATTACCACTGGTCCTTATATATCTGTTATTAAAAAACAAACATTGTACATAATAATATAATAACAGCTTATGTATTATCAAAATTAAATCTTGTTATTTGTTGCATTCATTTCATATTGTCATCTATAACAAATGACAAATAAAATATGAAATATCAACTCAAAAAGGCCATGTTGTTGATTAATACTGTAAATTATTAATGAAAAAAAGACGTTAGCAATCTTAAAATATTTATCCTCCAACAACATTTATATTGATTTTGCATGGTCTTTTTTTAATTGCAATACATTAAACAGAAAATGTTGTATAAATGATTTGTTCAAGTAATTTTATCCTATACCACACAAAGTACATAAATTAAAAATTAAACTGCTGTACTTCTCAATTACTAATTAAAGTGAGGTTTTGAACTAACAGTTAAAAAATAAAAAAAATAAAAATAGTATTACAGTATTCCATAGCAATAATTATGCATATTTTAAGCTATTGTTAAAATTATCTATAATAATGTCTAGTGTATGGCTAGAAAGTAAAAGTAAAATTCTGAACTTTGTATTAAACTATGCATACGTAAATTTGGTAATCCTAATATGTCTTTACTCCTGTAAAATTGCTGTAATAATTTTTAATTTAACTTTAAATAAAGTTTCATACACTTGACTTAGAGACAATTAAGAACACAAGAAAAAAATAAAAACTATCATATAAAAGTTAATACAGTAAAATATAAAGTATTGACATGTTAAATACTTGTAGTATGGTTATTATATCAATAATTTTAATTTATACATCTTGAATTGTGTGTAGAGCTGATAGGCACACTGCCGCCTCCAGCACTAGTGGCAGATTCCCTGACTGCAACTTCTCTTAGTCTAGAATGGGATGGTCCAAGGTTTGCCAACATCAGCTATCTTGTCCAGTGGCGCTATGAAGAGATTGCAGATACTTGGCAGTATTGTCGTAATCAGAGTTGGGGTCCACATTCCACTGTTCATGTGGACAACCTGCAACCCTACACCAAGTATAGAGTAAGTATGTCACCCTCTAACAGTGAATGTTGTAATCAGAGTTGGTGTCCACATTCCACTGTTTATGTGGACAACCTGCTACCCTACACTAAGTATAGAGTAAGTATGTCACACTCTAACAGTGAATGTTGTAATCAGAGTTGGGGTCCACATTCCACTGTTCATGTGGACAACCTGCGACCCTACACTAAGTATAGAGTGCGTATGTCACACTCTAACAGTGAATGTTGTAATCAGAGTTGGGGTCCACATTCTACTGTTCATGTGGACAACCTGCAACCCTACACCAAGTATAGAGTAAGTATGTCACACTCTAATAGTGAATGTTGTAATCAGAGTTGGTGTCCACATTCTACTGTTCATGTGGACAACCTGCAACCCTACACTAAGTATAGAGTAAGTATGTCACACTCTAACAGTGAATGTTGTAATCAGAGTTGGGGTCTACATTCTACTGTTCATGTGGACCACCTACAACCCTACACTAAGTATAGAGTAAGTATGTCACACTCTAACAGTGAATGTTGTAATCAGAGTTGGGTCCACATTCCACTGTTCATGTGCACAACCTGCAACCCTACACCAAGTATAGAGTAAGTATGTCAAACTCTAACAGTGAATGTTGTAATCAGAGTTGGGTCCACATTCCACTGTTCATGTGCACAACCTGCAACCCTACACCAAGTATAGAGTAAGTATGTCACACTCTAACAGTGAATGTTGTAATCAGAGTTGGGGTCTACATTCTACTGTTCATGTGGACCACCTACAACCCTACACTAAGTATAGAGTAAGTATGTCACACTCTAACAGTGAATGTTGTAATCAGAGTTGGGGTCTACATTCTACTGTTCATGTGGACCATCTACAACCCTACACTAAGTATAGAGTAAGTATGTCACACTCTAACAGTGAATGTTGTAATCAGAGTTGGGCACATTCTACTGTTCATGTGGACAACCAGCTACCCTACACCAAATTTAGAGTAAGTACGTCACACTCTTAACAGTGAATGTTGTAATCAGAGTTGGGGTCCACATTCTACTGTTCATGTGGACAACCAGCTACCCTACACCAAGTATAGAGTAAGTATCACTCTAACAGTGAATGTTGCAATCAAACCTACTTAAGTTAAGAAAATAATATTAAACCGTTTAAAACAGGACCTTCATTACAACTTTTTAAAATTTTAAACCAGCGTACTTTTTTAAAGAGCGAAACTTTTGAGGCCGGATTTGTGGGTTTATTTTCTACTACTAAAGACCCACTAATTAATTTGATGTACTTCTCGGCCTATACTCTCATTTAAGATTTTATTCTGACTCCTTATGTACCATCTCTCGGATATGCTATATAAATATTAGTGACTTAAAAAAGTAGATTATAGATGTAGTAATGATGTACCAGTTTTATTGATTTATCTGTAATAGTTCGGAAATCATTAAGCTATTTTGGGACTTTTCTTTCACAATGTATAATTAATTATTCCTTAGTAAAATGTGCATATAAATTGTTCTCCTATCCTTATTCAAATTAATCCAAGAGGACATTTTTTACCGAATTTAAGGTATGAGATTAATGACTTATAGAAAAATGATTTAAGATAGTAATTGTATGGATCCTGCCATAAGCTAACTTACAAGTTTTCTCAATTTGTTTATTTCAGTAAGTGAAGTCAGCACTCAGAGTAGATTGTAAATAACTTAACCCTCCGGGTGTCCATCGGTGAAAATATCGCCGATGATCTCGTTTCTCCAGGGTCATCGGCGAAAATATCGCCGATGTTCATATAGTACTATTTTTCGCTTTAAAATCCAAAGACGTATGAAAGTGACATCATTGGAAAGCCAATGAAATTGTCAACAGTTTTATATGCCTTTGAGTTGCTATTTGTCAGTTTCCAGATGTAAAAAAAAAAATCTTTTCATGCATGGTGTTGGAATCTTTGGTTTTTTGTCGCTTAGCAACAATTTATGATTGTTTCTAAAAAATCTGATTTTTTCAAATAAATACTATAAACCTATATATTTTTCAAATCACAATAAAATTTAGAACATTTTGGCTATTTCACTTTTTTAGAGTGTAAAAAAAATATATACTCTAGGGGGCCTAAAAGTAAAAAAAAAAAAAATAAAATAAAAAACAACATAAAAACATTATAAAAAAATATAAAATATGTATTACTGACTTATTTGTATTATTACTCGAGAGTTTAGCTCTTTCTAAATATAACAAAACAAATTTCATAAAATTATTGCAATATTTAAATTTTTTATAAATTAAAAAAAAAACCTTGCGAAACCCGTAAAATTAGGTGGACCCTGGAGAAAAAGTGATGGACACCCGGAGGGTTAACAGACAATCATGAACACAAATGTAACTCAACATGTGCTGGGCTGAAAACTCTTGCTAAGCAATACTAATATAAACAATAAATACAACTTATTGTACATCCAACTGTTCACAATAATATTTAGAATGAAATGAAATAAAATATATAACATCGCAGAATAATAATGGTCTTGAAGAATCACTTATATAAACGTGGAGAAGTTTTATTTTTTATTTGTGTGGTTTTTTTTTTAGATAGTCACCACAGAATCATATACAAATTCCAAAATATACAAATTGGGAACAATATATTCATGAACACAAAAATATGCAACAGTTAGTGTTTAATATGACATTTTTTTTATTTTCAAGAAATCCCTTTAAGTACACATAGACATTCTGTGAACAGTCAGCTGACTTAACTATTACGTCATCACTTTGGTTTTGCTTGGAACATGTTCTGAATTGAGAGAAACCAGAAAAACAACTCTTCCTTTTGATATTATACAAAACTAAAGAATTTTTGACTGGTACATAACCAATCTAGAGCGTGTTTAGCAATCGGCTCGCTCCGATCCATTACCGCCATATAAAGGACTTGAAAGGCTTGCTCCAAGTCGTTAGCACTTTGAGGGTTAAAACATTTCAATAAAACTGAAGAAATACTGACTTATATTTATTTTTATTTCAGTTTCGGATAACTCTGCTGCTGTCGCCACATCATAGCGAGCCCATCGTCTCGGAGCCCAGCTTGGTCATCAGCACCTTGCCTGGCGGTGCCCCCTCCTCTCCTCCCAACATTGTGAGGACCACTGCTGCTGATCCTACTCGGGTGTCTGTATCCTGGGAGCCTGGTCCTTTCCCCAACGGTCCTATCCTCTCTTACGTGTTGCAGATCAATGAGTTGCCCACGGGCTATACAGCCCTAAAGGTAACCCTCGCATAATATACTTTAAATGCAATTCTTTTCTTCCACTACTCCTTTTAATGCTTTTTAGCATTGTATTATATAAAAAGCTTGTGGAATGCAAACATTTTAAGTTTTGAGCTAAGAAATATATTGCTTTGCAAAAGCAGCTTTTGGCTTATAAACATTTTACAGAACATTATTATCTAATAAAAACCCTATTTATGAACTTAAAAAACTTAATTATGAAATGAACAAATAATTTATAACAACATTTAATTTTCTTCAAATTGAAAACATATTAGAATATTGAGGGGAAAACTTATATTGGCATTATATTGTGTAAAAAGATAATAAACTATAAATGAATGATAATCTTAGTCAGAAAACGTTTACAATCAAGAAAGTTATTGAGAAAAATAAAAGTAAAATGTTGACTATAATACAAAAAAAAAAAAAATTGTCTTCTCTGTAAAGTTGTAGTAAAGTGCATACGTAATGAAGTTAAATATTTATTTTTTAGGGGTTCATATCTTACATTCTTATATTTAGGTTACTGATTGTTTTTGAATAGAGAAAAACTTGTAAATTAATGGCTAAATAAGAATTGTTTTTTGAGTTTTGCATTACCAATTTGATTTTACGAGCATTTGATCCCCTGAAAAAGAACAATAGAATAACAAAATATCTCAAAATTCAGAAAAGAACAATTGGCAAAAAGCAAATCTGAAAATATTTAAATCTAATCCAGCATCGAGGTTGAATCTGATAGCTGTTAAAAGGCCGTCCCCAAATTACGTTATGGCCGAAGGGGGAGGGGGGTTTTCGGCATTATGCACCGTTACAGAAAAGGAACCGGAGGTTCTATGCAGCGTCACATAATTATTAAACTGATTTATTTTAAATAGCTACACATCACATAGTTTTTTTAAAAAATGTTATAATTCGGCTATACAGTCTGAAGCCATTTTCAAAAATTTAACAACATGTTTTGAAAATGGCTTCAGACTGTATAGCCGAAATATAACATTTTTTTAAAAACCTATGTGATGTGTAGCTATTTAAAATAAATAAGTAATGAACACCATCACAAAAAATACATACCGTCAAGAATTGATAATTAATAAACATCAGCATTTGTTGAAACAAACTTTGAATAAAAACTAATATATTCTATCCCTATTAGAAAACAAATGTAAGAAGAAAGTCTAAACAATGACTTTATCATAAGTAAAAATATGCAGAAAGTGGATGAAAAAAATGAGGGTAGGTTGGTGACAGCATTCTGTAATTTTTGAGGGGGTTAAGTATTAAGGTTACTCGGGGAGGGGGATCTGAAAAGCCCGATTTTACCGTTACGTAATTTAGGCCTCTAGACATAATTACTCTACATTTTGCCTAAGTTTTCCCCTAATTTATATCCCCTCAGGGGTTTAACCACTTCTACCCTTGGACTTAAAACTCCTATTTGATTGGTCTTATAGATTGCTTAGTATGTTAAGACTTAGTTTTAAGAAGATATTCAAGAAAGTATGATATTTTTTAAGCTCTCAGAGCTTTTACGTTTGTTGTTTTAAACCACAGAAATAGAAGTTTGTTCCTATCAAACAAAAGCTTTGGTTCCCACTGTAAATTTCTTATAAGAGCCTTTTATGTAACACAATATATCCAGGATTTGATTCTAACTTTAATGAGAACAATTATCTATTGAAAATTGAAAATTCTCATAATAATCTCTTGGAACTGCAACACTGGATATGCATTTTAATTTTGTACCGAAAATTGTGCATACTAGCCATTTATGATCAGTGTAAACGTTTATTATTGTTTTGGTTTTAGATTCAGAGAACTTACATTATTTAGTATATCAGCTGATTTTCCTTTCATTGCTATTTTCAGCATTTTTGATCGAGTGCAATTAATTGCAGTTTCCAACAGGAATCGCATCTCTTTGGATTAGTTATGGCCTGCTCTGATAATGACTTCATATTGAGTAGTGTCAGCAAATCGAAACTCAAGAAAGCTTTTTAATGTCTATTTGGCAAGGTATTTTTAATACTGGAGAGAAATGATCAAAGCTCTGTGACAATTAATAAATTGAAGCCGACCATAACCAGTATTATGGATAAAGAAGTAGTTTATTCTGTTGACAGTCTCAGATTTATCAAAACAGTGTTCTCCAGTTAATAATTTTATCGAAGTTGAGCCTTAACTTTGGAAATACTTGTTACTCCGTCCGTTGTTAGTAGGCCCGTTGTTGTCTGTCCTTCTGTCCCCAAACTATTATGTGAGTTGAATAATGTTGGCAGTTAATGTTCTCTTCCCTTCTTGGCCAGCAGGCAGCGTGTTTATCAGTAGCTAACGCCCACGTTTTGCAGTTGAACATTACTTCATTTACAGACGTGTTACACTTACATTTAAATATGCGCTGTAGTGTTTATTTGAATTTAACATAAAGACTTTATAGAGGATCAAATCCATTATGTCGAAGGTATGGCAGACTCTTAATTAATGTAAAAGTCAAGCCCGGCTTATTCTGTCATATTAATACTAAATCCATTCACATCCTCCAATAATAAAACTACTATATACGATCACCAGAACAATTTAAAAAAAAAACAAAATTATTAAATTGACTTCTGTAACTATTACTTTATGTTGTTTCAGAAAATTACTATATTTCCTCTTCTAAAATATGCATGTATTTAATTAAATACATTTGTATACATATAAAATGAATGTTTATTTTATACAGTAAAATAATGTATTTAATTGAAATAAATATCTATATTTATAAATATATCTAATAATAGCTATATCTAATAAATGAAGCCTATAGTTGATTGTATATTAAATAATTTATATGTATGGAATACAACCAACTATTATATATTTTCTGTTTTTGAAAAAAATTGAAATTACTAAATTATAGCTATGTTATAATATAAAAACTATTTTGTATTTCCCTCACCTAATAAGGTTATTTTTATGTCCACAGTAAAGCTGTACTACATATAATTATTTGAGAGAGAGAGACAGTAAAAATATCACAAGTGAAATAAACATTAAAACGTATTGTTTGATTGGCAAAAGTATTGTAGTTTAGGCGGTAAAAGGGCAATAACGAGGAATGTTATGTGGAAAGTCAGCTGTTTGCAGGCGTCTTCAGCATTCTGAAGTATCACTCTGTCACCACTGATGCCAAATCGATAGCGGTTTACGTACTCATATATCACCGGACACAAATGAGTTAATCTACGTTTATTTACAATTGATATACCCAGACCAGTTGCAGTTCCAATTTCACTCCTTATGATTTTCAAAGAGGTTAGAATTAAACATTTGTATTGTACCTGTATATACATTTTAGGCTATAGCCCTCATGGGCTCTTCTGTTTTGGATATATGAAAAATAACAAACTATGGTTTTCAATATAACCCAATCTGCAATGAGAACAGCAACTTTTTGATTCTGCAGCATTGGTAGTATCACTTACTAACAGAATGTTATTCATATACTTTTGTTGTAGAATAGTGTATTGCTTTTACCTTTTCTAATTGTTTTGGGAACCTGCATGCAAATGTAAACCTTGTAATACATCTGACTGTAACTTAATATGGTTAATTAGGTTAAGTGTTTTGCTATTCTAGCTAATTTACCTAACACCTTTTCAACGACATATCTTGTTTAAACACTTACAGCTTTATTTGACTAAAAATTAAAAATCTACAGTAATATGAGAAACCATTTGACTTTTGTCATCATAAAGCTATTGTATAGTAGTATTTTTATAACCACAGACTTGGCGGTGGTACACTTACTAACCTGCATGAAAAAAAAAAAAAAAAAAACTAGATCACTGTCATCAGTTTATTATCTGTGTGACTCATGCCAAAAGACATTGAGTTAATTCTATACCAAACTCCCCTCATCTTCTATCCCCAAATATATTTTTATAAAAAATATGATTATACTTTTGTGGGGGCATTAAGAACTGTGCAAGAGGAAAGTAGGAGGAGAAGAAAGCTTGCGAAAGGTTGTAACTACGTAGGATGGAGGCTTGCAGAGAGATTGCAGAAGGAACCAGTTGTTTATCATTTGTTTGAATAGTCATAAAATGATTTATTAACAATTTTTGACAAACGCACACGAATATATAGAGTAAGTACAGTTGGACTTGTGACTATCTGGATCAAATGTAGTGATCCATTTATTCTGTATGCAGAAAGACTTCTTCTAGCAAAGTTCAAGGATAAGTGGTCCGTGCGAGGATGATGATCTTTTAAATATCAAATTAAAGAAATTATAATTTATTGTATATTGTGACAAAATTATCAGATTGTGTGTTTTTTTTAATTTAATAGAAGTGAAGTAATATTAATAGTCTGTTTGCTTTTAACATTTTATTAGGTCAAATCAGTTTAGACATGTTGCAGATCATTTGAATTTTATTTATTTATTACAGAATATAGAAATTTGAATTGAATTTAAGATTAATAATATTGTGAATAAACTTCAATTCACAATAAATCACAAAACAATTATTGAAGAAATGTATCATGTTCTTCAGTTGGAAAGAAAACAAAATTTACTTTTGGAATATTTAAAAACTAACCACTTAATCAATTTGCATGATTTGTGTTGTAAAATTACTAAGACTAATATAACATTAGTTATTTTATACTTTATTTATTTTATCAGTGTGTATAGAAGAAGAAATATATAAATTTAAATAAAGAACTCATTTATTGTTTTAAAATTAAATACAAATTTTTATGAGAGTTCAAGAGGTGCTTTTTTAAGTTATTGTACAAGGTTTGTTTTTCAATATCCCCTTTTCTTGAAAGGTTATAGAAGAATATTCAAGGGGAGTTTAAAAATATTTATCAAGTGTGAAAAGCTACAATCAAATTCATGTCTATTACATGTATGAACATATAAAATTAATGACTACATATTTATAACGTTATTGACCTCCTCATCAATAGGTCTCATCTATTAGGTTACTTTGATAGATATAAAACATGGTCTATCAATATGTAAATTGAGTTAACTTCCCTACTAACCCTCACACATTTAAGATGTTTGATTCTACCACCACTGTGGCAGATCACTGAGTGCTGAATAATTCAAAAGTGTTCTCTAATAGAAAATTAGTGTTTTATTTAAGTTTTGCGTTGGTCTTGTGTTCAACTTTAGCTTCAAAGAAAATAATTAATGTGCGTACACAGTTATAGTTATTATCGACTTAGTTTTTAGCTAGATTAATTACAATTTAAAAATTAAATTTTCATAAATAGTTCTCTAGTCCAAAAAAAAAAAAAAAAAACAGTTTGTATAACCTTCTCTGATTACAAACGTGTGGTAGTGTGAATTTTTTATAAACTTTGATAACCACAATATTAACACTCACCTACATTAATATCCCTCAAGAAACCTCTTTCATTGTATCACTGGCTGCTACTTGCTAACGCCAAAGTGTTGTTTACTTTTCCACTTACATATTGTCAGTTGTAAATGTGTATATGTATTTTGTTAATGTCAGCTTTCCCATATACCTATACACATAAAACGTCGACTTTTCTATCCATCGTCACAGTTAAGTGTTTTGAACTATCCCATCCCATCCATATACATACGATATTGTTAACCATCATACCCACATATGCAAGTAAACTATTATCTATCCCATCTCCCACACGAGAAAGGAGTCAGCAAATCCCATCCTCCACATATATAAGACACTATCAACCCGCCCATTTACAAACTTACTTAAGTAAATACACCAACAACCTTTTTGTTCACTCTCACATAAGATAATTTCTTGCTCATGAACAGATATACTGAGTTTCAATTTCCTGGAATTTTTTGAAAAATTATGATTTAAATTTTGGTGACACACAACATAAACTAAAGTAACTAGCGTCTCTTTTAAAATTAATTGTTCAATAACAAAGTTGAGAGAGTATTGACTCATTGTCAGTTATTTTCACTTTTATCGAATAACTTATTGGCCATATAAAACATATTGATTTTACCATAAAAGAAGGGGTTTGAAAGAAATTGGTTCATTGTACAACCTTTCACACCAAATTGATTTAATCTCTTGCAAGTGGCAGTTTTTCAGAAGTATAACATTTTATTTCAACTTTCCAAAGCTATTGAATTTTAATGACATTTTATAAATAACACGTTGCCTATACTTGTTGTTTATCAACTTAAACTTTTCAGTTTTTACATTCATTCACAACCAATTAATTAAAGTGTGTCAAAGAGAACTAAAAATAAAAATATTGATAGACAAACCTTGTAAATAAAAAATAAAAAATCAACAATTCACCTTTGAATAACTTCATTGGATGGAAATTAATGTTTATTAATTGTAAACAAAATAAGGAATTACTAGATTTTTATTGGATATTTGACAGGAAAAACAGGTTTACCTTAATTTCAAGTCCATTTCCAAAATAAAAAAAAAAAGGATGACATTTTAGATAACAAGTTACTTTATCAACATAAGGTATATGGGATTAATCTCTTATTTTTACTGTTTATGAAGTGATTTGCGATCACACAAAATTTCATCACTAATGCTCTTTTTTTGTGTCCATTTTGGAAGTGGGCCTTTAACTATGATAAGCCTGCTTTTCCTGTCTAATTGTATATTAACCCTTTGGATCCCAGGCGACGATGACATCGTCGCCAGAAGTTTGTACTAAGAATCCCAGGCGACGATGACATCGTCGCCGAAAAACTGTCGAAAAATCCCAGGCGACGATCTCATCGTCGCCACGTGTCAATTTAAATATTAAATTTCCACGGGTTTTTTCCCGCGGACTTCGACTAGTATTGGTATTAGAGTATACATCGAAGTCAAATATACTAATTTCACAAAAAAATTACGAACCGTATATGTCTTGTTTTTATTCTCCACTGAGCAAACACGAGGCGCTCAGCTGACTTTTGGCGCGCGATTGTTGCGGTCACTGTTTACTACTCAATCGCTACTGTATGGTTATGTTACGCTGTTTACTTTGTGTTTAGTGTAATGGATAGTTTGTTTGTGTTATTATGCGTTGTTTTTCAAATTTTTAGTGTAAATAGTTAAGTTTATAGTTTTGTTTCACTTAGTAAGCTAGTGTTTTGTCGAAATGGATCGTGAAAACATCGCCGATAGATGAAGTGAAGGTGATAGGTAGCTAAATTACGATCTATCTGATGAAGAACTATTTTCTGATTCATCAGCTATATTTGACGACGACAGTGATGAGGACCCCACGTATTATCCTGATGACAGTGGACGTAGTAGTGCTCCGGTTTTTACAAATCAGGACATTACGTTAATTTTTTATAACTTCTACTTATTACAGTAAAACTTTTTTTTCAGCTTGTATGATACATATCAGTATCAAATTTTGTTACAGTATACAAAAATATATTTGGAACAAAATAAAAATACTGCCCACGGATAATTTGTTTTCCTTCTGCCCATAACATGATGATAAACTTTAAAAAAATTTTGAAAAAAATTAATTTTTTAAAAATGTATATACATATACAAAAAAATGTCAACATGTAATGGCTTTTGTACATTGTTTTGGCTAGATAATATTGTAAAAAACATTTTAGTATAAAAAACTTTAATATAGCATGTGTAATAGAGGATTTATGAATATTTTCCCAAATGCTTGTATTTTTGTCATTTTTGGCCTGGGATTCTTCGCACAGTTTTTGAAAAACTGGTCTGGGATTTTTTGCACAAAAAATATTTTTTTGTCCTGGGATCCAAAGGGTTAAGAATGCCCTAAATGTTTTGAAAAATTCTTTTATCACATGAATCTTTTTGTTAGTATTTTATTATGATTATATTCTTATTGTTTAGGATATTCCAGCATCAGAAAATAAAGATTTCTACATGTTTCAAAACTTAGTAGCTTATCGAAACTATTCAGTTTCTGTATCAATGCGAAATGCTGCAGGCCTGGGACCAGCAGCCACAGCCCTTGTAACTACACCGCCACATTCCCAAGGTGGGTTCTGAAGACAAATTGTAAAATATTACAATCAAAAGAGTTTTTGATGAAGGAATGCCTTTATCAACCAAGTAATTGGTTAGTTGGCGCTTCTTACAGCCAAAGATAAAGACATCTTAACACGACTCTAAAATAATATTAAAATTAATACTTATTTTCAGGCAATCTACTGACACATACTATGATTTATGAGTTACGTCATGAGATGATTTACAACTTGGAGTCGACCACGATGGTCAGGAACAGATGAGAGTCAATTTTATTTTTATTTTGTTCATAAACTGCACCAATGCAGATGAATGTGGTACAGGGAATTTAATTGTTGAAAAGGTTTTTTAATGGAAAACATAGTATATTGTATTTTCATAAAGAATTGTCGTTCTTATTTCAGTAAAATAGATTTGACAGGAAAATTCTAAATTAGTATAAGAAGCCGTCTCTTTTAATAAGATTTTAAAAATCTCACAATTTTACCATGAAAAGCCAGAAATAAAGTGTTTTAAGATGTCCCAGGGGAAAACGTTATCTCAAGAAGCATTATAATCAAATTGGTTAACCAAGGCATCAATTATTTTCCTTTCTTTGAATTGTTATTAAATGAGTTCACTTAATTACTTTGCCTTTCTTCTGCTTTGTACTCTTGAGTTCTGAAATTGATGTTTTTCCTTTCTTTGAATTATTATTAAATGAGTTAATTTAATTACTTTGCCTTTCTTCTGCTTTGTACTCTTGAGTTCTGAAATTTATGTTTTTAAGTTTCAGTGCAGTTACTATCTCTCTGCAGAAGGTAATAAAACAAAGTGAAACTATATGGATAGTATGCATCAAGTCTAGTCCCCACTTGGGAACAATGTTTGCAAACTGTTTCGAAACATCAGAGAAAAATAAATGTTTGTCATTAATTTGTGTCCACATCAGCAGGACAGTGTTTCCTGAGATTTGGGCTGAAAAAGACGTTCTTTGGACCAACTACCACTTTTTTTCACACAATGCCTTGTGTTCGCGTCTAAATGGTACTTTTTAAACTTTAATTTTTTGTCTATTTTGTCAATGCACATGTAAAAAAAACGAGCGTGATTTCCTTTAGGGCGTCGTGTTTTTTATCCCTTTTATTATAACTTGAACAAGTTATGTCCCACAAAACTATGGCAATGAAACAATTCTATTTAATTTGAAATTTGTTCCTGGTTCCATGCAGTAGTAGACATCTTGAACAGTTGAGGACAAAAACAATGACCGTTACTGCACACTTGTTTGCTAGACGACTGGAAGCACTGCTGACGCCTGATGACTTGTTCAAGCTTCCTATTCCGTTCTAATTTTGTTCTCTAGACAGAAATATATTTGCGTGTTTTCTATTTGGTTCAGAAAACACTGTTTCTTGGTCCCAGAAACACGCATAAATGTTTGCAAACAGTTGGGGAAACATTCGGAAAATATCACAAAAACCAGAATGTGAAAACAACACAAATTTCTTGTGGCCGGAATGAGACATTTTTGTGTCAACAATAATGCAGTTAAAGGCTTCAATTCAAGTCATGTGTAATATGTTGTCATATATGTTTTTAAATATTAGAATAAGTTAAAAAACACTCAAGGCATAATAATAAAATATTCAGTACTATGTAATTTAGACAAAAATTATCTTATATAGATTAAACCAATAAATAGATTTGACAATTTTTATTCCTCACTGAATTTACAGAAGCTATGAGTACTAAAAACCATATGGGTTTGACCTACGCTTTGTCGTAAATGATTTTCACCTTTGAGGGCATCACTATTACATCTATCAATAGCGTAATCTCTGCTCTTCCATTCACATGCACTTAGATTAGGATTTAAAACGATGTATATTAATAAACTAAAAATATACACAAACTATTTAACAAAAAAAATACGATGATAAAACCACAGCAAAGACAAATTATTTAGGATGTCCATAAAGTCCACTGAAGTGAGTGACCGTAATTCCTCATGCAAAGTTCAGCTCATGCTGGGCTTGGTGGCTCAGTGGCTAAGGCTTCAGAATGCGGAGGGCAAGTTCCGAGGTCTGAATCCCCACTGAGCCAACGGTCGGTACTTCACTTGTTGAATAAAGTTCATTCACAGGCCTGAGTGAACTGGTGAGTGAATTTTGTTAGAAAAAAATGTAAATACTGCCAAGGGATTAATAACTAATGGGCAATTATATTTTATACAGACACACAGATATAATAAATTTGAAGATGGGGAATGTAATTGTTGTTACAATGTAGATTGTATCCTAATTGTTATTTACTGTTCATCATTGTTTTGCAGTAAAAGAGACCCAGCAACTAATCCTGATCCTAGGAACTCATCACACTGTTATAAGCCAAACAGCAGATCTGTTGGATGATCCAGTGACTATGTATAAAACAACACATCTCATCAAAGGTATGTTGTATTCTACTCTGTATTCTGGTGATATGTAGAGCTTACTTTTTATACCTTTCTGTCTGTTATATCTATGTATTCTTTAGTTTATATCATTGGTGTTTTTGGCATCTTTTTTTCTGGAATAACATAATTGGTTCTGAATTAAAGATAATGGTATTTAACAGGTTAAATAAGAAACGTTCCAATAAGGCTTTAATAATATATTATCAAGAAATTGCATGTATGAGTATTTTCATAACACCACGCTCTGATAACAAATTATAAGGACCAGTTAATCAAACACTAGTTGTTTAAGGAAAGAAAAAAAAAACACTGTTGCGAAGAGTTATCAAGGAATTTTATCTAGTTCTACAACAAAATTCTTAATAAATCAAAAGGAACCATGATGAAATTCAAGTGTTACATCTTAAACAGTTCAATGGTCCATGTTTGCATGATTGGGCAGGTTGGAATGAGAAAATTGACTTCAACACTTACGAATAAGAAGGAAGAGCCGCTTTCAAGAAAAAGACGCTACGATTTTTAACCTTAAAAGGAATTGGCAGTTATGAAACCTGTCAAAGGAAAATTGAAATAATTTCATGAATCATTTTACAAGAGGTAAAACGGCAGGTGCTGAAATGAACGATGAGGAAACAATTTCGCTATTATTTACGGTACTGCCACATTTATAAAATCTTATTTCATTCCTCAATTGATGTTTTATTTTCATATAATATTCAAGACATTAGTATTAGATTTGTCAAGAATTGCTTAGTTCAGAGAAAACACTTTATAATTTTGAGGATATGGGGTTTCAATCCTCAAATATTAGAGGATAGGTTGGGAGAAAATTAAAAAATAAATTATTTCATAATTCAGATAAGTTTTATTTCAATTCTCATGGTAGTGGTTGCCTTGGGACACAAGTTATAGATGATTTAGAAATTGTTACATGATGAAAATAAAGTTGAGATTGCTTTTGTGAATATAAAGTAATCAAACCAATGGATGTAAACCAAGTTCTATTTCAAACTAGAGAATTTTTATGAAGATCAGAATACAATATTTTTTTGTAATCAATGGTGTTTTCATAAAGTATGTAATTAGTTCTGAGCTTTTTGAATATCTTGTATAGATTAAGGATGATACTTAAGTTTGTGTATATTCTGGTTATATTTAATTCAGCTCTCTTTATATTATCTCACTGTTATATCTGGTAGTTTTTGTTTCATTATTATTGTTACTGTTTACCATTTTCTGTTCTGAAATAAAGACGTTCTTATACTAGAAATAGTTTCGTAAATTGTTCTTTAACATTTATTTGTAATTTGCTGTATGGTTGCAGGAGTGGCAGTGCATGTGAGGCGGGAACTATTGTTTGTTTCTGATTCATCGGGAACTGTGTGGGTGACATCTTCCCGCAGCTACACCACACCAAAGCCTCTCCTGAGAGGGGGCTCAGACCTCTCACCCCATGACCTCAGTGTTGACTGGTTGAATGACCAGTTGTACATTCTTACAGAGGGTAGTGCTCTCTGGCAGGTGGTGAGGTGTGGGCTTGATGGAAGTGGCATTACTGTAGCAGTCGCAGGCCTCGTCACCAAACCCCATCACATGGAGGTTGACCCTTATAATGGGTCAGTCATTAGAACAAAACTTAGCTGTTATTAGATATTTTGCATTTCTATCTTTTAGTTTTATAGTGTATTTATGAATCGTTAAAAAGAATGATTTAAGAACGGGTTACTTACTTAAGAAATCATTTGCTTATTTGAAGTAATTGGTACCAAACTCTCTTTGTATTGATGTAACAATGAATGTTCTTCTGATATGAATTACAGTACAACGTTATGTGGGTATGGATAGTACAGTACTTTAATGTCCAAACAATTGTTAATTTGTTACTGTCATTTCATTGATCTGCATCGGTCTAAACCATGCACAACCTGTCACAGACAATAATGTTGCTTCATCATGTCACCATGGCTGGTGTTGAAGTTTAAGTACTGTCAAAGTATCGAGTGTCGAGGTTCCTCCGTACATAAAAAAATAGTAACAATTTTTAAACCAACTCGTCTGGTATCATTATATACACAATGGACCAGGGAGCAGAGTATCCTTGATATTGGATATAAAGTATTTTTCAAAAATTATTTGTTTTTTAGCATCTCATATTTTGAAAAATATTTTCCTAAAAAAGAGTGAGGGCTGGAGGTAGGTCTAAGAAACATTATTTTACTAAAATAATTATTACAGGATAGCAAACCATGTTCAAAATTTTATCTAGTTTTAGGAATTATAAAGGTGTTATATGTTGTTTGGATGTTAATATTACAAAAACAAAAACTACAATAATTGCAAATAGTCAAGAATATAAAAATACGTTACCATTTTCTAATTATCCAAAAATATTTCATTTACAAAAGACTTGGCTCAAGAATTAATGTTTTCATATTAAAATTATCTTTAAAATGAATATATTTGTGAGCTGGTTACCTTGAAATAAGGTACTCCTATATTTTTAAACATTATTTATGTTCATAAGTGCATAAACAACCTACATAATCTATAGATGGCTAACAATTCAATAATCTTTTACAAACACTAATAATATTTATGAAACATGACACAATACACTAAATACGAGGCGTGTTTTTAAAGTAAGTACCGTTTTTAAATTACGCCGCCGCAGCGCTGCGGTCGCCGTTTAGCGCATGCGCGCCGTGTAGCCACATCTGTTGGGAAGCCACAGACGCCATTACGGAACCATCCGATCGAGTTTACATCTGTTTGCGTGATTTTAAAATAACTCCACCTATTGAGAATCCCGCCGACTGCGAAGTGCGTGCTGTAATACGGTTTCTCTGTGCTCAAGGCTTCAAAGCAGTTGACATTCATCACCAAATCAGTGAAGTGTATGGTGAAAACATTATGAGTGATGGAATGATTTGGAAATGGTTAGGGCCTTTACTTTACAGTCCACTTTTTAAATCAGATCATCGGTAATGACTGAAGGTCGCCTACTTCGTTTCTCATCATGAATGTTTGTGCGGCCATCTTTAAAGGCCCTAACCCATTTCCGAACCATTCCATCACTCATAATGTTTTCACCATACACTTCACTGATTTGGTGATGAATGTCAACTGCTTTGAAGCCTTGAACACAGAGAAACCGTATTACAGCACGCAATTTACAGTCGGCGGGATTCTCAATAGGTGGAGTCATTTTAAAATCACGCAAACAGATGTAAACTCGATCGGATGGTTCCGTAATGGCGTCTGTGGCTTCCCAAACGATGTGGCTACATGGCGCGCATGAGCTAAACGGCAACCGCAGTGCTGCGGCGGCGTAATTTAAAAACGGTACTTACTTTAAAAACACGCCTCGTACATATCACTGCACATAATAAAATAACACAATAAATAGTCTGTAATATAAAAATAATTATGTTTTCTAATAGTAGTTAATAATGTTTGTCTTATGATTCACATTTCAGAAGAAAAAAAGTATTCACCAAACAATTCAGCAACTATTCTCGTTTCCAGTAGATATAACTCATATCTATAAAATCAATATGTGTATAATATAATTTTACAATCGGCTTGTGCATCGGCTGAGTTCAGCCTTTAGATCTTTTGGTAACCATAATAAAATGCAGCTCATCGTTTGCAGGGAACATAGTTTAAGAGGGGAGGGGTGGCCAGGCCAAGAACTGATGGTAGGAGCCATTTTCTTGAATTTCCAATTTTTATTGAATCTAGTATAGGAATGGGATGATTCTCTGATCTCCATTGAGTTACGTTTACCAAACAGCATATTATAATCAACCTATAAAGGTGCATAGAAAGATAATAAAATATGGCAACAGTACTGTGACAAACATCGAGAGTCCTTACACTGTTATAACAAAGGAATTTATTGCCTTAAATCATTGATTTCCTCTTCAAAAACCCAGACTGTTGAGGAGATATTATTTTATTCTTTGAACTCGGCCATTCTCTTAGGGAAAAGTCTCTCCTCTCGGCAGAATTGAGCTGAAAAGTTAACAACAAGTTAAAAAAGAGCTAGTAGAATTCTATGACACGGAAATTTAAAAAACTCATTCCACAGATGTTAAAATGTATTAAACTAAATGGGGCGGGACTGTCTGGCTTTGAAGTTACCACCGTACGTGTAGGCGGAGGCGTTTGGGCTAGTACATAGTCTGAGAGGAGAGAGAGTTGCAAATTTAAACAGGGAAAATAATTGACTGAAATAGGCTGAAATAGGTGTTTGAGTCGAAAAATAATTTAATATCCTAACTACAATCTCTATACTTTTATTTAAAAAAAATTAAATTTAGTCTGATCATTTTATTGTTTTTGAGATAAGAAAGTAAAAAAGCCAAAAAAGTTGATAAATATAAAAGTTATTATTTCTCAAGCAGTGGAATTTTATTTGTTACAGTTATTTGTTTTGGGTGATCCAAGGGCCAGTGGGTGGAGGCCTCTACAGGCTGGACCTGGCAGACATAAGCAACGGAGTGAAACATGAAGTTATCCCAGATCAGATACTGACCAGTCCTCACTTAGGAGCCTTCACGGTGGATCACACAAGCTTCCGTATCTTGGTGCCAAACCAAGTGGAGAACACTGTAGTCGCAGTCTCACTCGACGGGTACACTAGTCTTTATTTTTTTATATTTCTATTGATAATGTTCTAAAAAGTACATACATTTGTAATTGTAAAGTTTACTAGAAACAATGTGAGTTCACCGAATAAAACTCTCTTTAATAAAAAATATTAAAACTTAGACATTTAATATGTTGGGCAAATTTTGCTGCGGTACTGAACAAAAATAGGTTGATGGCATTCTATTATATATTTAGTTGTCATTCTTGTTTTTAATAATGGTAAAACAAAACAAACAATAATGTAGTTGAGGAGCATTACAATCTTATGGAATATTCTTAACTAATCAGTTTATATAGCTTAGTGAAAATACATATAATATAAAAAACAAAGGAGTTTAACTTAATACGCAAATATTTACATGCTTCTAACTGAACGGGTTGACGGAATTCAATACCATAATCAGTTGACATTTTTTTTATAATGACAAAGTTAAAACTTTTTTCTTAGTCCTGAGGTGATTAGAAATATTACAACTTATGGAATATTTTGATTTATGATGTCTTCAGAGCTGTCTAAATAATATGTTTAGTATCAAAATATTAGGAAACATAACTTTTTTTATAATTAGTAACATTTATGTTAAAATTACATGGTGACTAAAAAGAATTTGATAACTAAATATAATGTAATAAGATTCTCTAAAATTCAACTGAGCATTGAAAAATGGAGACAGAATACTGGAGGGAGGGAAATAGATTTGCAGACAAGCCAAAGACATTGGTTTATTGTGCAACTGCTATTCTTTTTTTTCAAATATCCTCTGTGATTAATACATTTATTATATGAAATAAAAAAATAGCACTTAAGGTCTATTAGTAAAACAATTTGATTGGTTATCATAGAATGGTGTTAAATGTCACTCTTTGAAACATTTATAAAAATGAAACAGCTTTGTTTCTATATTTGTTGATAACAACTTTGTTTTACTTTTTTTATATCAGACATGAAGTAACTGACATCCGCAGTAATACTCAGCAGCCTCAATTCCGAAATGTTATCTCACTAGCAATGGCCAGTGGGCTATTTTACTGGACAAATGGAGAACGTGTTTTGACAGAAGAGTACCACGCAGGTCAAGACAGCTACTTTCACAATCTTGCCTACACCGATAATGCCAAGCCGTTTTTTGTCAGCATCAGTGTAAACCTGCCATCATCACAGCCAATCCCTGTTCCCGTGAACCCACCTACTGCAGTCCAGGCTGTTCTTGGCTCTCATTCTGCAAAATCTTCTTGGACAGCTCCGCACTTATTAGGAGGACAAGGTGAGAATGAAGACATTTTATGTCTAAATAATTTTTCCCCTGATGAAATATAGAATTGTTTTAGTTTTATTTTCCACTAATGTAACTATGGTTGTTCTATTTAATTTTGTATCAAAATTTTGGAATTCTAGGTATAGGGTCATTGGCTGTTATTTTACTTTTGGTAAATTTTGTTTAGTTGAAGTTATGTAATTTGTTGTGATACATGATAATGTTTTCTAGTACTGATTCTTACAACCAGAACTGTTTATGTATGTCCTAAGCATTATTTGACATTTTTTACAATCTTCTAGATGCAGTTTTAGAATGAATGTGTATATTTATGTTTTGAAAATGGATTGTAATTTATATTTTATTTTAGGATTAATTTTTCAATTGCTAAAATGTATACAGATACAGATTTTTAAAATAGGATAATGCCTTAATTTTTTCAAATTCAAATTCGTTATTCAGCTAAATAGACAAATTTACATGCATTAGCTAAGTCGTAATTCTTAATACAATTATTGTTCATTTAACCCTATAACCGGTGAGTCTTTTTGTCTCAACCGCTAAGCTCTTAAAGGCGAATTCGCAAGGATTTTTCTAAAAATTTATAAAAAATACATAAATAACATTATATACTAAGTGTCATATATCATTATTTTCAGTAAAATACAAGGAACAATATTATGTAAAAATCAAACTTACCAAAAAACCCATGTTGTTCTTCTGCTCCAAAATATATTAAAAAAATTTTTTTTGAAAACATTTTTTATTTTCACACACTTGTTGGATCCTTATCCTTTAGTCTAATTAAAAAATCAAGATAGCAAAATTGTTCAAAATGTGTTTTAGATTGAAAATATATACACTTATTATCTAATAACACATATAATATTATAAAAAATGTTCGCTATGTACAAGAATGTCACAATGTAATTATTGCGGGTCATCAGCATCTACTTCAACTTCTGGGGCTGAAGAGAAACGAAAATAACTTAACTATGAATGATTATTACTCTATAGTTTTCGTAGAAAAAAATAATATATCATAGTAAGTATAAATGTGCGCTGTGCCGGCGCAATAATAAAATAAACAATGCACTACATAATGCGTCTCAATCGAGACGTTAGCGGTTGAGCGTGGCGTAAATGGATCTCGATCGAGACGCATAGCGGTTCTAGGGTTAAATAAGAAAACTTAAAATAAACTAACCTAGAACCTAAAATTAACATTGCATCTTTTCTTTCAAAATTATAAATTAATACACACATTTTTTATAAATATTTATGAAACTGATAAGTATTATGACAATGATAAGACAAGCTGATAGTTGTTGATATTTATAATTTCAATCTGATCATTTTTAAGTGCATGTTCAGTTAGACACAGAATATCCAGTTTTTTTATGTTTTGGTTTAGGAAAGTAGGCTTACTTTTGAAAAAAGTTAATTTAAAGTACACAAAGGTTTAAAAGGCTCCTAACCTCTTACTGTGATGGTTAAGGACCGTGGCCTTAAAGCTGTGTTTTCCTAGCGACGCACTTTCTACGCTGCGCACAACGCATAATGTGCGCTGCCCAATCATACACAGGGAAGCCACTAGACTGTTTTCCTAGAAGCGTTTTTCGGTTGTGCGCCGGCGTGTTTTGATGGACGTAATTGGGCGACTGACTTCAGAGCAGTCAGTTCGGTTGAACTGATTATCTGAGATTGTTCCGTGCACAATCGTCATTCTTATAGCAAAAGCGTTCTGAGTTAGTTGTAGTTCGTGGTGTGTGATTAATAGAATGGACGACGGTTCGGTGAAAACAAAATTTTCTGCAGCAGATGACAAACATCTTGTTGAGTTGGTTGCAGGACATCATATTTTATAGAACATGACTGAGGAATATTTCAAAAATATTTTGAAAAAAGACTTAATCTGAAAAGAGATTGCTGTAATGGGTAATAAAACAGGTATGGTGTGTTTAGAACTAATTTATTATGTAACCGTTCGTGGGTTTATTTAAAATGCATAATAATTAATTCTTAATTTTGTTTTACAAAACCTGATTTTTCAGCAACTATTAAACTTTAGTAGGCTACTATAATATCACGTTCATTTATTTATAAATATCATAATTAAAAGATCTACATTATTGTGTAGGTCGCTGGACTTAGGCCTACTTCTAACACTACAGTACTGTTTGGATAAAATACTAGCTTCAAAATCACACTTATCTAAATCGTCCATTAAAACAAAAACGCATATTTGTTTTCTTTTTAAACTCATTGTCCATACGTCTTTCTAGAGTGAAACGCTGAGCTGAACTGAATATATAGCCGCTTTGTAGTAAAACACTTTTACGCTGCGTATTATACTATACGTCCATGCCGGCGTTGTGCGTTGTACGCGGCGTAGAAAGGCGTCGCTAGGAAAACATGGCTTAAGTATCTATTTATGTATGGTGTTTTATCTTTTTTTGTTTACTTTCAGAGGATTCACCTAAAGGTCTTTTTTTAATAAGCAAGCCTACTCTCTGATATACTGGGATATAGTAGAGCTTGAATAATTTAAACATTTTTAATCCAAAATGCTGGAAATACTAAAATTTGTTTATACCTTTTGGAATTATCTAAATTTAAAAATATAATAAATGATTTATTTTTCCAATCAATAATGACTAACTTAATTACATTTGGTTGGTTTGGAAAATGACTGGCCAATTTTTCAAGTAATATGGCCAGTGTTTTATATATATATATATATATATATATATATATATATATATATATATATATATATATATATATAAAACACATTATAAACTTATAATATATTTGAGTCTAGCATTAGAATATTAAATAAGAAGATTAAATCGCCTATCGTGGTATGTATGAAAAATATTTCAATTTACTTTTAAAACAAAAAGGAATATTCGTTTATAGTTAAAAATACAACAATAACTATACAATGCAATATTGACAAGAAGCTTTAATTACTAGATATAAAATGAATAATGATTTAAATAATAGAAAGGGTTAATTCTAATATTAAATGTAACTTTATGACAGATGATAAGTTATTGAATAATTTTATATTAAAAATGTATAAGTTTCTCCCCAACAAGTTATACCATACTGTTATCTAGAGTTAATGAGTGCAAAATATAAAGATCTCTATAACTATGTACTGCAGCAGTTTCTTAAGAAGTAAAAATTTCTTATTGATAATCTCAGAACTTTGTGTAAATTTATGATGTGTTGCTGAAAAGTCAATTTGTCATTGAAAATAACACCTAAATATTTTATATTATTTATTTGTTCTATGACCTGACAGTCACATAAATGCACAACACATGTTCTAGAATGGTACTTGATAGGAAATGGTATGTCAAATCCTAAGAAATCAAAATTGATATATTTTGTTTTGTTTAGATTGATTTGCATTCTATTATTAAGGCACCATTCTCTAAGCATAAGCAGGTCACTAATAATTAGTTGACCAATAACATCCGGATCTTTATTAATGTAAAACTTTGAAATATCATCGGTAAAAGCAATAATTGTAGCATTAAAATTTAAATTCAATAAATCATATATAAAAATTAAAAATAATATTGCAGATAAGCCGATTCCTGAGGAACGCCTCCCTGTACTACAACTGTAGAACTGTAGGTGTTTTCAATTTTTACTTGCTGTCTCCTTCCCACAAGAAAAGATCTAAACCAATTCAGTGCAGTACCTCTTATACATATAGCTTCTAGCTTTTCTAAAAGAATAACAAAATCAACCATATCGAAAGCTTTCCTGAAATCAATATATAAACCTGCTACTTTAAGCTTAGAATTTAAACTGTTATAAATTATATCTGATACTTCTAATAACGCATCCTCAGTTGACTTTCCTTTGATAAACCTGAATAGACGTGGATTAAGAAAATTTAACTTAGATAAATAACTATGTAGTCTTTTAATCATTGTTTTTTTTCAAATACCTTAGAGAATACAGATAACAAACTGATTGGTCTTATGTTATCTAGCTTTATAGAGTTATTATCTTTAAAAATAGGTACCACTGAACTTAACTTCAGGCTCTCAGGAAAAATACCTTTTCTAAAACTACTATTTATTAAGTGAACTAAAACTGGTGCAATAACTAGTGCAAAACTAACTCATCAGTTATATTTTTCAGTAAATGTACATTAATTTGGTCAAAGCCAGTTGATTTTTTATTTTTTAAAAGTTTAACAATACTCTTAATTTCATCTACATCTGTTGGAGTTATACAGAAAGAATGTATGTAAAGGTGGAAGGGTATTGGAATGTACGTCTGGACGGCTAGATGTATTGCATAAGGTAATTGTTTATCTTATCAGCAATGAAGGAAGGCTCACAATAAGATAAACAATATGTAGATACAAGACGTGTTTTTAAAGTAAGTACCATTTTGGAATCCTGCCGCTGTAGCGCTGCGGTTGGGCGTTCTGCGCATGCATGCTGACTACTACTTATCTGTTGGAAAGCCACAGCCGGATCCATTTCACTGTATTTAAGGTCGTTTATGACTGTTCAAAATTTGTCCTCCAATAAAAAATGCGGCCGATTGTGAATACACCCCTGTGAGCTGTATAAGTTTTCTTAACACTAAGGGCATGAAAGCAGCTGACATTCATCATCTAGTAGTCTGTCACTGTGGTTGGTTTTAAAAACCGTAACCATCACCATTCTAATGCTCTTGGAATGTGGGAGAACTTGTTAAACATTTGTTTTTGTGATTCTAAGTCAGCATTTTAGGAACTTAGCGTAAGCATAACTCTCAGTACTTAAAACGTTCTGTCACAATTTCATAAATCACACTTTTTGACACTTGAAGACACACCACATAACTATGCAGTTGAAAGTGTATGTTTTCACTGATTTTTTTTCATCAATGTCTTGCACCAAGTCATCAGTAATGAGTGAAGGTTTCCCACTTCGTTCCTCATAATGCACATTCGTATGGCCACCTTAAAAGCTCTCACCCATTTCCATACCATCCCACCACTCATTATGTTTTCTCAATAAACTTCACAGATCTCTCGATGAATGCCAGCTGCTTCCATGCCTTTAGTGTTACGAAAACCTATCGCAATATGCACTTTACCGTTGGCTACGTTTTTAATCAGATGAGGAATTTTAAACAGTTATAAACGACCTTAAGTGCAGTCAAATGGAGCCGTAACGGCGGCTGTGACTTGCCAACAAATAGTAGTACTCAGGGTACATGCTTTGAATGGCGACCTCAGCGCTAAAGCAGCGGGATTCCAAAACAGTACATATTTCAAAAACGTGTCTCGCGCGTGCGTGCGTGCGTGTGTGTTTATGTGTTTGTTTGTTTAATTTGAAGGATTGTTAGTAATGAGTTTGATCTTTCTAGTTTTAATTCATAAAATGCTGTCTTTTAAAGCCAGATTTCAATTAAACATATCCTCAGAACTGTGAATTAGATGTTCATTGATTATTCTGTGTATTCTTAACCAGGTAAAGGAGCTTGGCAGAACTGGTCTTACCAACTCAGTGTTCGGGATGTTGTGAAAGAAGTTGTTGAAGAGTGGAGGGAGATTAACTCTACCTTTTACACAGTCCATGAGTTACGGCCAGGGACTGAATATATTGTGAGAGTAGCCGCATATACAAGTGCAGGAGTGGGACCATGGAGCTCAGAGTTTCGGGGCAAAACACTGCGACAGACAAGCATGGAACATGCACCCACAATATTGTGGTCAGCTGCCGAGGGTTTACTGCGCTCCGATGTTACTGGGGAGAGAGTCGACACATTGATACACAGAGACAACCTAAAGGTTTCAATTTGTTTTTTTAAAACTTTTCATATACTATTTACTTTTTAGGTGTTTGTAAATTCCAAATTTGCATACTATTTATTTTAAATATTTTTCAGCCCAGTGTTTGTATTTAATTCATATACAGTATATACGAGGTACGTCCAGAAAGTAAGTTCCGTTTCCATTTATATCCGCTGCAGCGCTGCGATCGCAGTTCAGCGTATGCGCGGCAGACGCTCTGTATCAAGGAGAAGAAACGTGCGCCATTTTGAGATCGCTGTCAGTCTCGTACGCTTTGTTGTGCTTGTTTAAAATGTCGGTGTTGATCGAAAATCCCGCCGCTTGTGAAATCAGATCTGTGATTCGTTTTCTGAATGCTAAGAAAGTGAAACCGATTGACATTTATCGGCAAATTTGCGAGGTTTACGGACAAAATGCGATGAGTGATTCAATGGTGAGAAGATGGGTCCGACAGTTTAATGAAGGACGTAATGAAGTGCATGATGAAGAACGAAGTGGGCGTCCATCTTTGATTACAGAAGAACTGGTTCACACGATTGATGAGAAGATCAAGGAAAACCGTAAGTTTACAATGAGTGCTCTCGCTATGGAATTCCCCCAAATCTCACGATCTTACATCTGAAGTCTTTCCTTGGCGGCCAACACTTCAACGATGACGAAGAGCTGAAAGAAAATGTTTCCAAATGGTTGAAGACACAGGCGGCAACCTTCTATGAAGAAGGCATAGAAAAACTTGTGCCACACTATGACAAATGCCTGCAAAATTTCGGCAGTTATGTAGAAAAGTAGTTTAAGAGTTGTAGATTTTAGTGCAATAAATATTTTTTCTGTATCTGTAGACAAATTATTTTTATTACCAAACGGAACTTACTTTCTGGATGTACCTCGTGTATATATATATGTAAAGACAACACTTAACAATATTTTTTATGTTTATTAAGATAAATTTCGGTTTCGTAAGACCATCTTTAGTTGTACAGTAAGATTATAAAAATACTTAATACTTATTTCTGTCTTCCTTTTGCTCTGTTCTAATAATTTATATTTCTATTTGAATTCTAGTTTTCATCAACAAATCATTATTATATTTCTTTTCCAGTGGCATCTCATAAAT
The DNA here is from genome assembly GCA_035578905.1 of Stictocephala bisonia. Lineage (NCBI taxonomy): Eukaryota > Metazoa > Arthropoda > Insecta > Hemiptera > Membracidae > Stictocephala > Stictocephala bisonia. The sequence continues at coordinate 1,529,651 of JAQJVL010000147.1, read as the reverse complement.
TACTAGCCTGAGGATTTTTACCTAACTATAAAATACCCCTTCTTAAAAAATAAAATAAGGAGGTCAAATGATTTTATACAATTTTTAATATACAGAGTACAACAAATTGTATTTTATTGGTTATTAAATTTTTGCAGCTTCAATAAAATATCACGACCGAAAATGGGTTCATGGAAAATTATAATAATTGTCAACAAACAATTAACTGTCTGTTTTTTATCATTAGTATCTGTGTTACAAGATTAATTTACTGATACAAACAGACACTAAACCTATTGAAATAATTCATATATATGTTTAGTTATTCATCAATTCTTTCTTTGAAAAAATAATCTTATATTTGGCCACTTAAGCTTTGCTCTTTTACCATAGTTTAGAAATTCTCATATATTGTTATTCGTATTATAATAAAGTAATAGGAGTTGGATTGGTGTATAGTTAACAACTAAATATATGAAAACTATGTTACATAGGATAGAAACGGTTATCACCACATCACAGATATCGGCTGGTATCAGGACCAGTTGTATTTGGTAAGCAACACAAGCCATGTGCACTGGTATAACTTGACGAGTCACACTCGCGGGCGTCTTCGGGATCTTGATTCTGTTGGCAGCATTGCAGTCGACTGGGTTGGCAAGAAACTCTACTGGTCTAACCCTAAGCAGCAGTTGGTAAGTGTGAACAAAATAGTTCTGGACTAAAGAATTTTAATTTAGTTTTTATCTTGAAGGAAGTATGTGAAAAGAATTTAACTTACAATAAATTAAAAGAAAAAAATCTTATCTAGTTATTTCAATTATATATGTATTGTTTTTTTTCTCTCTACTGAATACACATGTAAACATTTCACCATGTATAATGTATTGCTTCCTATATGTTCTTGTATATTATAAACATTTGTACTGTAATAAAAATCCCAAAGTTATGCAGCTGCAATCAGTGATCAATTTTTGTTGAAATTCATCAATTAAATGAAATCCATATGCAGTTTTGTAATATACAATTGAGCCAGAATAATCTTTGCTGGTGAAATGAGAATGGTGCATTACATAGCGAAATGGTTGTATTAGTTGCACTCAAGTAATGGACTAGCTAAACAAAAATTAAACATCTTTTTCGATGGTGTGGGCTAAAACACAATGACCATCCACAGTACTCGGGAGTAAGTTTAGATCGATCTCTCAGTTTTTTTTAAAGTCACCTACTGAAAACAGCAATCAAAGTGAGAACCAGAACAGACATTGTGCAGTAACTTGCTGGATTATCATGTTTTGTAGCCAACGCATAAGTCTTGTGTACTAATGCTTTGTGCTTTGTTTACTCCACTGCTGGATATTGTGCTCCTGTGTGGCTTAACAGTACACATGTACAAAAGGGGACCAACTGACTGGGAAAATTAATTAGGAATCTGTTAAAACAAAAAAAGCTACACAAGTAATCAGTCCTTTTTCACTCAAAGCTCTTGGCTAGTTCATACAAACTAACATCGCCAGGTTTGTAACAAATCAAGCATATATTGTCTAGTGTGGCAGTTTTCACAATCCCTTGTTATAATAAAGCTTTATTTGTACACCAAAGACTTACCATTCATATTAGTGAAGTCTTTTTAAAACTAACCACTACTACCACCACAATTTACACTTAGTAGTTCCTGTCAGTAAACCTCACTAAGGGTCTTGACGAGTTTCACCGATTTACAGTTTTTCATCAACAAAAACTCAATTTCTGAATGAATTTCAAACTAGAGGGATAATGATTGTTAAGAGCTACAAAAACTAGTGGCTAAAACAGATTTTAAAATATTTATTTGACATTTTCCTTTATTTATGATACTTGCACATCTGAGTACACACATGGTGATAATAGTGCCGTAATTATATATAAACACTGCTTGGTGTCATTGTACTAATTTTCTCTTTTCTCACTTAAAGACATATTTTAATTACAGAAACCAAAATTAGAATTGATTTTTAATAGTGGCAAGTTTATGTAATAATATTTGTTTATCATTCTACATGTTTTTAAATACCTTGGCAGATTATTAGAGGAAATTTGAATGGTAGTCAGCAAGAACCGCTTCCTATTCTGACTGTAGCCAAGGAACTAAATGTGGATGCTGTGCAGGGGTTTATCTATTGGTCAACAGGTCATGCTGTGGAAAGTGCTCGTCTGAATGGAAAGCACAAGAAGACCTACTATCCTGCAGAACTGTTCTCTGGCAAACAAGGTGATTATGAGGGTCAAAATATAAATGCATTCTAAAAATGAATTCACTTTTAACTTTTTTAAACAATAGATTTCATAAATCAAATTTCAATCCCAATATTGAGTGCTAATAATTTATGAGTAGATTCATCATTGTCAGACCGCAGTTTTTCTGGCATATGTGACATTTAATAAAATCCTTGAGATAATATGTTTTGTTGGTAAAACTTATTTTTTGTAATTTTAGAATTTCTTACATTTTTTTAAACCAAAGGCTTAAATATAAATTATTTCATCAATTGCATTTTAGAAACTGCTCTTATAAAACTTTAAATAATCATGTGTGTAAATCTTGTTATCTAGTTATGGGTCTGACCATTGACATGGACAAGAGAGCGGTCTATTGGATTGTGAGGAGTTATGAGGGTTCATCTCTATTCAAAGCGGCAACTGCTGACAAAATTAAACGTGGTGAAGAAATACGGCCACAAAAAGTTTCCAGCCTTCAGTACCCAAATATGCAAGGCAAGTTTACTGACTCTATCATTTTGACATTTGTTTTCATTTTTGTGCATAATTTCATATCATATTTACTTTTAAAATATCTCTTCTTAGATAAGTAACATAAATTGAAACTTAATGAAAATTATGGAATGTTGCAACTCAACAAAGCGCATTTTTAAGATTAATTTTTTATATTTTCCAATAGTAATTATTATTTCCAACCAATAATTACATACATTACATTGTATTTGATGAAAAAAAATGCTTACTAGTTGGGTGTGTTTTAACCCTTTCGCTTCCGACGTCCGTTATGTGGTATTTGCGAAGACTTCCAAGGTCCTTTTTGGTGAAAATGCATTGTTTTAAGAAATATGCTATATATTTTTTATTTATGAATGGAATTGAATGATTTTTGTTTTGTTTTTTTTGTCATTAAATTCTCTATAAATATAATTGATAAAGTAATATTTATTAGTTAAAAAATGTTTATTCATATGTATATACATGTATAAATAATTTTTAATTTTTTTTATTTTTGTAGTTTGAACTAACCTACAGTGCACAAAAAAAACTTAGAACATTTTCGAGATATACATTTTAAAGATAATCTTGTTGCTAACATGCTTACAAATTTGTATGGTCTTACCTTTAAAAATGTCTGTTGTAGAATTTTTTTACGCTGATTCGCAATCAATTCATGGAAGATAGTGTTCTCGCTAATGGGCGATCGTTCTCGTTTTCGTCTACCGTTACTCATATTTACACTTCGATATAAACACTAAACAAACTATAAAGAAGCAAATACTAATTATGAAATAAATAAAACACTCTAAAAACAACTAAAAGTAATACGCAACACAGCTGACATCAAACGGACACATATGCTAAAGGTTAAGTTGTAAGTCACAGACGTTCAAATTCAAAGATGCGTAAAATTAAAGTTATTATTCAAAAGACGATAAAACCTAATTTCTAGTGTAACCTGTATGTTTATGCATACGTTGCTATAGTTTCATGATAATTGGACAAATTTAAGTAACTGAAAAAAAATTTTCCACGGACGTCCGATATATCGGACGTTGGAAGTTTTCGAAAAAACCATGACGTCCGATATATCGGACGTCGGAAACGAAAGGGTTAAAATAGTTATAATTTTTTGCATCATGAGTCACTACCGAGTTCTACACACTATCTGTGATGAATATATTACAGTGTACAGCAGCTTAAAGCTGGATGATTGTTTTCTTTTTTTAATTATTAATTAAAACTAATTTTAATTAGGGCAATGACATTTATGGAAGGTATAATTAATTATTGAATTATCTTACAGATTTAATTTATAATGAGTAAGGAAATAATAATAATGATAATATAGCAATTACTCTTGCAAAACAACAAAAACATAACAGAAATCTTGAAAAAAAAAATGATAATAATGATGGGGCTAGTGATACAGAAGGAATGGAGTGTTTCCAGAAGAACACAGAAGACTGGCATACAATGGAAGGAGAACATGAGTGCTATAGAATGTCACTATGTGGATACCACAATTAAAAAAATAAATCCTAAAACCTGTCCAATTATTACTGTTTTTCTAAAATAGCTATAAAGCTTGATTATGAAAAACATAGATTACATTTCGACATATTTTAGTAGTTAAACAAAACCCCTATAAATTGCACAGTTAATTTGTTTTCCAAGAGAAAAATATAATACAGTTTTTTTTTAGTTTGACAAACAATTTAATGAAATAAAAGAATTATATTCAATGGATAAAACCAAAGGTAAAATGAAAATAAATTTCATGAAAGAAAATTTCTGGCTTAAATTAGCTTTTTCTTTCAAACAATTTTAAAGGAATATATTTTGTTTTTTAAATTCATAAAATCCATTAGAGCAGAAAAAAATCATCAATTAGTAAGTACCTTTTAAAAGTTTCTGAATTGACAAATTTACAGGTTTATTTTTCAAATAAATTCACACTTTTGTTTCTGTTGGTAAACCTGCAAGTTGTATATGTTGGATTGTTTTCGCAGGTCCCTTGTGTTACTTTGATGGACATTTGGTGTGGCTGAGAGATGACCGCTACGCTGTTATCGGTGACATGCTTGGACAGAATTCTGCCGTTCTCAGTGGTATGAGCCTCTCAGAGTTGAATATGGTGGCCATCATGGATCCTGCTCTTCACCATTCGCCCAGTAAGAAAAAATCATATAAAATGTTATCTAAGAAAATGACTAAACGATTTCCTGAATCAACTGTAGTGCAAGCAACTTCCTAATGTATACAGTTCTATAAACGCCCCTTAGAAATCAATCCAAGTTTTACATGAAAAATAAATGTTAAAGATGAGCGAGCCTGAGTTATTAGATAAAGCAGAAGTTGACCTCCCTATATTAGTTTTTTACCTAAAGAGTAGATAAAAATTTCAGATAAGTAGTGAACTTATATTAGTAACATTTGGTAGTTAAAAAAAAAAACTCCAATTGAAGAAAAATAGAAAATTGATTAATAAGAATATCTTTGTTAATTTTGTGATACAATCAGACAAATATATGGAAAAACTATTTGCTTAGTATTTGTTATACTATGCTAATAGTATAATAAAATGTACAAATTTAAAGCTGATACTGAGGTGTAGTGTTGTAATCCAAATACTTGGATTACAAGTTATGGACCTGTAGTAATCAAGTTACTCTTGATTACTCAAGAGTTGTGGAGATTATAGGCAATAGACACTGATCTCATCGTATTTACTAACATTGTGTCAACACAATATTTGGTTACAATTGACGAGGACACTGCTAGAAATGTTTGTATGGGATGGTATCAGGATTCAGGAGTTTGCAAGGGAGAGAACTGAGTATCAGGCTTATCATTTTAATGAAAATAGTCCAGTAAATCATTATGTAAGAATAAGAATAATGATTAGTAATTAAGAATGTGTTAAAATACAGATGAACCTCAAAACAGGCTTGCCTTTGAGGCCCTATTGTTTCCCTTTATGTGGGTTGATTTATAGTATAGAATAAAATTATTGTATATGAGATGTATTGATTATACCTACATTTGAGGAAATAAATTAATCTTGATTCTTGTATGTAATTAAGTTTTAAGCCTGATAATCTCAACGAAGTAATTAGTTGTAATTAATTTTGTTAATTTTGTTTTTCAGAAGGACATAAACTCTCCGAAGTGAATGTGATTCCAGTACCAATATCTCAATCATCTCTCAGAGTAGAGGGCAACTTTGAAGAGTTCAAAATATGCTGGGATCCCGTTCACAATGTTAACTATGGACAAATTTTCTATGAGATCAAAGTCAGAAATTTAAATAAAAAGGACATTACGGTAAGTGACTTCCTGTTTAAAAAATAAATTGTTAAATACAGGCAAATTGATCAATAAATTTAGTCTTGGCTGATATAAAATAAAAAATAAAAATCCTCTTTCTATGAGCCTTAACCCTCTAGCTCGCTTAGTTTTAAGATAAAATAATAATTTATATACCAATGTAATGGAAAATAACTAAGGAATAACATGCATTATAGATAAATAAATAAAAGTGCATGCAAAAAATTTCAAAAAATAAAAACACTTACCAAAAAAAACTTTTTCAAAAATTTTTCACTTTGGTGGAATTTTTCCCATATTAAAAAAATAGTTGAGAATTAATGTTTTATATTGTTTAATTCACAATTTAATTCTCTATTTGTAGGTAAAAATTCAGAGTTATTACTTCACTTACAACAAAATTATTGAATATTTACAAAAACTATACACTTTGACGTTTTTGGTACATTTTCTGTAATCAGTTTTTTCACTTGTATAGAAATCATCAAACACAATAAAGTCATAAAAAACACTAAATATATATTGAATCGGTGTCGTCTCCAAATGGTTCACTGCTAGCACTATCACTATTGTCATTTATTGACACGTCACTATCACTGTCAGTATCGTTCACAATTCTCTGTAAAGTTCTGTCACTCAATGGTGAACTTGATCGATTCATAATAATAAAATAATTAAATATATTACTTCTAAAGCACTACTTATAAACATAAAACACTTGCACATAACCACAACTCAATATACAATCCAAACAAGATAAATAAACAGCTGAGTGGGTCAACATTTGGCGGGAATGTAGTCGGCCAGCTGACGGCGGGAGACTTCGCGCCAGCTCACAGACTGTGGAAGTAAAACTGTTATAATAAAAGTTTATATTCGTTTTACTGACGTAAACTATTTTTTTTATAAAAGAACAGTTTATTATGAGTAGACTCATATGAAATATACGCAAAAATATGCATTTTCAAATTAATTACAAATTTATTTGTAAACGTCCGGCTTAACCGGACGTTTACACTTCTGTAACAACTAAACTAATGACGTCCGGCTTAACCGGACGTTTACACTTCTGTAACACCTATCAACGTCCGGTTTAAGAGGACGTCGGCACTTTTCCTATTAGTGTTAAAATTGAAATGTTGAAAATGTTCAATGTATGTTCAGAGAATCCATATAAATTGAAATCAATTCATTAATCAAGCATGCAAAAATAAATAGATTGCTGTTTTTCGGTTGAAAATTATGTCCTATATCAGAATAATACTTTATTTAAGGATTTGAATTTTAAATTTATAATTTTTTTCAAATATTAGAACAAACCAAAACGCATTAAATTTTGTGATAATTTTAATATTTAATATTTAATAATATGATAAAAAAGTGATAAGTAAAATTAAATATGTCAGAATTACTTCTATTTGAACTTATTTTCAGTAAAATATCAAGTTGAATTGTATGCAGTAAACAAAAATAACAAAATATTTGCTATTTTATTTTGTTTTCATGTAGTGTCTGTCACGAAATTTGCAGTCCGTAATAATCAAAGTCCGCTGTAATGAGATTCTATTGTAATTGTAGTGAAAGCATATTATAAATTGAATACCCAACTAATATAAAAGATAATAATAGATGGTGAGATTGACTTTTAGGTTGAATTTCAGGACTAAGAAATCACAGAACAAGAAGTGGACATGCACTCTGATAGCAGGCTTATTATATTAGACTCTAAATGTAGCCTACACGTTCTAAATAAATCATAAATAGCATTCCCTGGACAAAGACATATTTTAGCACACATAATGCAAAACTAAATTTTTTTGGACGGGTAATTCATTCTTATCCTTTTTCCAAGAATAAGAATCGAACCTTGTTAAAAATATTCTAAATATTCTGTTTTCCTAGAAAATTAAAATAAAACATTTAATAAGTAACCTAAAATGACAAAAAATATGTATGTGTTATTTTACCAGATCCCTTTTAGGTATAGCTAAAATAGCTAGTTTTATAAATGAAAAATAAATAAATACTAAAATCACACCAGTGGTTGGTTTAAATCAACAACATGTAAGCCCTGCAGTGTTATTAAATCAATTTTTGATGTCTCTTTTTTATATTTATAGACATTGTACAAATCTTTAGATACAAAATATACTGTGGAGTTACTTATGCTGTTCAATGTTTAAATTTATCATGTTATCTGAGGGTCTGGTTTGATAAAAATGATATATTTGTCAAGTAAATTTTAACTGATAAATACATTTTTCTGTTTCTATAAATTTTAATTATTTACAGAGAGAAACTACAGAGTCGTTCTGGACATTTGAGAGTCCGTCAGAGTTGGCTCCATATTCACCTCTGTTTGTGAGTGTGCGAGCGTTAACATATTGGGGTGCTTCCCCATCTGCCCGAGCCTTGCTGCATTCTCCTCCCTCTATACCCTCTCAGCCAACTAATCCCAGAGTCTTTGTTACATATAACAGAAATCCTGTTAAGGAAGATCAAGTAAGTCAATTTTTAAATCAAAGTTTTGAGAAATATTTTAGGTGTAGGAATTGAGAATATTGACCAAAAATAATGCAATAGTTTTATATATGCGATATCAAACAAGTAAGTTTGCTTTGTCTTATCATATGAAAGAGCAGAAAAATGCAGCTTCGAATTGTGTCAATAGGCATGGCCAGTCACGGTAACATAACTTACTCGTTCTTTAATTGCTAGCCAGCCGTCAAGACTTCCTTGCATTCTGCTGTCGGTAGTGAAGTTTTTTTTATTAATTTATTTTAAAGGAGAGGCCGTCCTCCTTCTTAACCTTACTCTGCCCATTCCTCATTGACTATTGATCTGTGCGAGGAACTTATTTAGACAGAGTAAGGGGCAAACCAGTACAGTAGAAGGTGATTATTACATATAAATATTTCTAGTCTAGGCCGAATTCGAACCAGCACTATCTCTAACCTAAGCTCAAAGTCCTGACGCCTTGGTCCGCTCGGCCACCGGCTCGTTTGTACCGTAATTCGTTTTTTTACTGCCTCCAAAAATTGAGGAATTTTTCATGGTAGATTTTGTTTATTCTTGACAGAGCCTAATCACATTCAGTTCAGGCAACAATCGAGCTTCTTGAAAAATTAAGTGGAATATCTTTCAACATACTCATACACCTCAGATATCGTTCCAAATGATTTTCATCTGTATCTGGAGCTGAAACGTCACTGTGCTTGTCTATGCTTTGCCAACAACAACTCGGAAAGAGGTGGATACCTTACTAAAAAATTTGGTGGCTGATTGTTACAGTGCTGGAATTTAAAAAATGTCTACTATAAATGCTTAGAATTTGATAGGAATTATTTTGAAAAATTAAGTATAATTTTTTTGTACAGTTGGGAAACTTATTTTTTTTTTTTATACCCTCTCTTATATATACATATTAAGTAGTTAAGTGCTGCATACATATATTTCATAATCTCATGCCTAACAAAATATTTACAAGTAATAGAACATTGATTTAATTATTTAAATTTACATTTATTTGGCGGTTAGAAGCCAGTATTATAGATGTGGCATTCACATTATTTACATTGGGTGATGTGAATAAAACCTAGCAATTGCTTTTACTAGGGATTTTCGAAGCAAAAGCTTCATTTCATGTGAATAAAAAAATAGCAAAAGCTTTTACTTTAAGGAACTGCTTGACTCGATAGCAATTGCTAAACTGGTTAGCAAATGCTAGACGTTTCAGCAAATGGATGTGAATAAAACTTGCCTTTTGCTTAAAAGTGTCAGCAAATGCTAGAGAATTATCAAGCATGCCCCTTCACATGCTAAAAAGTTCTTGAAGTGACCAGATGTGTTTAAAATGGCTCAGTTTGTACATGTTCGGAAACAGAAACATTACCGTGAACGTGTTGAGTGTGATGTTGACAGGTATAAGGAACTGTATCACTTTACAGAAAATAATGTTGAGTGGCTGGCAGACCATTTTTTGGGTGAGTACACAGAAACTAGAGGGAAAGCTTTGTCATCAAAACAGAGGATGATGGTATTTCTTCGCTTTTTAGCAGACCCGGGTTATCAAAATGGTATTGCAGAGGACCTAGGTATCAGTAGATCAACGGTGACAAAAACTGTACCCTTTCTTTTAGAAAAAATTGTGGATAAATCTAAGGAGTGGGTTATATTTCCTACTGGCAGAGGAATTGATGAAGCAAAAGTAGAATGGACGAGGCGTTTCAACTTTCCAACTGCGTTTGCCGCTATTGACTGCACATACATTCCTATTTCTAAACCAACTTTGTTTGGAGATGACAGGAACCAACATGTTAACAGGAAGAGTGTAACCACTATAAATGTTCAAGCTACTTGTAATGCACAAGAAAAATTTACCAGTATCGATGCACAGTGGCCTGGTTCTGTCCACGACAGCAGAATTTTAAGAAACTCAGCGATTTATGATGTCATGAACAGAGCACAGGTAAATGCTGTTATCCTTGGTGATATTGGCTATGGAATAAGTCCATGATTAATGACCCCCTACGAAAATCCAATGACACAAGAAGAAAAAGCTTGAGTAATAATTGAGAGATGCTTTGGCCAGTTAAAAAAAAGATTTTCTATCCTTCAAAATCCTATTCGTGTAGCATTGGATAAAGTCCCTTCCATAGTTTTAGCTTGTGCAACTCTACACAACATAGCAAAACATTTACAAGATGAATTTCCTTGGAATGACTTGGAATTGCAAGATAATGCTGATGGTGCATTAGAAGGAGTGCCTGAAAATGAAGCCGCCAGACAGAGACACGGTCAAAGAAAACGGGATGAATTAAAAATGTAATTAGTAATATGTAAACTTGTATTTACTTTGGTACAGATCTTGTAAATAAAAGATTCTAATCAATTTCACATATAACACATAATTTCCTTCTGAAAAAGACCAGTTGTGTTCCTACTTTATATTAAACAAAACAACCATTATAGGTAAAATTATATCATACTTTCACAATTTAATGTTAAATAACATAAATAACACTCTTAGGACGTAGATGATAACTTTGCTTACAAGGAGAAGTATGTTTTTTTACCATCTTCGGCGACGTTTAACTGCTGATGCTCTGTTTGTTTAAGTTTTTCTAATATGATACTTTCTTTTTCTTTCTGCATCCAGATTAACTGCAGTTGTTCTAATAACACCAGTCTTTGTAGTTCTGCATTTCCCAAATTCTTGGTTTCTTCAGTTTCAAAAAGCTGTAGTTGAACCGTTTGCCTCTTACCACTAGTTGAACTGCACAGTCTTGACAATTGTTCCACAGACGTAGTACTGTTGGAAGTGCTTGGAGATTGTGCATTATCATTAGGAGTTCCTACACTTTTGGCTCCAGGAATCTTCGTAAATGTTGGGTTTGTATCAACTTCTAATAACATCAACAGCTTTTTTTCCCAATCCTTTAAAACAATTTTCTTGTTTCCCGTTGCATTTTTATCATTTTTCTTCTTAAGGTCGCCTTTTAGATTGTGTATCTTCTTTTGTAGTTTTTTAACAGTTGTCTCTTTGCCGAATACCTTCCCATATTCTGAAATTAATTTCAAATAAGCTTGTTCTTTTTGTTTTTTAATATTGGGTATCTGAGACTTATTTAATACAACAGGGTACTTACTAATAAGTTCCACAAACTGGTAATTTGCACAAAAATCTTCCTCACCATCGAAAACATCACTTCCAGATGAACTCATAATTACAGACACAGGTTAACTTTATGAAGACTAGACCACTAATGACATACTGATTGACAAAAGACAACATGATACAAACAGGAATTCCCAATTGGAAATACCAAGCAATTGCTATCTGGTTTCGGCATTTACTATCTAGCACTAGCAAAAGATTATTCACCTAAACTCTAGCAATAACTTTTAGGATTTGCTTTCACTTCTAGCAATAGCTTATGCTTTTACCTAATGCTACAAGCAATTGCTAGGTTTTTATTCAAATGTGCCATTGTGTTTCAGTTGTTATTAGGGCAAATTTTAGTTTTACTTTTCAGCTGATTTTAATGTTTCAAATTAGTGCTGTTCTTTCACACCACTTATGAGCTAGATGCTATTATAGCTACAATTGATTAAATTATGCATTTTGTGTATTGTTTGTCAATTTTCTTCATTCCTAACATTAACATCAAACATTAACTTGGTATAGTTATTAGTACCATATTAGCTTTTCAGATAAAAGTTACAAATTATTTTCATGAACAATAGTTTTGTGAATAATTCTACATTTGTTATTCTGTCTTGCTCGACAAGAAAATAAATGCATGTACATTTGTAGTAAATAGTTAATTTAATAATTTGTTATTAGAGAAGGAAATGTTGGCAATTGTATATTGTTGTAGTTAGATGATAAACCATGTTAATTTTCATTAGTTACTTGTAACAAACTATAATTTTTATTTTACAAGCTGTATAGCTGAGGATTTAGTAAGATGCAAGTTCATCTAGCTCACCCTGATTAATAAGAAGTTCAGCTTCTTAATTGATACACCTACGCAGAAATAAAAACACAAAAATACTTGCAGTTGTATTGGACTACCCATATAACTTACTTGCAGTTATATTGGTGTTGAACTTTCAAACTTGCACCAAACACAATGGAGGCTCATCAACTCAAAACAAGAATAATTTCAGTAATTGTTGTAATTCATTATTTTATTATATTGCAGCCACCACAATGATAACACTAAATACACACAATTTTGTTCAAAATCTGTACATGTTTTGCAATTTGGCAATACAAAGTTAGTGAAGCGTTATTACTTAAGCTCTTGTTTTCCCTAACTAATGAAGGTTAATTTTAGGAAATAATAGCAGTGTTCCGGTGGGACATGCCCGTCTCCCCCAATGGTGCTATTGTCAAATATTGTGTGTCCTGCTGGCTAGAAGGATCAGATTTGCAAGTGTGTGATGTTTCCACAGAATTACCTGCATCGAGCCTTGAATATATCGTTTCTCAACTGCCCCAGAACTCTACTATATTTTTTAAGGTAAGTTTGAACAGTAACATTTACAGGTCTTTTAACACATTGAATGCTGAAAGACTACATAATTGCGAACCGTAATGGCTAACCACAAAACACTATTACTTAGTACAGTCACCCCTCCTATAAAAATGGTGGGAACAGAAAACAAATTAATCTTGAACACAAAAACTGGCACAACAACCGGCGAGTGACACAATGTTTTACGACAATAGCTAAACTCACGCTAAACCAATGCATTTGAAGCAGGAGCGCTATGTAAATTAACGTAGTTCGCGAGGTGTGCCACTGCTGCACTACGTTAATTAACGTAGTTCGCATTCAACATGTTAATAAGAATAATAGTAAGAAAATAAGAAAAGATAATTTCAGTAAACAACAGGAAAGTATCCATGAATAGTGGGAAAAAGTGACTCTTCAAGGTGTCAAGTCTGCCTTACCTCTGAAAATTGATAAATTAGTCTACAATTTAATCCACCGTAAAATACAAAACATTTAGCAAAAGGAATATTAAGGTGACACAAATACCAAAAAATGTTACTATTTTAATAGGGGAATATTTAGTTATGATTTGTATATCAGGGCTTACAAATTAATGTCAATATACATTGTATTGATCTTCAGTTATGCAAATTGTGAACATGCTGTGAAATTTACGTGCATGATTAGACTTAGTAAAACTGACAACAGTTTTCAGATAATTTAAGACTATGTTTAAAAAAATCATAAAGGAAATAGTTAGTATTATATTAGGGCCTTATAAACTAATATTTGTGAAAAATATAAAAAAGAATTACCAAATTGTGGAAGATTGGTTTAAAATAATGCAATTTATAACCTACTGTACTGCAATTTATACCTTGTACATAATACAATTCATGCATTTTCTTTCTTGTACTGTTGAATGTAAATTTATTTTTGCTTCAAAAATTTATAAAATACTTTTTGTAAATTACGGTATGTTATGTAATATAATATCTACATTTAATAGTCATTTTAATTTAATTTCAGGTGGCAGCTTGCACAGAAGTAGGGTGTGGGATGATGACTCCTCCGGTGTTTGGTGACTCAGGCATTGAAACACCTGTGCCTCGCCTGTTGCTTTCTACGAGTGATACTGTTCAGATTGCTGACTGTGATAAACGAGAGAACCAGACTCTGTCTCGCAGCGGTTCTGTAGTGGACTTGGCCTATTCGAGTCATGATGATCGTGTGTACTGGATCGATGACAACAACTATCTCATAACCTCCAAGCTGCATACTTCTGAGAAAATTAAAGTAAATTTATTTAAATTCAGGTTAAATACATTTTGTAGTACTTCAATTAAATTACTAAAATTACAAAAATAATTTAGGACTTATGTTGAGATATTTAAAGTCTATTTTCAGGTAAAAAAATGTATAGAATTACTAAAAAAATGAATCTATTGTGCAAGATGTAGGGATTGATGCATGTCTTATCAGCAGAAACCCAAGGCAAAGTGGTAAGCTATAGATTGTTGGTAACTGAATTAGTAAAATAAAAATAAATACTGAATAAATGTGAAATTATATCTATAGGAATATATTTTGTAAAAGATAGTGTAAATTTTTAAGCTTTAATATAATCTTTACATGCCTTCCTGCATAAAGAACAACAGTCTACCATGCCACCCACCAATCTCCACACTATGTTCAATGGCTCTAACATATGTCTTATTTACACATTTTTGTTCGGCCTTATAATTCTTAACACATTTGCTGTGGTAACGTTTGTTGTCGTGCAACTCAGAGTGTGGAGATGTCTTACCCAGTTCGTCACCACGACTTCATGCTAGGGGTGTTTGAGTAGCTCAAAATTCGAGGTTTTTTTTTAAAATTGAGTCGAGTTTATCCATATCTTTGAGCTAAAATGCTATAATCACGACAAAAGTCCCATTTGTTTAATAGATTATGAAGATAAGCATTTTATGTAGGCAATTGTATTTAAAATATGATCATAATATCGTATTTGTAACTGGATATGTTCTCACGATGTTTTCAGATTTGATTCTGCACACCAGTCACGATCGTACGGCCATGGCGATTACGACGAAAAGTATTCTTGTTATTTATAAAGAAGGCACGTCCAAATAAGCTGTTCCAAATAGCCGTCACTAGTTATTCATACAAAACGTGATAACTGATCACAAAGAATCAGTTATTGAACCGTTTCAAAACTTCCTTGCATAACTTTTACCAACATTTGAAATTAACAGTTGCATTTATTTCAGATCCATACTTTAAAAGTTAATGACTGAAACTATTCTAAGACTGACAATTTTGAACAGATTTAATTAAGTCGTGTTTAATCTGTAACAGAAACTGTGAATTTCTGGAATGTAAACTATTGAAATTGAAAAGCTATAATAATTTGCGATAGAATGCCCGGAACAGTTTCATTCCGGCACCGTGACTAGTAAAATAATGATTAATGTAGCTAATACCAGTACAACGCCGACTCGACAAGTCCCAATATAAAATGTACTGCTAGCCGTGGATTTGATTTGTTATCAATTTTGTTTTGAGTTTTTGTTGACGTTTACACTAGAGTGAAAATTACAGTTACTTTTTCAATAACCTGTTACGAAATTCTATAACGTGTCATAATAATATGTTATTTTTGTAACCTGTTACTCTCGATACGTTGACGTTCCAAGTTACCAAAGGTTATGAAGTTGAAGCAGAGATAAGTAAGTTTATTAAGTTTGTTATGTGGTTGAAGTCATGCCTTATGTTATGTTACTATGTCGATAATGAGTTACGGTCATTGCGGCTTTGCTTTCCCATTACAGAGTTACCACTCAAAGTTTGTTCTGTTATCGATAATTTAACTGTAAACTGCGAGAGTCATTCTTAGTTCAGTTACAGTTCCGCTTACTTCTTAGCTCACTATATTTACTCTCCATTACCACCATGCGTTAAAGTTATATAAAGTCCATTATAACTTTATCATGCATCATGACTGGGAGTTACAAAAATAATAGGGTATTTTGTGTAAGCTGTTAAATCTATAACAGGTTTCGTTAAATAACCTGTTATAGATAACATTTCGTTAAATAACGACCATCTCTTGACAACTCAACTTGACACATGGAAGTAGAAATAATACGATGAAAACGAAAACAAGGTTAACCTTGATCAGTCGGCACGGAAGTTGTTATCGCCAGTTAGTATTGTATTGACAATTAATTATTTTGTTTCTTTTAGTGGAAACAAAACACTGTAGTCAATGGTGAAATTGAGATTAGCTGAAAAGAACATATTATTGTGTAACTACTGTTTTAGGGATTTTTAGGTTTAATTTTCAATTGAACTAAAAAATTACACATTAATAGTTTTGTGAAATTTTGAAACATGTAACATTAGTATGCAAAGTACTGTGGGAAATATAATAAAAATAAAATAAAATGGGTTTTATTGACAAGACCAATCTCTTTCCACGTCTATTCCTGTATTCTTTATATATTAAGAAAATAATTGAAGTTTGCCAGTTTGATTTATTAAAGTTTATAGATCAACTTTCGCAGTAGAGTTGGTGATAAGGCTATTATATACTGTTTTTAGCAGCAGATTGCAATTTTTGTTTAGTTTAATATTTAAATTTTTACTCTGAATTTATTTTAGGCATATTTTTTATAAGTTATGACAAATATTTCACATATTATTTTACAGTTTATTTAACATATATCTTAATGAATATTTATATTTAATCACTGATACAATAATTTCTTAAATTATAAAACAATTTTTTTAAACTTTATTAATTATTCAGCGAACTAAATAAATAGTGTTAGAGTGAATTGCTTACTTCATTTCAGTGTTTTCATTTTTGAAAATTAAGGGTTAAATACTCTACTCAAAATTATGTCTAAAAACTCGACTCTAATCCTAAAATTGCTACTCGCACACCACTACTGCACGCTTACATATTTCAACATTTTTTTGTGTAATATGTTTGGTATTTACAATATTTAATCACCTTCAACCCACTGGATCATTCCATTCCAGTCCATTTATTTATAATCAGAAGCCGAAATAGTCAAATCTGAATCACCTTTTATCACTTCGAAGTGTACACTCACTGTCTTCTGATTCAGAAGAACTCATATTCCATTTAAAAAAAAACCCCACGCGAGGGTCTAACCATGTTATAAACAGTAGAAATAACCCAAATATCTCCAGAAAAGAAAACAAAATATATACACTATATAAACCATACACATTACATAGACAAAAAAAATCCATGCCAAAACTATCGGAATGAAATGTTGTTTTCAGCGTACTGACTGTGCTATTATAGCATCTATCGTTTTTTGTGCAATGTTGGCCTCCCATTGACACGAAATGGTTGCCTTTTACGAAATGTATACATCATTACTTGTATGCACTGATCGCTAAGACGTATATCCACATCAGCCGCAGCGAATGTGTTAAAAAGGGAAAATAAATTTGCTATTAAAACTAATCAAATCTGTTTTTAATTACAGTTGCTGAGCCTGAACAATACTGGACTATGCCTTGCTGTAGACTGGGTAGGCCGAATCTTATACTGGGCTGAACGCAGTTACACTGGCCGAACATCTGCAATACATTCATTGGACCTCAATACAGAGCAACGCACACAGCAAACAGTTCTTACAAGACCTTCACCCATTGTCAAACTGCAAATCCATCCTCTCAACAGGTGTAATAATAGTAATCACTAGTTAACCTTAGATAGGTATCGCGTATGAGTAACTAAGGGTAACAATAGGTAAATTTTACGCAAACAATAAACTTCATAAACACAGTTAATAGATTGATGATTGTTTAATAAAAATCACTAATACACGAGAAAAAAACATTTGAAGATCAATTGCTGATACATTTTGTTACTTATATTACAAATTCATTGACTGCTAAATCCCATTAGACTCCATTGAAAATTATTTTTGTTCGCTTCTAGGTATTGTACGTAATTTTTTTGTAATTTTTTGTTTTTAAAGATGAAGAGTGTTCCAAAAGAAAGAACCTTTTGTTCTAACCCCATTTTAGTGCTGCTGTTGCCACTATGTGCATGCGCTTTAGTTTCTCTTGGATAAAACTGATTCTTGCATGAAAATCTATACTGATTGTTACAGTGTACAGAGTATACAGATATACAGAGTATAAAATCTATATTATTAAAAGGAAAATGTATTAAAAGATAGTATTTAACGTCTTAAACTGAAGGATCGTTTAGTAAAAATGAAATGTGCTATCACTGGTTTTATTGAGCCTTAAATTATTTTCATTATTTCAATTATAGCGTGTTTATATTTTCAATTTGAACTTTACAAAACCTGCCTGTCTTATATTGAACTTCAAAAGGTTTTATTACATCGTAAATATATAAATGACACAAATATGTGCAATAAAACATAGTAACTTCTATTCTGAAAGGAAACTTTTATTTAATTAGAATTTGTTATACAATTTGTCACCTAGTTTTTTCTCCCATTAGGTGAATAGGTCTAATGTTAAGATGTTTTTGCAACAAGAATATAATTGAATATTATTCATTGAGTTGATTTAATGCTAATAAAACTTGATTGTTGCAGTATGTTGTACTGGGTAGAAGAAAGATTACATGGCATTGGAAGTTTAATGAAAAGCCAGACTGATGGGTCTGATATTCAAGCTTTCTTCCCAACAAGTCTCTCCTTGTCAAGGTAGGATATATTTAAGGAACCAACTATTATTTTTAAATATAGTGTGGTGTAATAGCAAACAATAATTGTTTGCATTGTGACATTTGCATTTTCATTTTTTTATATTACATTAGTGTAGATATTTGGAGAATTAAGAGGAGTAGCCTAACTGCTTGAAAATTTCTTCTGTAAGTATCAATTTTTCCAAAGATGATTCTGAAAAATTTCAATCCTTTAAAGATGTAGTTTCAAATAAATAAATTTGTTTTGACAGAAACAATAACCACTTCCATCTTGGACTACCCATTTTGATTAAGCACCATATAATTAGTTTTCCCTAATGTTCTG
The DNA here is from genome assembly GCA_035578905.1 of Stictocephala bisonia. Lineage (NCBI taxonomy): Eukaryota > Metazoa > Arthropoda > Insecta > Hemiptera > Membracidae > Stictocephala > Stictocephala bisonia. Next base: position 1,510,525 of record JAQJVL010000147.1, on the reverse strand, counting down.
AAGGAGATAATTAGTTTTACTGCTTAGAAGCAATGCAGTTTTAAAATAAGCACTTGTAATTAGCTCTACAGTTATGGGCACAGAAACCCAAGTGGAAGGTGGACATACGGCTTTCAATCTATATTTAGTGTTTGTTGTGTTGTTGAAGCAAAACTTCCCGTGTTACTTTGCATGTATATGTCTGATTTAGGGTTTGTCTCAGGTATAAGTTATAAAAAAATAATCTAAAATTTTATTTCCGTAATTTAATTAAAGTTTTTATTTAATTTTTCACTTTATTGCCTTCAATTAGAGTCATTTGGAATATTAACTATCAATAATGAATCGTATAGAACAGAATATATTTTTGGGAAGTTTAATTAATGATTTTTATAATTTGTTTGATGGTAGGACATATAGTTAGAAAATTAAATGAATGAATTGCAACAAAAAACAAATAGAAGAATATGGTTCAAGTAAATAGTAAAGCAGTGAAAGCTTCTGCAAAGTTTCAGACCGATTCACGCACAGTCTCTTATACGAATAGTGATAATGACCCTCCCACCCTTCCATACACGTACAATGGTACTGACCCACCCACCCTCCCATACATGGTATAGGTACTGACTCTCCCACCCTCTCCCATACATGTACAGTGGTAATGATTAACTAACAATCATTATGACAGTTAGTTAATGATGTTCAAAAGATTATATTTCAAATGTGTTATTTTTCTTTATAGCCATAAAATACTTGTATGTTTGATGTAGGTGGACTCGCAATGCATGTAACTGCCCTGAGGCACCAGATGTCGGAGCAGCCATTGCTATCGATCAATCAGATCCCGACAGTCCACAGCTGTTGTATGTTGACGCCTGGACCAATCACATTACTGCTACTGACATGGACGGATGCTCCTGCCGTTTACTTGTTAACACTTCCATTCTGTCTTCTGCAGGTGAGCCGCTTAGGTTTAGTAGGCTTAGGTTTTTGATTTTCGAAGCCTAAATGACTATTCTGTTAACATGTGCTTGTGATGGATTGTGCCACTAGGGACATACACCATCATTTGAAAAAGGACAGGTGTATCACTGGATGGTGTGTGTCCCTGAATAATATTTGCCTATTAGATTTTAAATTGTCCTTTTTAGAAATTCAGTCTGCATTGTTGTTACGTAAATTTCCTTTTAACCTATTTTTTTAGGCCTTGGAATTCATCGCATGGTTTGTTGGATGGTATTCAGTATTCACTAAGTTGAACAAGCAGCTTTAAGGTATAAAATGAAAAATATAATAAAACCTACAGTAGTATGCTGTTTTATTTAGAAATAAAATTAGTACTAGTTGTAAATCGTAATGAAAAGTTATCATTAAATACAATTGTTTTAACAGAAATAGAAGAAAAAAAAGGTTATACAGTTATTTGTACTTTTCAGTTTAATATTCAAGGGGCATTTCAAGGAAACTTTTTCTAGTGTAACTACATTTAATTTTTTCTAGTTTTCTTTACTCTCTTGTTACTGCTCTCCAAACTCTTGGCGTAAGTCCTGGAAGAAACACAACTCGTAAACATCAAATTCAATAAGAATAAGGGTTTAAGTCTTCTGTGGTACTCTCACTAATATTTATTAATAATATAAATAATTATTACTGAGATTTGTTAACTGAGTTTCGTAGCATAGCTCGTGGTGTGAACTTCATACATTTTACATATCAACAATTTTTTTCCTTATCAAATAAAAAAGTCAAGAATTTCTCAAACCTTAAAAATGTGTTGAGTATAAATTTTGCAGTGTCATATTGAATTCTCTTGTGAGTGACTTTGACTTAATTACAGTAATTAAATTATATTTGGCACTCAGTTATAAATATGAGTATATTAACACAAGACATATTTTTAATTTCTCAAATAGAATTAATTTTTTAACCTTCAACTGGAAAACTGATTAAAAGGTCAATCACCTAGAATAGTTTTATAACTCAAATTAAAAATAAATATGGTTTTCATAAAAAAGCTAATAAAATATTAAAATAAATATGATAAGCAATAAAACTAGTTATTTAACCTTATCAAATTTAATAACAATTAGTTTTAATTTTTTTCATAAAATAGCCATGCACGTATGTTTTTCTTATTATTCCCATACAAATTTGTATACTTTCATGTAGTTGTAAATTTAAATGAAAGTTAGTTTTCCCACACTGAACAAGGCACATAAAATTGCCAAGTCTCTAAGTGTTTTTTTGGGTCATATACGCACTAGTCCCTAGCAAGGCACTCTCTGTCTGACTAATATCAGTATAATACTCATATATAAATGCTACCTTCCCTTAATATCAACATTATTCATTATTGTCAAATAATAATTCAACAACAATGAGAATTTTGTTGTGACAGGCCTGCCTCCTACATCAATGACTGTTGATCACCGTCTGGTATACTGGTCCAATTCCACTGAAGGCAGGATTTACTCATTAGCTAAGAATACAGACAACTCGATGATGGCAAGCCTTGTTAGTGGATTAACATCTATAAATGCAACTGGAGTACGGAACATTGCTGCGCTCGGATCCCATCTTCAACCATACCCAGGTGATTTTCTTTGTATTACATTTAACTGTGTAGAATAAATGTAATTTCAGAAAATATCAATCTGTATAGAGTGAACAAATATTAGAGAGTTTGGTTTGTGCATACTTATAAATTAAGTAAATTTTATGACAGAACACCAATGAAAACATGTGGGAGTTGAAGAGGTAAATATAGCTGTTCTGTAAATAACCACAAGTCTGGTTACAAGAAAGATACAGATAGCAATTTTTAATCCTTTTGTAAAGAGATAAGTTAATTTTAAACTAGCATTAGCATTGATTTTATACACATACATTGCTCATCCAATGTCTAATTTTGTGTTGCAAATTGTCAGTAGTGGAGCGCTAGTATAGTTCCAGGAAAATATAATACAGTTTAAACCTGCTGTATTAGTTAGACTTCACTACCTAACCAAATTACAGGCACAAACATTCCTATTAGATAATATATTTATTAAAGTTGTTTAATCAATGGTACTTGCCGGCGTGGTGGCTCAGTGGCTAAGGCTTCGGACTGCGGAGGGCAAGGTCCATGTTTCAAATTCTCAATGAGCCAACAGTCTGTACTTCACTCTTGAATTAAGTTCATGCACAGGCTTGCAAGCCCATGTGAACTGCTGCGTGAAAATTTAAAAAATAAGCCAAAAAAATCAATCAAATTAGTTAACAAATCTACTGCACACACATAATTGCAACCATTAGTACATAAAATAAAAAAATAAACTATTTCAGGTACTTGTAATCAATATTATGTTATAGATGCACACTGTCTGATACCTAAGCAGACACCAGGATTGGCTAGGTTAGTCAATCGAACAGATCACTCTGTCACACTGCAGCTCCCATTGCCAGAGCGAGAAAGTAACTGTGGTAATGTTTCTCTAGCCACTGTGCAGTATTCAATCTACTATGGTTCTCCCTCGTGCTTAGACGACTTGAAATTCTGCAGTAAAATGGTAAACTCTATAATAGCTTTGGCGAAAACTGTTATTTTAATCTTTAAAGATAAGGCTTGGATACAAATATCTTAAATGATCATAAATTAATTACTCAAACAGTCTAAAAAATAACTAAAAAAAATAAACAAATTTATTTTGATAATTCTTTTATAATTTAAAAACAAATATGTTATTTATTTACAATTTTATGTTAAAGTAGTAAATACAAATCTTTTTTTCAAATTGAAAGTGAAATCAGTTCTTTAAGAGATCACACAAACACAAATTGGAAGTATCTCAGTGCCACTGACCTATTATCGGTTCATCACATTGCTGTTGGTCTTGAGAGTTTGGATGGCTGATCTCTCGTCTTTCTTGTATGTCTATCAGCTTTGGGCAGGTATTTTTTTAAATTAAGATTAGTGACACTTTGCTTGATGTAATTTACGGAAAGCTTAATGGGGTGATCCAGAGACAAATACAAATATGTGGTGGTTTCCACTTGCACACAGATTTTATTTTTAGTGGACAGTTTTCTAGTTGTGGTAGACTGGTGAGAGCCAGTGGGCATGAAGTGTCCCCACTTTTGTTTTATTTTACGTTCTCTTAAAGTGTAACTAAAATTCAAAGAGCTTTTTGTTAAAAAAGAGGTAAACCAGCTTCTTTATCCGGAAACGAAAGCAAGTCAAGCACTAGTCCTATTGTAAAGAACTAATCATTAGCTAACTAAGTTTTATAATTCAGATTTATAATATTTTTTATTACAATTAATTGTACTATAAATTAGAAATAGAGATGTATAGAATTGCAGAAAATTAATTTCTAAAATAAAAAGTAAACTCCTATAAATTACAAATTAAACCTGATGTTATTCAGAATTCGAGTGAAAGATGCACGTTTAATCCTTTGAGTGCTTATGCCCAATTTTGTGGGACGTTCAGAAAAGATACACCAAGAATTAATGTTTCAATTTAAATATAGTATCTATTTGTTAGTAATTGAGAATTGTTGTTTATTAATACACCATTTTAATACTCTTAGGTTCAATTAATGTAGTCCTAGACGACGAACAATCTAATTGGCATAGCATATAAGTTCACTAATCCTGTGCTATGTTTTTTTTTTCAAAGTTTATGTCCTGAATAAAGTTGTTTATTTTGTTATAAAATGTATAATGAATTTATATTAAATGACGATTATATAATACAGTAATAAGATAAAATGTTGTATATTTTAGGAAAGTTTTAATCGCATAGTGACAGTGGATGGTCTGCAAGAATTGACTGATTACATATTCTTTGTAGCCTACAGCAACCATTACAGTGAACTTGGAGGCATCGAGAGCAGTATTGGAGATTCTATTACTGTCAAAACGTTTTCTGCAGGTATTGAATAAACTTGGAGCTAAGGCTGATAAGATTGTCTTTTCTGTATCATTCACATATTTGTAAAACTCTGGTACAATTCACATCAAATACAACACTAGATACTTATATTTTTCACAAGTATAAGTTAGATTCAAAAATTCACAAGTTGTTTAAGAGTAACGTTGCACCATGATGAATAAGACAATTAATTTTCTTGAGTAATTTATTGATCTTAAGGTCCCTATGCAATTGTTTAAGATTATTTCACTCATAAATTATGTTGTACATTGAAAGAGATGGGAGCTATGATGTCATTTTAAATGGCAGTACAAACATAGTTCAGTGCTTGAAAAATTACCGCATCAACTCTATATTTTTTCGTATAGCATAGATTTTTATGAAAATATTTAATTGAACTTTTTATAAAGTATTTGTGAAAAACCACCAAAAACATGTACTTTTTTGGTCAAAAATAATATTTTCAACCATGAGTTACTTCATAATTATTAAATTTTCAAAATTACCTTATACTTTATTGATACCTGTTATTATTTTAATTTTAGAATTATGAATTTCAGGAAGGGTTGGTAACTATACTTATGATCAAAGCCCACATTAGTACTGTTAATTTTAAGCCTCTCACCAACTCTTGTTCAAATTTAATGTTATTATTGATGAACATCTCTTTCATGAAATAAAGTGCACTTCAATCGGTTGTTGAGTATTGCATTAAATATAAATAGATATGGCAGAGTAAGAAAATTGAGCTATCTGAAGAAATCCGTACAAAACTTTTTGAATTTTAATTTTGCGTTGATACGAGGTACGTCCAGAAAGTAAGTTCCGTTTGGTAATAAAAATAATTTGTCTACAGATACAGAAAAAATATTTATTGCACTAAAATCTACAACTCTTAAACTACTTTTCTACATAACTGCCGAAATTTTGCAGGCATTTGTCATAGCGTGGCACAAGTTTTTCTATGCCTTCTTCATAGAAGGTTGCCGCCTGTGTCTTCAACCATTTGGAAACATTTTCTTTCAGCTCTTCGTCATCGTTGAAGTGTTGACCGCCAAGGAAAGACTTCAGATGTAAGAACAGATGAAAGTCACTAGGAGCGAGGTCAGGGCTGTACGGAGGATGGTCAAACACGTCCCAGCCAAATCCCTGTATGAGGTTTTTCGTCACATTTCCAGTGTGTGGTCTTGCATTGTCGTGAAGAAAAACAACACCTTTGGACAGAAATCCTCGGCGCTTATTCTGTATTGCGCGGCGCAATTTCCTCAGTGTCTCACAGTAAACTTCTGCATTGATTGTTTGACCTCGCGGTAAGAAATCAATCAGTAAGATGCCTTTCCTCTCCCAAAACACTGTGCACATGATTTTTCGAGGTGTCAAGATTTGTTTCGGCTTAACCTTTGCTGGAGATGAAGTGTGCCTCCATTCCATTGATTGCCGCTTAGTTTCTGGGGTGTCATAAGAAACCCAAGTTTCATCTCCTGTGACTATCTGTGACAGAAAATCTTCACCGCCTTCATCATAACGGTTCAAAAACTGAAGTGCACTACCCATCCGTTGTGTTTTGTGTTGCTCAGTAAGAATTTTCGGTACCCAACGTGAGCAAAGTTTTCGAAATTTCCGTTTTTCGGTAACAATTTCATGAATTAATGATCGTGAGATTTGGGAGAATTCCATAGCGAGAGCACTGATTGTAAACTTACGGTTTTCCTTGATCTTCTCATCAATCGTGTGAACCAGTTCTTCTGTAATCAAAGATGGACGCCCGCTTCGTTCTTCATCATGCACTTCATTACGTCCTTCATTAAACTGTCGGACCCATCTTCTCACCATTGAATCACTCATCGCATTTTGTCCGTAAACCTCGCAAATTTGCCGATAAATGTCAATCGGTTTCACTTTCTTAGCATTCAGAAAACGAATCACAGATCAGATTTCACAAGCGGCGGGATTTTCGATCAACACCGACATTTTAAACAAGCACAACAAAGCGTACGAGACTGACAGCGATCTCAAAATGGCGCACGTTTCTTCTCCTTGATACAGAGCGTCTGCCGTGCATGCGCGGAACTGCGATCGCAGCGCTGCAGCGGATATAAATGGAAACGGAACTTACTTTCTGGACGTACCTCGTATTAAAAGCTTTTGTATGAAGCCTGAATGCTTAATTCATGTTTTTGTTAAGAGCTTCCACCCCATAATCCTATACCATTAGTAAAATGGGAGTAAATGAGGGTGGAAACCCCCTTTTTAAGACCTCAGGGGTGCAGGTTTTTGCCAGGTTATGCAGGGCATAAATGCCAGAAGTAACCTTCAAGCAAATGCTGTCAACATGATCCTCCCAGGTTCAGCATTTGTATAACCTCATCATGGATCATGGTTCTGCTTAACGGAGGGGGGTCTTGTTGCACTATGAGAGCCCTTTTATCAAGATACATTCATTGAAATTTAGTGGATTCTGTTTCCTCTTAAGCTCATTTTTTAACAGAATATTGTGTAGTATCTCGTTGTCTTAAACCAAACTTGATTTAGAATAATATTAAACACGTTTAACAAAAATCTATGGCATTTTAAATTTAACTAAAACTGTTATATTTTCAGAGCTATCTCCTCCTCAGAATATTTCTGTTGTGGCTCTCAGTCCAACAGCACTCCGTATATTGTGGCATCCTTCAACTGCTGAGTTTGTCAGCTATCAGCTGTTTTGGAAAAGAGAAGGTGTAGTGGAAGGAATGCACTTGCAGAATGGAGATCTCTCAAGTGAACAGACAACTGGGGACAAAGTGGTCAAGTGGGCAGACTTGTATGATCTAAATCCTGGCGAGGAATATGTTCTTTGGGTTAGTAGCTATATTGATCTAAGGAGTCTTGGAGTGTATTTCACAAATAATGTAGGGCTGCACTATATTAAGTAAGAATGTGTTAAGAGTCAGTATTAACTCTTCGGACTCGTCAGTGCACTGAATGTGGACAGAAGTTTCTCTCCCCCACCCACCTAACATAACTTAGGTTTTTAATATCAATAGGCTCCTCTCAGCTCTCCTGTTCAAGCTTAGTGAATGGATAAAACATAAAAGTGGATCAAGTTCTTTTGCTGATATTTAATATAAATTTCCTTAAAATAATATTAATTTGGGGGTTGTAATTTTGCAATATTTGTATATTTTTCTACTATATTGATGTGTATATATTTACAATTTCTACTTGGTTTTAGGTTCGTGCAAAGACAGAGAATCACCATCAATACTCAGATAGTGTGGAGATAACAGCATCAACCTACACAGACCCACAGCCCATAACATTGGTCGAAGCAACAGCAACCACCCTGAATGTCTCTTGGCTGAAATATCCTGATAACTCTTATGTTTCGTAAGTTTTATTATATTTGTTTAAGGAACTATGTAATTCTTTATTTAAATTTATTTGGCAGAAGAGAATTTACAAGGATCATAAATTAATTGAAAAATTTGCCTTTGTTATTTGAATAAAAATATTATTTACATTAATCGGCTTTGTAATAATTTCCATTCCAGTTACAAAGTGTAATGTTTTTAAACGAGAATTGCCTATGTTTAGGCGTTGTCCTAGATTTCCCTTAGTACAATTTGCCCTGGATTCCCCTTATAGAACTCTTTCATCTGTGGCTTATAAGAATATTATCCTAATATACATGAAATATTAAAAATTTGTGGAATTATTAAATAGGTTTGTATTTAAACCATAAAAATTCCATCAAAGACCAAATTAAGCTACTCAAACAAGTACAAAATTAACACGTCCAATGCTGATGACGCCAGTTGGCGTCACACAGAATGTCCCTTGTATGCTGATGATGCCAGTTGGCGTCACTCCCGCCTTTTTGCAAGCCAACAAGAACGTAAAAACAAGAACGACGCCACTTGGCGTCATTTATTATTTTTTACATTATATTGCTAATTTTTGAATAAAACATTTCGTGAACATGTACTTAATAAATTATGAAATAATAAACATCCAAAAAAAAAATAAAATATTTCAGCATTTGCACAATAATGAATTTCCATTTCAGCAGTGAACGTGTTAAAGTTATAGTATCTAGCTAGTGGTAAGCTCAAGTTTTCATAACTGTTATTTAACAGAATTTCGTTTAGAAATATTTCAGCAACGTCAGTATCAGACATTATTTTACTGTAGCTAACATTTACCATTAAAATATAAAATAAATTAGTACTAAGATTGTTTATCTTATGTTAAATTAAAACATGTACATTAATAATCTAAATTTTAATATAACAACATTTTTCTTCTATTTAAACATATTTCAATCACAAGTTACCTAAGGCAATTAAGTAAAAGTAATCAAATAAAAAAATGACGATCACAATAATTCCAAACACTATGATCATTAACACAAATAAAAGCTTGGAAAGGTATAATTTTAGACAAAAGACCACATTACCAATAGAGTATTTCATACTTGAGTTAATGTTATTATTACAACACAATTCAAAAGCCATACTAAAATGAAATGAGATTAATTCTATTTTTCCCAGAAACATGAAGAAATACATAGTTTTTATACAGACTTACTAGCACAATAAATATATGTATAATAAGTATAAATATAAAATAAATGAAACTTATACAGTACATCATATTTTCCTAGTTAAAAATACTAGCCATTAGGAAAAGGCCTGCATGGGCGGAAGCCTGTGCGCAGACCTGAATCAATGACCTACTACTTCAGGTCATGAGAGAAAAGCCTGCTTGATATACTAAACAAGCGCTTTTTCATCAGTTTCAACAGCGTTAAAATAGTGTGTTAGTGGCATTCCAAGATCTATTTTTATAAAAAATTGTTGTCAACTGTTAATTTATAATCAGTGTATTACAATACTTCATGATACCAGTTGTTGAACAAGCAAAATTCTTGCTTGGAAATTTTCTGAAAACAGTTGAACTTTTTCTTGAAGAATAATGACGAAGGATGTTAATAATTTTGTTGTCTACATTTCTAGGAGTGAACTAGAAAGCTTTACTTTAAAAAGTCAAGAGTGGGTCAAAGTTCTTCTTCAGTTTTCTACTACAAGCACAGACTTCTTCTTCCTGGAAAACCTAACACCAACAACACAATACTCATTCCGTTTGAAGATACTGTTTACAAATTTATCAACTGAATATATTTGGCCATCTGACTACCGATTCACATTTCAAACTTTAGGTAAGAAAGAAAATCATAATTTATTGCTTATGAATTCATTCACATAAAAGACACATTAAATTTTCTCTAAAAGGTGCTGAAGGCAGGTTTAGGAATAGTATCCTGGAAGAGATGCATAGTTCGAATGATCTGGCTGGTGCATTGAACTACTTAAGTAGGCCATATCATTGGCCCAGGAAAACCGCTGTTCTTTGGGCAATGACCCATTAATGAAGGGTTTGTGTTGGAATTCATTCCTGTAGGAACACCAGAGGTATACAAGGTAATGCTTCTCGATGGCCTATTGGAACTTCTAGTGATTAAGAGAAAGAAGGGCTCAGTGGGAGTTTTGAAAGGTAAGTAGATTCTCTTGTAGGATATTTTGCCAAAGCATAGAATCAATTTTGCAGCTGTTCAGGGTACATAAGGCATTAATATGGGATCTCCTGGCCAGGGTCTGCACAGTGTTGAGACTTCTCTCAGGTAATTGGACGAGTTCTGAGGAGGTTATCTGATACTGTTGATGGAGGTGTATTTCCCCAGATTTCTTAAACCGGCAGCTGCAAAGACATCTTTTGATGTGCTGGGTGTGAACAAAATATAGAGTTGCAGAATAATAAGTGAAAGTAGAGTTGAAAGGAAACCCCAATGGTTAGACAATAGGGGAATGTGTTTCCTTATCATATAGGAAAAACAACACGTATTACTTCGCCACATAAATAAAGGCATTTTTCATTTCATTTCATAGGTGTGGGTGGAATTATCCTGATTTTTTTTAATGGATTTTTTGTTGCATTGGCTTATAAAAATGACAAGAGATTCATTGATTCTAATCCAAGTTCCTAGAAAACAGCAATTTATTTTTAGTTTTAAAGCTGGTAGGAGAACATTCACAAATCCAAAAGATTCAGATCCATCAGTTGACTTTCTACTTAACATTGGAGAGAATGGTAGACAGGCAGATTAGGGATTGGGCCCTTATGTTAAGGCCATCTAAGCCGAATAAATATGAATATTTTAGATATATCTGTGTGTATATATATTCTGATTGCATACCCCCTTCTGTTTGTTGGAACATCACTTTTCCCTACAACTGAAGCACATTATCATATACTGTTGTTAGATTTGATATGAAGTAAAATAATGAGCAAGAAATCATCAGATGTGTTGGTGTGTGATATCTTACTATTTTTTTTTTTTTTTTTTTTTTTTACATTTTGTATTTTATTTAGCAGGCTTACTTATGCCATTATAATGGATTATCCTAATTTGTTATAATTCCAATCTGATTATCCCACATTATATCAAATAAATATATTCTTTATTAGGAGACTGTCCAAGCAAACCAGGTGTTCCAGTACTGCATCAACTGAGAGGGAACATAAACCAAGTGGTATGGGACGAGCCAGTGAGAGACAACGGAGCTAAAGTTGACCTCTACTGGCTGGAGGGGAGGACAGACGAAAGCATTCGGGAGAAGAGAGAAGCAAACTTCACAACTTCAGTGAAGCAGCTTAATGAAGAGGAAAATTGGGTCCTTTACTATAACGGATCAAGTAGGTGGTCCTTATGAAATTTTTTAATTAATCAAACTGCCATTACTATTGAACATAGTTTATAATTTTATTCATTTGTATAATTCATAAAACTATTTGAAAAAAAATATTTTTGTATATCTGAAGCACGTATTGTTCAAATCAAGTAAATAAAATTACAACTGTGGTACAGCGATGACTTATCTGATACTTAAAATATAATCACTTAGGCCTCTTACTAGCCCAGTGGTTAGCACGGCTTCATATGCATATGGTCACAGGTTCAAATCTCAGGAGGTCCAATTAAATTTGTCATAGGGGTCCCTCAACGTTTGAAAAAAAAAAAGGATTACTGAGACAGATAAATAATGAATGAATGCTGTAGGACAAACACAACTAGAAAAAGGAGACAATTATGTATAGCTACATGTTAATGTATAGTGAGATATCATATGTAAGAACATCGGTTTAGTAAAATATAACCATTGATGTGCTGATAGCATACAATTTTAACTATGTCTAAGAACTAATTATTTATAAATACGACTATTGCTGACAAATGTATCTGTAAATGATATAATATGCAAGATACATCACATATTTGCAGCCTTTCTATCACTTGACATATAAAATATGATTTTCCTTTATTTGTGTTTTAATTTATCATATTTTATCAAATTGTTCATTTATGTATCTTTTTTCTGTACCGGCATGATGACCCAGTGGTTAAAGCTTCGGATGTGGAGTTCTAGGTTTGAGGTTCAAATCCCCAACTGAGCTAATACTGTAGTTGGTACTTCAATTGTTGATAAAGTTCACACACTAACCTGCAGGCCCATATGAACTGGCAACTAATGTTTTATTTTACAAAACTTTGCTTCATAGTTTTCATTGTAGTTCTTATTTTCCTCCTACTAATGTTGTTTATTTGTGTATATTTACATACTGATTCATAATGTGCTATTTCTTTAGAGGTATTTTATTTTATTTATTTTAATATCCATGCATGCTTTTACTATCATTATTTAATGTCCATTAATTAGGTTTCTTCAATTAATAAAAATTACACAAATAATTCTCTCAAATTTAATTTTCAATTAATATGTTTAATTAAGTAAAACAGCCTAACTATGCATAGGCAACCTGCTCATTTAGGATATTTCTGTGTGATTAATCCTTAGTTTTTGATATTTTGATTTGTAATTACTTTAAATTATAGCTAATATTATTAATGAATAATGAAATGTCATTATTAAATTTTAGATCCGTGGTGTTTAAGGTATTCGCCTGGTTTAAATTTAGTTAAATCATGAATTCAAATTTAATTTACAATAAGTTCATGTTCGAACAAAGATATTAGGTGCCGTATATGTCTTGAAACCACATGTCCTTCATCAACCCTTCAGAGCAGGAATTATTTTTTTATATGTAAATGTCCAGTTATTTCCTTGCCATTTATCTATGTTGACCTTTAATTATTATTATTTATTTGACCTTTAATGTCCTGTACACTTATGTATAGGGTTGTGCGATGCATTGAAATGCATCGAAAAATCAATACGATTCGATTCAATGCATCAAATCGACGATTCGATTCAGGACTTGTCAAAATGTTGATGCATCAAAAGGAACGCCGTGCATTGATAGTGCCACGATGCATAAGTAGTAATATCGATGTCTCAGAATCATTCTGATGCGCCAAAATGATGAATTATTAAGATGAAATTCCTTTTTAATCTATAATATTTAGTGGTGCGTCTTTTAGAACTAATACTGTCATGTTTTAAATAAAATAGTTGTAAAATGTTATTACTCAAGTTTGTTTTCGTTTCGAGAGCGTGATCAGATATAAACCTGATTAAATCGTAATAACGAATATAGGGTTCGAACTGATTGATATAGTCCATCAAGCAATGCGTATGAGTATCTTAATTTACGTGCGTAGAGCGTAGCACAAATCAGTATAACATTCTCATACAAACAGTTCATCTATCTCGGTTAGTCGGAAATTATTTTGGGGTCCGTATTTGTATAAAAATTGTTGAGAGTAGATAATTGGAATAGTGAAATAAATTACATCTTCAACTTTGTTTTCGAATATTGCTGACAACAGTCCCAATATTGCTGATAACATCAGTCCATTCATTATCTTGACTTTTGTTATCACTTCCTGCCTGATAGGGTGGGTACCTGGCATACTTGGGAAAGTTAATGATTTTTTTAAAAACTGTATAAAGTTAAAATTAATATTCTAAAAAAGTAACTAATTGAAGTTAAAAGTTAGGATAGATTGAAACTAACTGATTAAAGTTAAAGTATTAGAAAATTAACTGAAATTGAAAGTTAAAAGTTAGTTTTGGTACAGTAAAATATACATAAACAAATACTTAACCTGTATGATCTTTTATTATTTATAATATCTAAGATAAATAGGCCTATTTATAATACATTATTATATAATAGTATTAATTAGACTATAGTCATTTCTACATTAATTTTTGTTATATAACTGTCCGAAATCTTAAAAATTAAATATTTAATTTAATTTCTAAAACTGTTAACAAAAACTGACTTAGTTTTACATTTTTTAAGCCATACTTTAAAAAATCAATAACTATCTTATAGGAAATTCACGATAACAACACTTTTTTTAATTGGCGCAGATAATAAGAAAGGCCAAACAATATCGTGAAATCTTGACTCCAGGTGGTTTTTATCAGACTGGAGATGATAAGGAAGAGTCATTGATAAGAAAGTATGGACCGATTAGCGGTAAACAAAAACTGAACAAAATATACTCACTCTATAAGTGAGTGAAAGCAGATCTATTCATACTATTTTCGATAAGCATTTATGTTTATTAGATGGTTAAGAATTTGCCGTTCTTAGTGCATGTTTAATAACTACTGAAATAAGTTAATTAAAAATCATGAACTTTATCTAAATCATTAATAAAATACAAAACTGATTACCATTGATAATATTATAGATATTAATAATATAATAGTACTGTATTATCATTATCTTTTCTTTTCAACGGTGCCGATAGCAAAATAATGAAAACAGAACTAAATATCGTAATTGTTACTTGAAATGTGTCCTGAAATCTTAAAGATAGTTTATTCTGTTGCGTGGTATCACATAATGGATTGATTTTACCAAGTAAGCCTACTTTAAAATAAAGTAAACGTTTGAGGAAATGTTGGTTTGATTAACCATTTAAATAGTTTTTCCCCATTACTTTTGAACAGGGCAATTTAGATATGTAATTCTGTATGATCAAGTATTAACAGCATTAATGTCAAAATGCAACTGATTTTCCTAATTAATTATAAAGATAGATGGGTAAACAGGTAAAATTACAGTATTAGTGTTTATGAAAGATAAACAAGCTTAGGCCCAATACGTTGATTTAAAACAAGATAACTAAATGACTATCTCAACTTTATTCCTAAACATAAATTAATCAAGTGAAATGATCACAACAGAGACAGGTCAATCGCACAACAATGGTATACCCGTTTGGTCCTCCTTTTTTTATTTATAAGGCAGTAAAATGTGACTAAAGGGGAGGGGTGCATTTTCAAAACAGTGACCTTGCTTGCCGGTGACGATTGGGGGGAGGAAAACAATCGGTCTTTGACCTGAGTTTTAGATACTTTCTCCCCAGTCCACATTCCACGGACCAAATGGCACCTTTTATCACATTTGAAAAACTAACTGAGTTACTTTAACCGTTAGCCAAATTTTCAACTAGTTAAAGTTAGAAGTTAAACATGACCAAAACTAACGAATAAATTAAAAAGTTAATAGTAAAAGTAACGATTATATTTAATCGTTAATTATTTTTAATCGTTAATCCCAAGTATGGTACCTGGCTTCTCCAGTCATCTTCAAAACATTTCTCAATCAAAATACCCAATCAGTTATTCCGTTGGCACTGTGTTCTAAAATACATTACTCAATATTATTTGCATAAAAATGTATAGTTAAATGTTAATTTATTAATAAAAACAACCCTATTAACATCTATTTTTAACCTGTTTATTGGAAAATATTTTTAAAAACTCATTGTACTCAGTAAATTACATTTTATTGTATATGTTGATACTGTTTCATTAATTTTAATATATTGACTAAACAATATTGGGTTGTTATATTTAAATCAAATTTATGCTTCTTCTAAAAATTCTGTGATTTAGTATGTTTTGTTTATCTATGCTTTTTTTTGTAAATTTATTTTAATTTGTATTTCAGTCAACTCATCATCAGTTAAAGTAAACAGTTATATATGGCTTTTAGCATTTTTCAACAATAATAGTGAATAACAATAATTAAATTGTTTTCAATTATTTTATACATTCTTCTTTTTGCCTGTTAAATATATTATTTTAACAGTAAAAAATTACATTTTTATAATTTTGACCAGTTATTCCCCCACAACAACAGTAAAGTACAACTATTGGCATTTAAATTTAATTAATTTAATGCAGAGCCATCAACTTTCTTTATTATTAGCTTTTCCTGTATTTGTCCCTCTTTTGACTTAATTACATAAGCATGCTTAGTGTTAAACAAATCTGTTAAGCCCTGAAATTCTAATTCAAAATAATTGTGATTTATTTTGCTTTTGGCCTACTGCATTTTGTGAATCCCTTCATCTTACTTCCATATATTAGTTTAAACTGACCTTCTTACTTTTATGTAAAGTTTATTTTTATATTTTTGTTTCATACATATACAGTGAAACCTGGATAATTCAAACTTTTCTAATTCGAAATCCTCTTTAATTCGAATATTTATCATGGTCCCTAGCATTTTCTATACTAGTAATGTTAAAAAATCGTGGTTAATTCGAATTATATTTTGGATAATTCGAATTTTGTTCAAGGTAAAATGCGGAGCCAATGTCAGTTTTAGACAGGAAAACAGGAAACACCCTCGTGCCAAAGCCATTGTACAGTGACAATGACCTTGGCCAGCCGTTACGCATCGCCCGGCCGGCCATACCTGCCCTCAACCCTCCCTCGCCCGCCCCAGTCCGGCGCCGCTAAGGGGTCAATGCACACTCACGCTTTCTCTTTACACCCTTTGTTTTGCAAACTGACTCCACCAGTCCGTCACGGTCTATTCTAACGCTGACATCTGTGTCGTAGTGAGAGAACAGTTCGCTAGACATCTGTGCGATAGCCACCCTCGCCGTGCCGCTTGTGTGTCGCTTATCGCCCGCCGCGCATTGCCCGTCGCTCGTATCGTAGCCGAGGCTGTAGTGTGAGAACAGTTTTGGGAGTTGTTTATTGACGAATTTCTTCCCCTATTTTGTGCGTGTCTGTGTCATCGTCTGTGTTCTGGAAAATGTCGTCGGCTCCAAAGGGAACATACAAGACATTAACTTTGGAAGAGAAAATAGCGGCGATTAAAGAAGTAGAGAAGGGAAGAAAGAAAAAATCCGAGATCACCAAGGACTTTGTAATTCCTCCAAACACGCTCTCCACCTACTTGAAGGATAAAAAAAAAATTCTGAAGAGTGAAAGTGAAAACAGTAAAGGCCGAAAAAGACTAAGGGAGCCGGATAACCTAGATTTGGACAATTGTGTGTTGAAATGGTTCAAGCAAGCAAGGGACAAGAAGATTCCCTGAGAGGTCCGCTTGTAAGAGTCAAAGCTGAACAATTTGCTACGCAAATGGGTAAAAATGATTTTAACATGTTCCCTGCGGATGACGCCGAGTGGCGTCATAGCAGATGTTCGAGGAATGCGGGTGACTCCTAGTGGCGTCATTCGCGCGCATCTATTCCCCCTCCATTTTTGCAAGTAAAAGATTGTCGAAACCCGTTTTGACTGATTGTATCTTGTGTGTCATAAGTTTAGTTGTACGTAAATGATAATCGTTATAGATTTTAGAGTTTTAAGTTATTTTAAAATGAGTGATAAAAATCCTAGTTGTTCACGTGAGTTTGAATCACTTATTGTAAGTGAAATAGATCGTCTTCATGATTTTGATTCCGATATTGAAGACTATAGCAGTGGTGTAAGTTATAGTTTGAGTCAAGTTAGTGATAGCGATAGTGACTTAGGAGATATTACTGTATCAGCAAATATTTCTCGTACACGTCTCACGTCTCGTACACGTGTACATATTAGAAAAACATCTATTTTTTTGTAAATATTATATTGAACTTTTTGCAAAACATACAACAACATTGGAAAATGAGAGGAACAGCTATTGGTAAGTACGCACTTCCATTTCATAGTTATAAATAGTATAATAATAGCTCTATTGTACAAAATACCACTTGTCGCCACTCGGCGTCATCCGCACACAACATCGATAATTAATGCTGTGTGCGGATGACGCCGAGTGGCGTAGATTAGTTTTTTTTTACAAAACCAATAAAAGTAGTGTTACTATATAGTAAACTATCATTTTATGACTTTATATGGATATTTGATAACATTTTGTGTGTCAGCACTGGCCTACCCTAGCTGTTTGCCATTCGCAGTGAACGTGTTAAAGCAAGTACAGGGTGGCTAGATGGCTTTAAGGAACGCAACCAAATTTCGTTCAAAAACATTTGTGGGGAAAGTGGGGCCCGTTAATCAGCAAGATGCCAATCAATGGAAAACAGATTTGGAGCAGATGATTCAGGACCTACGAAAGGGACATCTTCAATGTTGATGAAACAGGTCTTTTTTTTTTAAATGCACCCCAGACAAAACTCTTGCATTTAAGGATGAAAAATGCCATAGGGGAAAACTGAGCAAAGAAAGAATCACCCTTCTGGTTGGTGCAAATATGGACGGGTCCGAAAAGCTGCCTCTATTGATGATTGGCAAGTCAGCTAATCCCCGGTGTTTCAAGAACGTGAAATCAAAACCAGTGGAGTATGTGAACAGCGCAAAAGTTTGGATGACTAGTCAACTTTTTGAAAAGTGGCTGTTGAAGTTGGACAAAAAGCTCATAAAAGAAAAACGAACCGTTATCTTGTTGATCGACAACTGTACTGCACACAACACTATCCCATTAATGCAAAATGTAAGTTTTTTTCTTCCCTGCCAATATGACATCAGTCGTCCAGCCTATGGATGGTAAAAAATCTAAAGCATTTTTACAGACGATCTTTGGTTGAGAAGATATTGACTGAAGAATGTGACGCCCTTAAAATGAAGCTAAACATTCTTGAAGCCTCAAGAATGTGTAAGAAAGCTTGGGACAATGTAATGCCCAAAACTATCAAAAACTGTTTTAAAAAAGATGGTTTTGTAAAAAAGGAAGAGGTTGCAGAAAATATCTATGTCATTGAAGCGGAAGAGGCTGCAGAAAATATCAATGCCATTGTAGCGGAAGAGGCGCCTTCAGTTGACGTCTTGGAGGATGTCATGACTGATCCTGCCATCTCATATGAAGATTTCCTGAACGTGGATGAAGATGTTGCAGTATGTGGTGAGATAACTGACGCAGAGATCATCGCTGAACTGCTCCACACTGATAAACAAGATGGCGACCACGTATCGGGTGATGAAGACGACGAGTCATCTGTTGCGGAAGAAATTCACGTTCCGAGTGCGGCCGAAGCAATGAACCACATCACAGAAGATTTTTTGAAAGTAAACATGATGTAAGTCACTCAATTTTCTCTTCACTGAATATGTTAGAATCTTTTGCCATTACTGACAGACTTAATTCTAGAAAACAAGTAAAGATTTCCCACTACTTTAGACAAAGTTGTATTTAATTTCTATGAACCAACATACTGTAACATAACTGTATAGGCCTACTATGTTTGAACAGCGTTCTTATGGTTTTATTATGTATTTTGTGCACTGTACAGTACATTAAATGTTATGATTATTGTGTAAAGTAATTGTTTTACAGTACTGTACTGTATTTACGATTGTTTTTAACTCTTTTGGCCGTACTGTTTAGCCTACATAACGTAATACAGTACTGTATAATGTGAATGTATTGTAAAACGTGAATGTACAACAACCAATGTTATTCTCATTAAATGTTTGGACCGAATATACAGTATGATCATTTTATTTTGAAAGCCTTTTATTCAAAACTTTTTTAATTAGAATTTTTGGATAATTCGAATTTTTTTATTGGTCCCTTGAGGTTCGAATTATCCAAGTTTCACTGTAATATTAATTAGCTAATATTTATACGATCAATAAATTTATGTTTTAAATTATCTTACTTTGAACTAGCAAAGTACGTTACTTGTAACAAAATGTATTATTGTAACTCTGCTCCTTCTACCACTTAATAAAAACCATGAATTCTGTATGTGTGCATCGAATCGCATCACTGCATTGAATAAAAAAAAATTGCTGAATCGTACACCGCTACTTATGTATGTGTGTATGCAAATATTATAGTTGCATGTAACAACACATTTTGCAAATTGACTTATATACAAATATTTTGTTTAGAACCTTATTGGATAATGGCAGAGCTGAGTCCTTATATGAAGTACCAGTTTCGAGTGCGAGCGAGAAACACTTATGGCTGGAGTGATTGGAGTGGACCAAGCGATTGGTTCTCTCTTAACCGAGCTGCCATGCTGCCTGAACAGGGGCTGGGCATTGTGGTGTGGGTGTTGACTCCGCTCGCTGTTCTCGCTCTAGTCCTTACACTTATGTGCCTTATGTGTAGTGAGTATAATGTTTGGCCTGTTTTACTTAAAATTCATTATAAAGTCTAATAATTTAAATTAAAAATGATTTTTATTTTAATAAAGGTATCAATTTTAATCAATAAAGAAATGAGTTTATTTAATTTATGTGTATTCAAAAACAACTGAATGGGTACTAACATGGAAAGACCTTGAGAAGTAACATTTTTCCCACTTGTTAAAATTTATGGAATTGTTTTCCTAAAATTGCCAAACAAAAAACTAAATTTTGAGATATTTTTACCTGTAATGAATTTACTAAGCTGTCTACAGATTTCATTTTAAACACTAGTTAATCCTTACAGTTGAAGATTATGTCTGGAATGACCACTAATTTTTTAATTACTGTTTTTGCCTTATAGGGACTTTGCTTTATAGACTTTTGAGTCCAAGATGCATTTGAAGCTAAAGCCAGACACTGCTAAACAGTAGAATGGTACAAACTCCATGTCTTACTCTGATGTCCAATATTGCTCCGGTGTGAATGTTTATATTTAGAGCCACTGTATTAAGTTCTGCGTGATTATCACTGTGTTACAGACTGTGGCCCCATGAAGCTGTTTTTTTCTTCTACAAAAATAGCATTTAACCTGCTGGTGATTGCTTTTTACAATCAAAACTAATATATTTGGATGACAAACATAGAGATATTCACAATCAAAACATAGACAAACAAAGAGAGTCCATAAATATATATTATAGATAACTAAATTGAATTGTTATTAATGGTGTTTTCTTATATTTAGTTTAAGCTGTATTTACCACAAGACTGGATAAAATAACATAACTGATGATTTTTCTCAAACCTTAGAGCCTTTGTATTTAATTTTGGGGTTGAATATTCAGTTTACATACTAATTAATTTTACTATGAACAATGAGAGTTCTATTATTAGATGATTATTGAATGTATTCACAAATAACTTATGGTAATCCAATGTTTCAGCAGTGGTAACCAAAAGAGAAAAAGAGAAGAAAACTCAACAAATGTTGAGTGTGAGAACAAACATACTCAGAGGTGGAGGGACGGATGTAGAGTTGGCAAACCTGAGAGAGCTTCCAAGGCGGGCAAACTTCATTCAGAACTCAAACGCTCTATATACTGCAGCAGATTTTATACCCACAGACAGAGAGATTGCAATGCTACCACATATACGTAGGGACCATATAACATTGACCAAATTCCTAGGAAGTGGAGCATTCGGAGAAGTATTTGAAGGAAAAGCAAAGAACCTTCCTGAGTTCAGTGGAGCTGAAGCCAGAGTTGCTGTAAAGGTGTGTTAATATAATTTGTCTTGCAAATATAAATCATGGGCATATATAATTACTTAATTTACTTATTATATGAACATAATTTATTTGTTCTTTTGAGAAGTTTCCTTGTTAGCATTGTGATCAGAATTCATGTGTAATATTTAAAGAGATTTCTGTTTTTCGTGTAACTTTGAAGTTTATATCTAGCAAGATCAAATTGGGCGTGAACTACGAATTGCTAGGGGCATACTTATAATTTTTATAAAATAAATTTTATCTACATTAAAGTTAAATTATTATATACATCAGATCTTTACTGTAACATACTTATCAGTTTGGATACGATAAGAACTTGGTATGTACAGATAAAACTTCCCACGCAATTGAGATAGAAATAAAGTACTTGTAACAACTACTGTATTGTATACTTTATTATATATACGATCAAATTTTTCTTAAGAAAAGTGGAAAATAAGGAATCAGAACTTTATTTTAAGTGAATTTAATGAGGAATGTCCCTTTTTAATTAAATTACTATTTCCCTTTGGTCATTGTGAAATATAGTCATAAATAGTTTATTTGGATAATTGTTTATAGACACTAAGAAAAGGAGCGTCTCAGCAAGAGAAACTTGAATTCTTGAAAGAAGCACAATTGATGAGCAATTTCAAACATGAGAATATCCTTCAGCTTCTTGGAGTGTGCTTGGATAACGATCCTAACTTTATCATCATGGAACTGATGGAAGGAGGTGACCTGCTTGTATATTTGCGATCTCACCGCCCTCTCATTGTAAGTATGGTCAAGTAAAAATCAATTAAGTATCGAACAAATATTTTACAGTGGCCTTGCAAATATTCAGATTGTGACTATCCGGAATTTGTCCAATCCGAATCATATTATAAAATACAAGTAGCATATTTCTTCAATGATAAAATCATATTGCCATTGAGACAACCTACAAATTTGATACTAAATGCATGACATAAGTGTGTAACGGATATTTCTCGCGTTTTCTGTATTAAAAGAATGTTGCTGAAAATG
Organism: Stictocephala bisonia; assembly: GCA_035578905.1. Taxonomy (NCBI): domain Eukaryota; kingdom Metazoa; phylum Arthropoda; class Insecta; order Hemiptera; family Membracidae; genus Stictocephala; species Stictocephala bisonia. Next base: position 1,487,943 of record JAQJVL010000147.1, on the reverse strand, counting down.
TGCATCAGCATTGGAACTATTTTTGCAATTTTATTTGTAGTAAACTTCTCAGTCAACAGCAATCAGAGTCAGTGACCCAACTTAAGAGTAGTATCGTCTAATATGCATAACTTCACTATTTTATACGTTTGAAAGGTCACCAAAATTGCATGAACCACTTAACCTTAAACTTTTACGTACACAGAAGTAGTGTTGTCTAGATCGGTTTGCTCCCCCACTGATCCGAATATTCACAAGTCCACTGTAATATTTATATATTCTAATCAGTTAAATTTAATATTTAAAGAAAGAGAGGTTCATTCATTAATTATTCAATGCACCTTTTAAATCTCAGACTAGGCAAAGGGTTTATTTATTGATAGTCTCAACTACACACTAAGCTTAAAAAAGTGAAAATTGACTATCACTGCATTATTGTAACGTAGATTCTAACTGTTTCAGTTTACTTTTAAGATTAAGAATGAACACGGTTCTCTATTCTTGACTAAATGATGGAGTATATGTGCATCATTTGATAGTAAAATTCACTGATGCTGTCCTGAAACCTGCCAGTGTTGTACAGTACAACATTTGTTTACTACAGGTTGCCTAGTGCGAGTTTGAATATTAAACAGTTCAAATTGTTTGTTTTAATTTGTATGTTTTTGTTTAATATGCACGCTATAACATAAGCCTTTTAATTATTATTTTATTTATTAAAAGTTGACACAAATCTAAGTATGAATCTTGAACATTTAATGGAAGAACAACTTTTTAATTTAATCTATTAATTTGTTTGTGTGTTGTGTGGATAAAGCTGACCTTTTAGGAAGACAGAGATAAAAATAAACTTATGCTCTCGATATAAAAATTTATGAAAGTAGATATCTAATGCTTTATGTATCACAAATAAATTTAGTTGTGTAAATTTCAGGAAATCACTTTATCTTTTGCACTTTTATATTTATATAAAATATATCCTAATCTTACATCACTAATTTTAAACTGCAGTTTCTTTTGGTGTATTTTAAATTTCATTAGAAAAAATGCACAAATTGATTAATTATATGAATTATGTGGTTTATGAATGACTTATTTGAGTGTGGACAAACAGTATTTTTATTTTTTAAATTAATAACATTTATTAATTTTAAAAATAAAAAAGCTTTTATATATTTGGAACAAGATCCAAAAGTCATTATTAGTAGAAAATATAAATTCATTTGTCACAAAGTTAAATCAATCCATCAAGGCACGGAAGACCTGCTTCAATGATTTTATGTATATTAGCTAATCCCTCAGTAAAAGAGCGTAGAGGACACTCTGTAACCATCAGGTAACTGCTGTATTATTGCATCTTAATAAAGTCTAAACAAATGTTAAAGAACAAGAATGATTGTTGTAGACAACAGAGTCTCAATTGACGCTGCAAGATTTGCTATCGATGTGTGTGGACGTAGCCCGGGGCTGCTGCTACTTGGAAGAAATGCACTTTGTTCATCGAGATCTGGCTTGCCGCAACTGCCTTGTCTCCTCTACAGATCCACGGACAAGAATTGTAAAGATTGGTGACTTCGGACTTGCAAGGGATATTTACAAAAACGACTATTACAGAAAAGAAGGAGAAGGCCTTCTGCCTGTCAGGTATTTTAAATAATAACTTTACCATCAGAGTTAGTAAAACAAGTCATTTTTAAACAAGATTACAAACAAGTTATATGTGAAGGGTTAGAAAAGTCATTTACATTTAAAACTAGACAAAGTCCAGTCAAGGTGTTATATTACGATTACTGAAGTGGTTTGATCCCTTTTATCAGTGTATTGTGTGGACTTATTAGCCTAGTCAACAGGATTATATCAAATTGATGTAGAATTTAAATGCACTTATAAAAATAATGAAAATTTTCACATTATATGAGAAAAAATCAGGTTAGGTAAATTACTGTAGTTATAAAGGCTTTAAATTGTATATAATGAGAATAGTAGAAATGACACTAGAGATATGATATTATTGGGTTTTTGGGACATTAGAGATATGATATAATTGGGTTTTTAAAAAGAAGTTTTAATTTGGGATGTAACGATTTTCAATTCCAAACGTTGATTTTCCCGTTCACTCTGGTAGTAGGAATCAACTGACTGCTGGGATATTACCTAATTGCTAAAGACTGACAAACTTGGGAATAAGAGACTTGGAGATCATGTGGTTTGGCAGCTATCTAGAAGGTAGATTCAATACACTTCATTTGGCCTCACCAGCATAGTCAGATTATTCTCTGAACGAATCTCAAGAGGAATTCCTCAGGATAGTTCTGGGACCAATCCTATTTATTTTGTAGACAAACAACCTTCCAGCTCTAATTACAAATGCAAATACCAGCTGCATAATTATACAAACGACACTTGTCTTAAAATACGGACTGACTCAGATGTTGGATTACAAAATGACTGTATTACATCTTATTTAATCTTATCACATTTTATTATCCTGTATTACACACAGGAAACCTAAAAGGAGTACTGTTACTGCAAAAGAAGGCAGTGAGAGGATACTTGAAAGAACAATACATTTTTTTATTGAAAATAAATCAAGAGAGAAGAAAAACTTGGGGCCTTATTATTAGGATGAGAAAGTTTTAGTAACGTTATTCTGTAGTTATGTCTTTACAGCTATAGCCTTTTTTATTTAATATAGATGGATGGCACCTGAATCACTGGTAGATGGAGTATTTACAAGCCAGTCGGATGTATGGGCCTTTGGCGTACTTCTATGGGAAATAATGTCATTGGGTCAACAGCCTTATCCAGCACGCAACAATCTTGAGGTGCTGCATTATGTACGCAACGGAGGTCGGCTAGGTTGCCCACATAACTGCGACCAGGACATGTGAGTCTTCCTTTTTCTTCATAATGCTTATAATTTTATTCCTATTTTTGTCTCTGGCAAAGCCGTGGGATGCTAAAATATAATTTCTAGATTTACAATACATTAAGATTTATGTATTGTATAAAAAAAATGTGCTGATTTTGGTTCATTTACAAAAAATGAACCAAAACAGGTGATACTTTTCTCCACTTTAAAATAAATGCAATAGAGTAATAAACTAATACTAATTAAACTTGGCCTTTTTCAAATTTCAATTTACGGAAAACTAAAAGTTTGGGGAAAAAATATCTTAGCATTACACAATTGGGTAGGAAATTTAACAGGCTACAAAAAATATTCTTAGTAAATTTTAGAAAAATGTATGGGTTTGGAGTTATTTCAGTTCAAAAAATTAATGTGGCTGCCATTTTGAAACAGAATACAGTAACTAGTTGAATATTTTTTGTGACATTCATCTTTGCGTGTATATATATATATATATATATATATATATATATAAGCATTGATTATACACCTCCTATAGATATTCCATGTAATAGGAATATTTGTGGCTATAATTTTGATAATTAGTGAGGCCCGCAACCACAGCTGATTTAAACTGCATCACATTTACATGGGGCTACACTAGTGCTACACAATGGACCACAAAAACAGCTGATATTTGAGACTTAAAATTTAACATTGGATGGGAAATCTCTACTTGTATCAAATCAATGGAATCAGTAATAAAAATTTCAATTCAATCGGTTCAATAGTTCTACATCTATAAATTATTTAGCTAAAAAAAACAAAATGACAAATATCTGGGGGAAAATCATTCTAGGATATGTCCTATTCTGATGACCTTTACAGGACATTTTTTTCTTTATTCTGGCCCAGTTCCTGAAAAATGTCCGCGAATTTCAGATACATCCTGAATGTATATCAGGATCCTGAGCACAGAATGGACTTCTGTCTGGATGGTTTGGTGTTTTGAACTGGCAATAACCAAAAACTGATGGAGTGGAAGCTTCATTGCTGTGTGAGTGTCATGTGTAAAAGACTAATGGATGAGCAGTTCTCATTTTGGGTGCAAGGTACTGGCACTGTTCCTCCAATAACATGCCTCTAGAGTTTACTGAAAAAATGTGTTTTGGAGAATAGCTTTGCGTGTTCTCTCTTTTTACAAAGCTATTTGTGCTGTACTATGTATTAGTGCAAATGAGAATCAGATAAACTAGTTTCAATCTATTTGACAAGTTCAACCCAACAAATTATGAAAATTAACTAATTTGTATATTTATTTAGGAATTTTAATGATCTGTTATAGGTATGATTTGATGTTGCTGTGTTGGAGTTTCAACCCAGAAGAAAGGCCTATGTTTACATATTGCCTTGACGTTTTGATGGAACTCCAAAAGAAAACGTGCAATTTGCAGATTTACAACATTCATCTAGAGTCTGAACTGAAACAAGGTTAGTAATATAAAGTTCAGGTTAGGTTAAAGGGAACTAGGCCAGGAAATTGACCCAGATCCCTTCCTTCCCATGCCAATAGTTCCCAACTCCGAAGGATGGAATTAGCTCACCAATGGATAACAAAATCCCGTGACCCACCTAATCTGAACATAAGATAGACCACTTCCCTTCAACCCCTTCCCCATCAGCAAACTTCATATATATTTTTATATATATACTAACTGAAATACTGCATCTACACCTGAGTGTTGCTCTATGGATGTACACCCCCCACCACAGCCACCTACCCAGCAATAGTGGAAGTCATTTCAGTGTCTCTCTCTCTCTCTCTCTCTCCCTCTACTCACCTGAAGAAAATGCCAGTGGTGTTGAAAATTTGTGAGATTTTGTGTATTTTGTGTTTTTGACTACTACTCTGATGTTAGTGAACTTGTCTTTAAGGTAAGTTTGCTGATGTCCATCTCTCTAATATACTAATATAAAGTTCATAATTTTGTATCAGTAAAGTCTTAGAATTTTCTTTGAATTGCTTTGAGCACGAAAGTACATGGAAATAATTTTGTCAGTCTTGAACAATTAGAAAGGGCCTTTACTGGAATGAACCACTGAATAATATTTCAACAATCAATACAATGTGTTACAGTAAGATTTGAAAACAACTTTTTTGGACCAAAGGGGCTGATTCTTGATTGGTAGTTCTATGAGTCTAGCCCAGATGTCTTCTTAGAAATTGTGGCAAGTTACAGTTTGTAAAATTATCTTTAACTAGTAGCCTGTCTGTGGAATAAAGGAAGATTCCCTAGGTATCTTTTGTAGAAGCTCAAGAGATAAAGCAGATAATCACTGCTCAAAGGAGCTCACACATATATGTTGGCCGATTATATGGGCAAATAATCTTGGATGAGAGAGTGATTAAGTGAAAATAAAATGTTCCATAGTATGTAAATAATAGATTCATAATTAAATTTTAATGGTGATTTTGTTGATATCTGTTAATCTAAGTATTGATAATAAGGAATTATTCTTATTTCAGATGAGTGGAGGAATGGTTCAATTGAAACACAGAGAGTAATTGACAGTGGAGGCACTCATAAATATTTAGAGTTGATCTATGATGAAGGGTACGAAGTACCAAGGCCACCACCATTCCAGGGCGAGGTTGTACCGCTGACACCGTCTGTGCAGGAGGCTAGTGACGATGATGTGTCTAGTCTAGACAAACTGCTTCCAATGCCCAAACACTCACCGTATAGCAACGTCATCAAACAAATTTCCATTGCTGAGAGTTTAAGTGAAAATACAATAAACAATGAAGACATCCACAGGTAGTCTAGTAGACTTTGTGTTGTGCAATCACCCGCACTGCCTCGAAAGACAACTAGTGTACTGGAATCGTATTTTTTATATCTACTAAGTGTAAATATGTTTATAAATAGTGTGAATAAACATTATTCGTTTTGTAAAAATTAAGTGATAATGAATGAAATTTACATCAGTATGTGAACTGAGTTGAAAAACTAATTTTGTATGTTTTTATCCTTGAGTGTTATTTAATAATTATGTTAATGTATAATTCTGTAATTATTAGAACTTGTAAAAGTTTGTAGAAACTGATGGAATGTATAAATGTACATGTATTGAACTTTAGTGTAAGAAATAAATCTCGTTTGATTAAAATAATAATGTAAATATATTCATGATAAATAATAGATGTCAGTATTTTTCAGTGCAAAAGTGAATTGTGATACTACAGTTTTATCTCATAAGTGGTAATTAATTGTAATGGACAAGAATGATTGTTATTTACTACTAATTTTACAAGCATTGTTTTACGCACGAGAACTTATTTTATTTGGTTGTAAGGATTTTAAAAATGCACTGCAGGCCAAAAATGAAATCAGTTTTTAGAAATAGTTTGTTTATGGAATCTTTTCTAATGTTGCAGTATGTAAATTTATATAGGAAAAAATATTGTCCTTTTATACGTGATTAATAAAAAACTGGAACTGATTTTCAACTACTAATTAATAGATAAAATACCAATTAACAACAACTTTTATAATCTACTTTCAGTCTTACTCTTCTTATCAGTCATAAAAAATTGCCAGCAATTAATTTTAACAGAACTACATCCTGTGGTTTTAAACAGATTTCATGTGTAAAATTATAATTATTTTGCAGTGATAATTATCCATTGATGAAATAAGATATTACAAATCTATAACTATTGTAAATAGGATAGTAGTTTTATTTCACATGTTAGAAGCTATTGCATTTTGTTATAAATTAAGTAGTTTACATTATAAAAGAAATGTTAATTTTAATTTGCAGTGTAGTACAAAACTGATCAAACTTGTTGGTATCTGTGAGAATAAAAATAGTACAAATGTGTCCGAGCCAAATAAACAAGGTAAAGACAACTGATACTTACATCTGCATTGTATTTAGTGCCTTCCTATTTGAGAAAATTCACTTCATATTGCTCAAATACTTGGAAATATATAATTTAAAATGTATTTGTTAATCTGTAATATTGTATTTATTTTTAACACCCTGTCCTGAGCTAAAAACCATACTTCAACTTGAGTTCATACTTACTGCTATTTATCCATATTATTGTGAGCATAAATAAGAGACTGGGCTGAGCAAATCTAGAACTAAAGAAAACTAGAATATTCTTTGTTCGGCACCAAAGTAAAAATAATTTGGTAGAGAGAAAGTAGTATTTACTTCTATGTAAATAATACTATATACATCAAGTATAACTACTTATAATCCAAGTCCAGTCCATACTTTAAAGACTATAATAAAATACATGCGCAAAAACTTAGACACTCCTACTCATAAAATTAAAGCAGAGCGTCTCTCTCGGGTTGAGACGAGTTTTAAATAGAAAGGTTAATATTGAATACATTTTAAAAAAAGAGAAAGAAGATTATATGTTAGGTCCATTAAATCTAGCCTTTTTAACTTGTATACTTAAAAGTAATAAAAGAAAATGGAACAATGCACAAATATATGTATATCTGAACATTGTTCCATTCTGACATTAGGAAATGGAGATATAGAATTTTATAAAAGTTGAATTAGATCTAAATTAGAATCAAATTTATAGTTTAGTGCAATGAGACCTAAACGAAGCAGGTATAATATAATCTGTAATTTCAAATTAAATCAAAAATGACTTTATTGTTACTGCACTAGACAAAGTTAGGTCTGCAACACTCCCCTACCATCTAACCTCATCATACATTATAAGATATCATATCAAATATAAATAACATTTCATAAGAAAGAGAAATAAAGTAAATAAATAAATACAAATTACAATGACGCATTAAATCATTTACAGTCAAAATATTAAAGTTAGTCCAATCATATTATTTACTTCAGGAGGCACTACTTAAAGTATTCAATAAGGTCTAGAATGCCCCGCACCTCCCCATTACCCAGGATCTCCCACGTCAAAACAGTCGCTTAAAATCTCGAACCCACCCCTACGTACTGCTTTCCAGTTGAGCAGATCAAATTTCTCGCCCAATACTAGCTGGGCCATAACGTGGAACATTTTTTATGGATGTAATAAGATTCTTGTTAACGATCCGTTACTATATGTAGGTGGGATGAACCTCCCTCATGGGGAGTGGACGTTGTTGAATCTGTTCCGAACTGGAGTGGGCATCTGCTACTGATCAGTCATGTGATTGTGGAGTCCATCCAAACAATGGATCACATAGTTTCAGAGTGCCCCTTGCGCTGTTTTACAGAGGGATTAGGTAGCATAAATAGAATCGTTGAAGCAGGTCTTAAATAGCTTGATGGATTGTATTTACCTCTGTGACTTATTATTTCTATTAATAACTAGTGACTTGGAGTTTTTCCAAGTTAAACACATTAATCTATTTTTATCTAATTTTAAAATTAAAAAAAAATGGTAGCTGACAAAAAACCATATGCTATATATATATATATTTACCGATGACATAGTAGCACGAGGGACTATGTTGGGAATTACACACTGGTAGAAAAAATTAACTATCGTTTTATTTAACGCTCTCGGTAGCTGTGCGGACACCCACTGCCACTACTTTGGGCATTATTTCTACCATAATCAGCGTTTTTTGTTGTATTGATCTGCCAATTGAAACTTCTGTGGCGTACATTAATTGTTATAATTAATTCAATGTAACTGATGATATTATGATTGACAACGAATTGATAAATCATTTAATTCAAGAAAGGCCCGTCCTTTGGGACAAAACAAGGAATAATTTTAAAGACAGAAATTCAACAAGGAATGCATGGCATGGTGTGCCTTCTATTTATAAATGATTAGAGGGCATTTAAAAAAAAGAATTAATTCAGAGATTTCCTACTGGTTTCCATATACTGTATAACCACTATCTGGTTATGTAAAACTACGTTATGTAAAACATACTCTAACAGTTTGGTTAAACCATACTTTAGTTCACAGGGTTGGTTTTAACAAGTTGGTTATGTTAAGTCAAAGTATGTTACGTTGGATTACTCTGCTAGTTAGGTTAGGTATATTCATATCCATCATGACTTTGGTTTGAATCATCAGGTAAGAAGTCTTTAGTATATATATATATATAAGTAAACATCACTTATATATTATTTATCATTTTGTTCACAAAAGTTCAAAGAACAAGGCAACGAATATAGATAAAACATTTTTTATATATTTTACATATTTCTTATTCTTGCGTTTTTAAAATGAAAAAATACAAAATTCTCGAATAACTATTATGTTCAAAATTAAAAAAAATAATTTTACTTTAGAAAAAGTACCACTACAACACATACAACTGAAAAAATAAATAAATAACAAGTGATAGAAAGCACCTAAACTCACCAATTTATTTTCAACAAAGACATGCAAGTTAAGTGCTAAATACAAACAGCTGGCAAATATCAAATCATTAAAATAATAGTACTATAGTGAATGTTGCGCTTTTTACAGAAGTAACAAATTAAACTGGTTTATTGCTGATTTAAAACGCCTGGATGGAGTGTCATATATACATACTAGCTGTACCCGCCCGCTTCGCCGTTCATAATATTGAGTTTGATTATGCCTAATAGAAATGTGCAGCAAGCTTTCAGTTTACACTGTATTGTTCCACTATTATTCAAATTATTTGATATAATATTCAATTTAAAACAGCTAATATGTACAATTTTCCACGGTAACTAAAACTATTGAATTTTAATGTAATGTTAATTTCAGATGACATCTATTTCTTAAAAAAGTGCAAGAAAAATAAATAAAATATTTCCAAATTTTATAAAAATTACAATTTCTATAAAAACCAAATTACTGAAAAAGTACTACTAAATGCTAAAATACATTGGTTAAATTTAGAAATCAAATCTTTATATGCAAAACAAGAAAACTTTGAACTGCAAGCTTTTGAGAAACACTTGTTTATTGTGAAACACTTGAACTATTTCCCTTTATTTGACATGAAATATCAAGCAATTTTAGAAAGCATTGAATTTAAACATGAACACAAAATTACAAAATTAAATAAAAAATTTAACAACCTTTTAAAGAACTACAACCACGAAACAAATGAACCACAAAATACTTCAAATATAGTTAGTGATGATCTAGTCCTAAACTTATCTTCAGTCACATTTGATAAACAAAAAACGAAATTAACTTACTTCAAAAGGGTTTAAATTATAGTTTACAACCAAAGACATTAGATAAATTTTACATTGATATAGAGAGTAACATAGGAAACCTCAACAATGAGACCAAAACCACTATTAGAAGAGATTTATATGACGCAATAACAACTAAAAATACTAAAAAACAAAACACAAATTATTTTGAATTTAATATAACTAACAATCTTAAGTCAAAAGATGTGTTTTATTTGAAGGGCGATAAAAGTAATACAGTTGTTATATTAGACAAAACTGATTACTACAACAGAGTTAATGGTATGATTGAAGAAGGTCCATGTTATGTGTAACAAAAACCCAATTAACAAATTCAACTCAAATGTTTTCACAACACTTCGGGAATGTAAAAGTATTCTCAATAAAGATATAATTAAAAAATTGACAGTCTCAAACCCAAAAATTCCTAGATTATACTGTCTTCCAAAAATACACAAACCAGGAAATAAAATGAGACCTATTGTTTCTTGCATTGATTCACCTACATACTTAATTTCTAAATTCCTTGTTCAAAAACTAAAATCATTTAATCAATCCACCATCTCAAAAACGAGCTGTCTTTAACTCATTAATTCATAGACTTCTCAACACACCATTATCAAAAGAAAATTAACAAAAAGAAGTTTTAAAGATAAAAGAAATTGCTCAATTCAATGAATATCCAACTAAATTAATTGACAATATCATTCAAAAAAAAGACAATATCAATGAATAAAAATAAAAGAACTACTCTAAAACCAATTGAGCCTAAAGAAAAATCTATTTGGAAATCCATTTGCTATAATGAATATTCAAATGAAGCAAAGAAGATATTCAAAAAGCACAATATAAATTTATCGTTCAGAACAAGTCATCAAGTAAAAAACCTATTAGAAAACCCAAAATCAAAAATAAATGAAGAAGATAAATCTGGAATATATAAAATTAATTGTGATAATTGTAATAAGGTGTATATTGGCCAAACAAAAAGAAAAATTAAAACAAGATTCAAAGAATACACAGCAAATTTTAAGTATGGACAATGTGAAAAATCAACAGTGGCCAAACATGCACTATAAAAAGGACATAACTTTTCAAAATTTGAAGTTCTAAAACAAGTTAACAAAAATCAATTATTAGATGCATCAGAAACATTCTACATGAACACATTTAACACACTAATTGTAAATAATGAACCTCCTCCCATTCAAAATTCTCCGTTTATATAGTATAATTTTAAATTAAATTGCTTTACATTCATATTTATATACACACACTTTAAATTTAATTATTTTTTTAATATCTACCATATGTTTTAAATATTTACATTATTATATATTTTGTAAAAAAATGTTTTAAAATTAGAATTTTTATGTTGATGTCTGACGATGCCTACATTGTAAGCGAAAGCCCTCACGTTATTTTATTGGAATGTTTGATATTTTCTTAAATTAGTTAAAACTATGTAATTTACTACTCTACTCAACTATTTTCAATTTTAAAAGTTTAGCCTACCACAATTTTACTCAATTTGTTTTTATTTAACAGCTGTTAATCAAATAAATCAATAAATTAATACAACTTATTAAGAATACCATGGGCATTTTGGAAGCCAGTGGAACGGAGAGGAAAATTCTTTCTTAGTGAGCCTCTAGATGCCAAGATAAACCTATGTACAAAATTTCAAGTCAATTGGACATAAAGTTTTGGAGAAATAGAAATAGTGGTAAATTATTTATATATCTCTTCTGGTTTATAAACTTTGATTGTCTAAAAAATCTGAAAGTCTACTTTTAGAAGCCGTAAAGTACGAAAATTTACACTAAATCAATGAAATGTCAGGACCATGTTTAGCCAGGTCCGTTGAACTGGCTATACACATGTTAAAATTAAATTTAAAATGTTGCGATTTATATCATTTTTTTCTCTTAGATAAATGAGTTTCAGTCTAGACAAATCTGTAAGTCTACTTTTAAAGGGCACAAATTACTGTAGTTGACTCTGAATCAATGAAATATCGGGTTTCTCGCCATATTTAGCCATGTCCTGTGAACTGGCTATGCACTTGGTTAAATTAAATTTTCCGATTAAAATCCAGTTTGTTCTCTTAGATGAAAAATTTCAAAGCCTAGAGAAATCTGTAAGTCTACTTTTAGAGGGCGCAAAGTACGGTAATTGACTCTGAATCAGTGAAATATCATGTTTCTAGCCATGTCCTGGCTATACATGTGTTCATATTAAATTGTATATTTTCCCGTTGAATACAGTATGTTCATAGACAACAAAGTTTCACAGTCTAGAAAAATCTGTAAGGCTACTCTTTGAGGCCGTAAATTAACCAGTTTAATTTACACACAAATTGAAAATCTAGCTCTACCTAAGGATGAAGGTGAGATAGAGCAAAAAGTCATAAGGCCAAAGTTGTAAATTGTCTCAAATTAGACACAGAAAATGGTGTTAGTTTTGCTGTAGAACTGTTCATTTAGACGCTACAGTCAATTTAGAGAAACGCTATTTTTGGCACTAAAAAGGCTGCCATCTTCGATTTACTAAGAATTTTTCAAAATCCCTTCTTAATGCATATCTACAACGTAAGACCTTTGACTTTACAAAATTTCAGCCTCGTAGGCTAAGTACATTTTTAGTTATAGCGATGAGTGAGTCAGTTAGTGGTATTTGCCTTTTATAGGTATAGATCATTGTGACTTAGGCACTCATCTTAAAGTGTATATTTGCACGATCATGCGCCAAAGCATTTGGAGGGTTAAAAAGTGTTGTCTACCAAATTTTATTAAAAGTGGAATTCATTGATGAATTTTATTTGAAATTCTTTATTTTCTCATTATATTTAATTAAACAGCAGGTCTAAAAGTTCTATAAGAAAAATGTCATATGGGTGGGCAGGTGGGTCAATACCACCGTGCGTGTACTGTTCTGCAGGAAGATCGATACCTAAAAATTGACATATTTGTTTAAAAACTTATTTTTCTTTTATTATTGTAAACAAAATGTTCAAGTTTTTTTAACTAGCCTACCAATTATTTGGTAATGATACATTTAAATAAGGTACCTACTTTTTTTCAGTTTTTGAAAAGAAAAAAAATGTTAGTGGATTTCTTTTTATTCTGAACCTGTCAGTTTCTTATTGTAAATGAATTTTACACATTTTGGCCCTTTAGGGATTATTTAAAATATGGATATTGGTGGCAGTATTTAAAAGTACATATCTTTAAAATAAAATAATATGCTGCAGTATAAATTTGATACATATTTAATGATACAAAAAAGGGCGATAAAACAGGTGGATCTAGTATTAAGGCGGTGTTCCTGACGATATTCTGAGCTAATAATTCATAAAAGGCCCCTAGTTTGACATACAAGATACAACAGCAGTACTCAAGAGTTGTCGTACCGATGTTATCTCAATTGATATTATTTTCTGTCATGGCACTTTACTGCTTTGTGCTGGATTACGATTCAACTTAGCTTAATTTACATATTTGTTCATTTATGCCATAACTTTAAATTTTGTTTAAGGTGATTAATTTTTTAGACGTTTCTGTTGCGTAATGTGTTTCATCTATGTGAGAAATCTTGTTTTCATTGTCAACAGGAAATAGTTATTGGACACTTCAAGATTTAGTAGTTCCAACATAAATAAATATTAGGTTAGGTTAAAGGGCACTAGGCCAGGATTTAGTATATTAGAGAGATAGGACATCAGCAAATTTACCATTTCAGTCTCTCTCTCTCTCTCTCTCTCTACTCACCTGAAGAAAATGCCAGTGGTGTTGAAAATTTGTGAGATTGTGTTTATTTTGTGTTTGTGACTACTACTCTGATGTTAGTGAACTTGTCTTTTAACTCTCCGTTTGATGACTATCGCATGGTGCGATATATTGGGTCAATTATAAATGATGATATCGCACTGTGCGATATATTCGATTTTCGTAATTTACGCAAAAATGGCGCTAGCGATAATCTTGTATTTGATATTGTACTAAAGAGGAAATAATAGGGTTTCCATGGATATATTGGATTTCAACTTTTTTGACGTTTTTGAGAATATTGGGAATATAGTTTGACAGCTGATTGGCGCCAGCGCCTACGGAACAAGTATACAGTTTTCAACTCCTGAGTGTTATATATTGTTATAAATTGTGTGTATATGATATTATTTCTATTGTAAACCAAATTTGGAACATTTTCTATATTTAAGATTTTTTATTGAACAATATTTTGATAAACTTTTGTGGCATCAAACAGAAAAAATATAAAAACATTTTTTTTCAAGACTTCAATTTTCAAGCCATCAAATTTTTAAAAATTTTGGTAAGTCAAATATTATTTTATTAATTGATAGAGCATGTTTTTGCAATAAAAACGACATATAATAAGTCATATTGCAACTATTCTAAAGATATGTAAAAAATGTTTGAAATGAACTATGTAAATTGCCCAAAAACCACTTATCATTTATAAGTGATATAGTCATCAAACGGAGGGTTAAGGTAAGTTTGCTGATGTCCTATCTCTCTAATATACTAAAACATAAATAAATAGTAATCTATTATGTTTATGACATGAAAAAACACATTGTAGAATTTTTGCATAATAATATGTTATTCTTTACTAACTTATTTTAAATTGGTTCAAAATACTACCAGATTGTTCTGTCTGCCCCTAATCCATTAAGAGCAAAATAAGGGATTAGTGCTGGGAACTTCACATAAACACTCTTTGTGATGATAAGAGTAAGCACCTTTGCTGATACAGGTGCTTTTGGAGAAAACATGGTATTTAGTAAAGATGTCAAAGACAGGAGACTTAGATGCATAACATTGGTGGTTATCATGTTATTTAGTGCTAAGAAAACGAAACTCATTATTATAAACCTAAAAAAATACATAAAATACTCAATCACATTTACAGATTGTTTAATTACATTTGCTTCATTACTACTACACACATGCATGATAAAGAAGTGTGCTGCTGTTCAGAGAACTAAATTGTAATCAAATAGTTGGGAATTTCAATCTTTTGATTTATATAGTTATTTTGATAGTAAATAGTTTTAAGAAAAGTTTATTGTTTGAACTTTGAATGTCAAGCAAAAATATAAATGATTTCATTGAATTATTAATATGCTGTTATTTGTCAATTTTATTATTATTACTTTTTTCTATATCATGTATACATTAATTAATTACGTTCTATACATGTAATAATAATGTTGTGTAAATGTAGTATATAATTTTGTAAGGTACTTCTTTTTTCTTTCCAATTTGAAGCCTTTATTTTGTGTGCAAATATATGCATATGAATATGTGTGTGTGTGTGTACATAACTTGAACACTACAAATGATTATTTTAAATTTGTCAACATCCTACAAGCCTGTTTTTTTTTTTTTTAGACGCTCCGACATTTCTCAATATAAAATATTTAATGTTAGAATTTCTTTATTTTGAAGCCTCTATATTATAATTAATTTTTGTTTGGCCAGTCCTAACATGCTAGAACACGTTTTTGCTATCTTTTGCAATAAAAATGTATTTTCGTTAAAAATGTACATATTGGGAAAAATTATTCTTTAACATGTATATTCAATGCCATTTAAGCAAATTTTGCCATAAAGATGTTTTACATAATTAAAAATTGGATAGTTGTATTTGAGTTTATGCTCATGTTGAAGTGATATTTCATGCACTATTAACATGAAAGGTAAAATGAAAAGACGGTAATTAAAAAAACATTCACATTTTATAGCCTACATAGGCGTTACAGCATATTATTTACATCACTCAATCATGAATAATAAATCTGCTCAGATCGAACAGAATTATTTCTCTGCATATTCACAAACCACTATCTTAATCATCATTTACATCGTCATCGTTTTCCGAATCCTTGCTATGCTCATGTAAAAGTACATACTCCCTGGAACTGAATCCAAATTTCACAACATCTCTTTCTTTTAATTCGTGGTACTTCTTTGGATCAATTTTTTTATTGTTCAGGTACGTTCCATTAGCCGATTCCAAGTCGATAATATACAACTTTATCATCCTCCCCTTAGTTCCGTCAGGCCTCTGAAAAGGCACCAAACGGTACTGTAAAGCTGCATGTTGCTTTGAACATGATGGGTGATCAATGGGAATGTCTGCTACCTTTCTGTCTCGCCCCATCAGATATGCGCTCTGTCGATGGATGTGTAGGACTGGGAGACTATTCTCACCCTTGAATGGATACAATCTCCAGCGACGTTTGGGCTTTCTTGCTTCTGGAGGTTCACTGTACTTGATAACTACACCGTTAAACGTATTGGCATCTTCAGTTAGTTTACCAGACAGACCAAAATCTGGTTTTGCATTATTTTTCTGACTTTCTTTTTTTTCTGTTTTTATTTCTTTATTCCCCCACTCTGGCTCCATATCACTTTGTGTTTGTTCTTGGACAGGTGCTCTACTTTTACTTCGCAAGTCGGACTGCCTGTACAACACAACAAATAAAATTACTCAAAGCTAAACAACTACAAATAAATAGTTTTAAAACCCTATTTAAATAGTACAAAGTATTAAAAATTAAAATATTTTCTTAATGAATATAATTTAGTAAATATGTTCTTCAGTGACAGAATACTGCTGATAAAAAGGACATTTTACTTAATATAATAACAACTGAAATTGAAAAAACTACTATCAGTAAGTGCATCATACAAAGTTTTGAGTTATGCATCATATACTTCTGTTATGGTTAGTAGTTTCAAGGGAGATAAACTAATTTAAAAAATATTATTCAGCAAAGGTAAAAAGAGCTTAGTCTTGATCAGTGGAACCAATAGTTTTCTTAAGAGCTAGGCTTCTCTAATTTAGAAGTTTGTTATTCAAGCATGTGCCTTAAGAGTCTGCAGAGGCAAAATAAAATATCGAAGTTGACTGAGGCGCGCTATCCTGGCAGTGAGTAGCTCGTATTCCAAGTAGATCCAGGGAGCACCTGCAAGAAGTAGTTCAGCTTTTATTTCTGGTCTCGGGGGAATAAAAAGCAGCTTTTATTACCCCCTGCCTCTGCCTTTTGCATGTCACTGCCAGCCAAGCCAGACTTGGTTTGTGTTTGTACTAAATGCGAGAGACTGAGGCAAAATACCGACCCGTACACTGTGCTTCATTGTATATAAAAAAATATAGAGTTTACAATCATATTCTATGCTTATGTTTAACTGATAACTACTTCAGGTTTTAGTGGATTTTTAATAATATTTTATAAATGTCTTAATTACTGTAATGTTATTATTTATATACTTATTTTGAATACCAGTAGTACTGTTCTTGATTTTAGGACAAGTAAGCCTATATACTATTTACACGTTGCGTACGTATACTGGTTTTCTCTATATTGCTATACATTTATTTGATATAGTTATTCTAAAGATAAGGATCAAATTAGAAGATGACCAGATTATATTTAATTTTATATTTGTATTTAGCAATTAATGTTTGTACACACATATATAAATATGGTAGTTAAAACATATATTTTCATATTAGCCATACATATCTAGTTATCAAGACTTACTATGTAAAGAAGCAATATATATATAAATTTCTGAATCAGATTTTTTTAAATCTTGGCTGCCCATTTTAACATACATATTTTTAGTATAATTATATACTAAAGATAATATACTAAAAGTCCATAATAAAAGTTAGTAATACAATAAAAATGAGTAAAAAAATCAATGAAATAAAAAGAAATAGCTATACTGTATTACAAACACATAAGATTATGATTACAACAATCAATGTTTTTTGGTACCACTAAGAAAAACATTAACAATAATTATAATTCTAAAATCACAAATCAAATGAAACTATAATGACATAAATGATGCAGCAAAAATTAGCAATGTTACAAAAACCTAATATTATGATTACAAATATAAATTTTTTTGGTACTACAGTAGAACCTCTTTAATCCGAATGAACTAAGTTGAATGAACTACAACGGAATGCGCGCGAAACAGTACTGTTTATTCACTATGTTTACTACTGTATTAAATAAACACTGTATTTTACTTTATAAAGCATTTTTTTATTTTTCCCGCAACAATTACGATCCATTTTAGCCACGTTTTAGCTATTGTTATGTAAAAGCAACAATATGTTCTGTAATCCGAACATTCCTTAGTCCGAACTACCCCCGGTCCCAATTAGTTCGGATTAAAGAGGTTTTACTGTACTAGGAAAACTATTAATTATAAATCATTTTGTAAAAGATAAACAATTTCATTCAATTAATTGCAATTTACAACTAATTACCAAGGGTTGTTATGAATAATCCCGATTTATGTATATTTAAAAAAATTAAACAATAATCATAACCTCAAGTCCATAAACAAGACATCCCACTCAGGCCTATAGTAAGCGCCATTGGCTCCCCAACACACAAGATAGCTCATTATTTAGCCAGAATACTAGGTGAACATATAGGGAAAACCGAAACATATATTTAGGACTCCCGCCATTTTGTGACAGTTTTAGATAAACTAAAAGCAACGAACAACACCCTTCTGTTGTTTCATTATTGATGTTTCATTATTTACTCAAGTTCCTGTTAAAAAAGCCATTAATTTAATACAGAATATCCTTCCATTGGACCTTGCTTAGCTCACTGCAACATGCCTTAAATCTACATATTTTTATTTTGATGGTAGATACTACGAACAGTTAGATGGCGCCGTTATGGGTTCCCCCCTTTCATCTGTCACAGCTAACTTATTTATGGAACAGTGAAAAACAAGCCCTTTCAACAACAGATCTCAAACTGTGTTTCTACGCTATGTTGATAACACCTTTGTGATTTGGCCACTCTCTGGATGCAGAAATACTCTGGATTTTTACAGAATCTAAATTTAATAAACAGCAAAATTCAGTTTACAATGGAAATATAAGAAAATGGAAATCTCCTCTTTCTTGACGTTTTGTTTACTAGGAAACCCAATGGAAACCTGGTACATTCTGTGTATAGGAAGAAAACCCAGACTGACCGTTATTTACGCACTGTCGCATCATCACCCAGCCCAGATAATGGCAGTGTTAACTCTGGCAAACCGAGCAGTTTTTATCTCTGATAAAGAAAACTTGCCGAATGAAAGAAAACATCTGGTTCATACACTGTAACACAATAGGTACACCAAAAACAGAATTATCGAAGCACTAAAGAAACCACAAAAGCCTAAGCATACCAAACATGAAAATAGTAAAATTTTTACAGAAATATAAAATAAAACCAATTTTCAAGCCTTTTAAGAAAATCAGTCAGTTCATCCGGCCTGTTAAAGACAAACTTCTGGTGCTTAAAGAACACATAATATGTACAAAGAACCTTAAAACTGAACATTCAGCAGTTGCCGAACATTCTTTTCTTTCTAAACATGCCATAGAATTTGATAAAGTTGAAGTTTTGTCCAGTTGTTCCCATTACTACGAGAGAACAGTTTTAGAGGCCATAGAGATAAAGAAGCATAAAAATAATTTCAACAAAGACCAAGGTTTTTAACTCAGTAACACTTGGATACCTGTAGTAAGCGAGCTACCGGCACGGAGAAGTGTGGAAGATTCCACAGCTGCGCGGAACAGAAAGGAATGCAGCGTAGAAGGGTCTGAAAGGTATGAGCGGCAGAACAGCCCACTCCGAAATGTTCCAGAAGCAGGTCGCCCAATCCTATATAACCTCCGGCCCAGACCTAGCATGGCCAGTCACACTAACAATTCAGTGTTCAGCTACAACTAGTGCGTGTCACTCACCCTGAGGATGACACTCTACAACGAGGCCGAAATGTCGGCACCAGCTGTTGTACATAATGTACAAAATTTTACACGATTAACTATTGAAGACCACTTTAGTTTTAGATGACCGTGGAAGCTTCTCCAGTAAAATCATATGTGAAATATACAATTAAACTTAACAAAACGGTTATTGGGAATTCGATATTCAGTTGGAATGTCTATTAATGAAAATCTCATAGAACAATGATTATTTTTGTGAATATTTATACATGTAAAGAAATTTCAGTGGGATCTGGTTATTGTGTTTATTATTTTAAATGTAATTCAACTACACCATGCTTGTTAGTAAAGCCTAGGCCTAGACGTGGATTATTAATGACATTGTGGAGTTGTTGAAAGCTAAACGAATGGCAGTAATTGACTGATGATTGATTACTTTACGAGTCAATTAAATTATTTGACTTGTGTTAATATTAACTATGCATGAACATAATTATTGTTTAGTTCAAATCGTTGTTAGTTAACAAATATACTAATAGAAGCTGGAATGCCGAAAACCATCGCTAAAAGAAAGGCTGGTCGTAGTCAATTCAACTTGTGCCTTTTAGTGAAGCAGATTTTTACCGAAAGTTGTATATTTATTTTAATGACATTTATTTCACAACTCGAAAACTGTTAGTAAGAAAATAGTTGTCGGTCAGTAACGAAATTCACGCTATCGTAATTGAAATCATAAATTATTGCGATACATTCTGATCAGAGATAAAACAATTTTGCACTTCTAATTTACTTATTAGGACCATCACGACCACAGATTTGTGTTCATATCGGCTACAAACAGCGCAAAAATCAAAGATTTTTGAAATAATTGCATTTTTAAGTAAATTAAAAAAAAAACTGATAACAGAGATCTGATTGGCAAGATCTCGCAGGGTGGCTACTCAATCATGTAAAAGAAATTCAAGCACAATTCAAGGTTTTTTCCAAGGGATTTCAAACAAAATTCAAGGCACGCTTACAGAGGAAAATATTTCTGAATCGACGTAATCACTCATTATAGTACAATACATAAAAAAGCACATGTTTTATAGCTAGGCATGTCAATAATCTTGTAGGACATAAAGAAATTGAATTATTGCAAAAGTATCCTAGGTTTCATTAGCAGTTACCTAACATTTTTTATTTCATTGATAAGTAGGCTCAAAATCTAGTGATATGCCTAGCTTACTTTAATACAATTTTTACTAATAAGCCTACGGACTATTTGCGATAGGCCCAGCTTTAATTAATTACTGTTATATCAATAACACGATGAGTTGAAAACAAAACTCGTGTTTTATCTGATAAGTATGTGAAAAAACCAACATATTTAAAAATCGTTATTTTTCGACAACTTTTTTTCATTTTACATGTTTTGGTAACCAATTTCTTGTCACCTCTGAAAATACAATTTCTTGGTGAAATGTGAGTTTTATTTAGGTTGATTTCATCCGCAGAAAACTCTTTTTTAAAGGAAAATCTAAAAAAACTAGTTTTTTATCTGATAGTGAAAAAAACAAAATTATTTATTTAACCTGAAAAATGCATTTTATACTTACCTAACCAAACATAACTTAACTTATCCTAATTGTATATTTACTCAACAAAAATTCGTAATTTGTGTCAAATTCAGGTGTTTGGCCTCCGTGACGGCCTGCGGCTGTAACCGGCGGAAATATAGATGAATTTGGTTTTTGTGATTAATAGTTGTCATATATAATGATCGCATAATGGCCGCTAATCGCGATTCGTTGCGAAAGTAGTTTTTCGTTATAACTCAAGAAATAATGGTAATAGACCAAATTCGTATTCAGTACAAAAAACACATCAAAATAAAAAAAAGATGGTTAAAATACTATTTAAACTAACAGAAATATGTCAAAATTACTACAAGTTGTGATATTAGTTTTCCGAATTTTTCGGTAAAATACGTAATTTCCGCGAAATGTTTTTTATGCTGATCTTGAATACATAATTGGGTTATCCGGTAACATTCTTTTTTCGGCCTGAAAAATACACTCATTACTGACCTAACCAAACATAACCGAACTTATCATGACTTTTT
Organism: Stictocephala bisonia; assembly: GCA_035578905.1. Taxonomy (NCBI): domain Eukaryota; kingdom Metazoa; phylum Arthropoda; class Insecta; order Hemiptera; family Membracidae; genus Stictocephala; species Stictocephala bisonia. Next base: position 1,466,038 of record JAQJVL010000147.1, on the reverse strand, counting down.
ACTCAACAAATAGACAAAATTTGCGTTAAATTATTGTGCCTGGCCTCCGTGACGGCCTATCGTCCGTCATTCCGGCAGGAGTATGCGTGAATTCAGTTTGTTGTGGTTAAAATCTGATGTATATAATGATCGCTAATCGTGATTCGCCGCGAAAGTAGTTTTTCCGTTATATCTCGAGAAATAATTTGTATGGACCAAAATAGTTTTCAAATTCGTATTTAGCACAAAAACAACACATCAAAATAAAAAAAATGACTATAATATCATTTAAATTAATGGGAATATATCAAAAATACTAAAATGACATTAGTTTTTTCGAATTGTTCGGTAAAAACGATTTCCGCAGAATAAAAAAATTCTCACGAAATTGTAGTCAATTATTAACCCATTTCAGGTAGTTTTCAAATTTTGTTTGGTGGCAAGAAACTAAATAATAACCTTGTTGGTTTTAATAAACAATAATTCACACAAAACTAAAACAGTTTTTCAAAAATTACGATTTTAGAGTTAGTAGGCCTAGACCTTTAAGTCGATAAACTACAACACAAAACGTTCCACACTTGAAACAACATCCAATGAACTTAATATTAATGTTTTTATCAACGATAAATTGTTTAAGTAATTCTGCATTTTATTTATAATAACTGAATAAATAAACTGGAAGGTTAATTAATAAAACACAAAGTTCACATTCTCTCTTCTTGTTGCCCACCTGTTGTTGCCGGTAATGGTAAACGTAAACAAAACAAATGCATCAGCCCAGCCTGTTGTCGATGTATTTTCGTTATTTAAAAAGAACGCAACAGTTTCATTGAAACAATAATTCGGCACCAAAACATTTCAAAATTTTGCAAATAGCTGCAGTAGAACAGACAGCAACAGTGAGCGTCGTCGGATATCAATAGAACAAAACGATAACTCCAAAAGTTTAGTCGCAACTTTAACCTGCAGCGTAAGTTGCAACAGAATGTCAACAAATCTAAGAGGCGAAGCTTGACATTGGATTGATTTGCGTGTTTCGGCAAAATGCGGTGGGTGAAGCTATCATATTGTCTGCAACAGCTTCATTCAACTGCTTCGACGTCAAAACTGTTTCGGTTGCAACCGTTTTGTCAAACTATTCCACACGTATTATTTTGAACATATCAATGTGCCGAGTCGACTCGTGTCTTATCATACGAAGATTGACGATGTTTCTCGAACTTATCACTTGAGTTTAACTGGAGCCCTGAAGTCCGAACCTTCCTGACGGACGTCACCGGATTACTCTCGTCTCGCTCGACGAGAATTCCCGATGGTTACCGAAATTCAAGCATATTTCCAGGTTTTTTCAAGGCGCTGTAAAATTCAAGCATAATTCCCGAAATTCCCGGTGAGTAGCCACCCTGGATCTGTCTGAAAATATTTCTATGAAATTCAGTTTTTATCTGACACTACCGGTCTCGTAAGAAGAAAGAGTTGGCGTGGAGGATGTATCTATAACTAAAAATACAAAAGTAATAAAACTTGCTTTTCACATTTTTAATAAAAACAATAGCGTAACAACACCCCACATACAGAGAAGAGCTCAATAAAGTTTGTCCAACATTTCTTCCTAGAGACCGACTAGTTGGAAGAAGAATACATCGTCAGGCTGAGACGTTGAGCGGATTGTAAGGAGGGGAGGGGGAGTGGAAAAGGGTTTCCTGGAATATTTCTTCACATGGTTCTCACGGTCTTCTGGCTCTGCCTACACTATTTTAAAGGTATACACGCTCTTGTTCTACACATCATGCAAAAATTGATAGGCCTACTGCTGGACAAGTGTGTGGCGCTGGTGGCGACTTGCTGTTTACATGAATCTGCTGTGCAGGACAAGAGCGCCCGTACCTTTACACATTCTGAATTCATAAAAACCTAAAATCAAATAGTAATCAATTGCATAGTTACTTCAATTGCACATTCGAATGCCTTTATTTTTTTGATTGATGATAGTGCTATAAGTTTGGTGTGTAGAAATATCAAGCCAAAAGGTGAGTAACACTTCTTTTGTTGTAGCCTACTAAGTAGGCATGTTAAACCTGTTGGAAACAACATAGGTGAGCATTTAATGCAAAGTAAAATATTATTAATACTATAACTAGGATTAATGGAGCTATTGTAATTTTTGTTATTATTGTCATCCAAGCATAATTTTTGTCTTCACATAGCTTAAATATTAAAGAATCCGATAACAATTAGTTTATATAAGTCGAAGTGTACATAACCATCAAACAGAAGCATTTGAAATTCCCGCGACCAAGCCAGGCGGAAGTAAAAATGTATTAGTCGGACGCGCCGTGTTAGTTTTACCTGCCGCCACTGCCGGACATACGATCACGCATATCCAAATCAAACAGTCATTTTTTAAACAGATATTTTTCAAACAAATTGCATTTGATCAAGAATGAAATTTTACGTTGGAATTGCTTTTCGAATTCTTAAATTAGTTTTACAGAAAAAATATTTAGTTTAAAATTTTTATTTTCAGCTATTTTTCAAAACTAAAAGTATGAATTCAAAATATAAAAAACAAACCCAACACATAATATGATAATGTTTAAAATGATACCTCATACACAACTTTTGGTCAATAAATAACGATAAAATACGGATACGCAAATAACACTGTTCTTATGGAACTAAAACCAACATGGCCAACAGCCTCTGCGTCTGCCATATTAAGACTAGCAGAGATTGCATATTAAGAGTCTTCTTAATATACAGTCTCTGCTAGTATACTCTTTTTGCTTCATTCCAGGCTTTAGAGACTGTCGGATCGTTTGGAGAATACTAGCCTGCTCTAAACTCTATCACAATATTTTTCACACTGGATTTTTCACACATTTTTAAAATTAATTGTCTGTTAGCAATCTGCATAAGAGGATGCTAACAAATGTCTAGATCTGTACTGTGCATTCAATTCATTAATATTTTATGATACAGTAGAACCTCACTAACTCGACACCCGGTAACTCGACAGTCTGTGTAACTCGACAGTCATTGGAAGACGGTAAACTCGACTTCAAATCATAATAGCCTAGTTCACACAACGAGGGAGGCGAGGCAGGAAGTGGGTCAGTGCGCGCCGCAGACGGGAATTCGTAGATTTGGGAATTCCAAGTCGGGGTAACGACCTTTCCTCTGACTGACCGGTTAGGGGCGGGGGTTGGGGGATGGTCGCTATTGTTTACCGATCCGCTACGGTCGCGCTGGCGAACCTTTTATTCTCGTGTCTCTTCTACCTGATTAGTTTAGCGCTGACTGTTGACAGTTTGAGTTGTGTTACGTGTGCTCGAGTAGAACGGTTTTTTCACTCTTTAATTCAGTTATTGTTATTGTTGTTTTATTCAGTTATTGTTTTACACTTTTGGCGTGTGTGTCAAAGAAGATGTCGGGGAAAAAGAGGAAGCAAGTGTCGGTTTCAATGGAACTTAAATTTGATGCGTTAAAAAGACTGGAAAAAGGTGAAAACGTCAATAAAATAGCATTGAACTTAAATGTTGGGCGATCTACAGTGCTTGGTTGGCAAAAGAAAAAAACTGAGATTGAATCATGGTGTTTAAAAAGAATGTGTACAGAGTCTATTAAGGAGAGAAAGTCAATGAAATGTGCCGAATATGAAAAAGTAAGCGAGGCTTTGTATCAGTGGTTTCGTGTTCAAAGGGACAAAGGTGTGCCAATATCCGGTCCAATTTTGCAAGAAAAAGCTCTGAAGTTCTATGAAGAATTCAAAGAAGAGGGTGATTCGGGGTTCACAGCAAGCAATGGATGGTTAAATAGGTGGAAACAGCGGTATGGCGTCAAGCAACTCAGCATCTGCGGGGAAAAATTATCAGCTGATCCAAATTCTGTTGGTGAGTTTAAAATAAAATTTCAAGAGCTTATTGAAAAGGAAGGTCTTACTGGTGACCAGATTTATAATTGTGATGAATCCGGCCTCAATTATCGAATGCTTCCTGCTAAAAGTTTGGCTTTAAAAAGTGAATTGAGTGCTCCAGGTTACAAAAAAAGTAAAGAGCGAATAACTATTCTTGCTTGTAGTAATGCAACTGGAGAACATAAAGTTAAATTAGCCATGATAGGTAAAGCAAAGAAACCAAGGTGTTTCAAACATGTTAAGTGTACCGAGAATGGCTTTGATTTGCCTGTATGGTACCGGAACCAATCCAATGCATGGATGAGCGAAACTATATTTAAGGAGTGGTTTTTCAACCAATTCGTCCCTGAAGTTGAGAGGTTTTTAAAGTCTAAAAATCTTCCAAGGAAAGCCATACTTATCATGGACAACGCAACGACTCATCCAGACACAAACTTCTTGACAGACAAAGGGATCAAGGCAATCTTCCTTCCCCCGAACGTCACTTCACTTGTACAGCCAATGGATCAAGGTGTTTTGGCAGCTCTGAAGAAACGTTATCGACGTAAGCTCTTGTCATCGTTAATATTAGCCATGGATGAAGGTCACGAGTTGCTAGCTAAACTGAAGCAGATCGATTTGTTGGATGTTATCGGCTGGATTAGCCAATGTTGGAATGAATTAGAACCGATCACTCTCGTTCGCTCGTGGAGAAAACTCCTAGATCACTCAGGAAATGAGTTTGATCCACAAGAAGAAAGTGAATCCTCTGATTTGGTCTCGGTGATGAAACAGATTCCTGGCTGTCAAGATTCTGTGGAAGAAGATGTACGGGAGTGGATGGATTTAGATGGGGCCAGTGAACCACTTGGAGAAGATGAAATAATTGCCGCTGTGAGAGCCCAAGGAGGAGAGAAGGAAGAAGATGACTCAGAAGACGACACTCAGACAAGTCAAGAGGACATGATGAGCCACAGCGAGGGACTAAAGTGTTTGGAAGGTGCTTTGCAGTACTTGCAGCAACAGCAAGGGACGTCTGCAATGGACATTTTATTCATTCGGAGACTCCGTGATGAAGCAGCCAGGCGCCGAATTGAAAGAGAGAAGCAGTCTTCAATAACTACATTTTTTCAAAGGATTTGATATGGACTTACGAAAAATCACTACACTGTATATATGTAAGTAATAAATTTAAACATGTTTTTATCATCTATGGTGTGTTTATTTAATCAGAATCCTTTGAAAATAAAATGTTCTGGATAACTCGACAACCCCCAAACTCGACAACCTCTCGGTCCACAAAGTGTCGAGTTAGTGAGGTTCTACTGTAGTTTAATAGTAACCGTTTACAAGAAACAAATAAATAAATTCATACATAGAAAACCAAAACAATCAAGAGCTTTAAACATATAAACGAATCTACTAAACCTGCAAATCTAATTTTATTTCAATAAGAGTTTTATACTTTGCTAGTTTTATTTCGAAGAAGGACTTCTATGACCTCTAAAACTCAAACCATGGTGTTGCAACATATCTGTAAGTACGGTAACCATTGCGATGTGAACCAAGAGAGCAACAGAGGGGCGGGGAGTTGTAAACTAATGTGCATAAGTAACATTCACCTGCAGTCAACTACCTGCTGCAGAGAACACTGACCTTGACGACACTATAAACAACTATTCTCTTCCTCCATTGCCTTCAACCTTTCTATGCCAATTCTTAAAAGAATTGTTCAATATTAATGTTGAGGGGTGGAAGTTTAAATCATAGTTTTATCTCCCTACTGCAGTTAACAAACTAGTCTTAACGCAACTGTGGTTAAATTTTAATAACATTAACTTTCCTGATGAATATAAAAGGTATTGTGAATAATTTTTTAACCTGGTATAGTGTTCATTAATGATGTGTAAATGCATATAAATTCTTAATGTGTTGTATTTATGTTATTATTTTAACGTACACAACTGATTAAATGCCTCCCCTTAGTAACTTATTGAAAATAACTTGTTCCAAATAGGTTGTATTGGGGCTTTACTGTTTCTGATTACTGTGTTTAATGAAATAACTGTTAAAAATTCCCTCCCTCCTAAATAATATTTTTTATTTACATTTTATCTAAATATTCGTACTGTATTGGCGATATTGTGTGTTTCTAATAAGTGATTTTACGAGGCCAGGGTTGTAGTGAAGCCCCTTTCATAAGTGGATTGTACACAGGGTTGCAAGCTAGAACATTTTCTATTCATCCAATACTGAGTAGATAATTTTAATCATAACTGAATTTAGTTTTAAATGTCTGTATAAAACTATCTATAGTAGATTTCAGTTTTGTGAGTATGTGTACTTAAACCAAAGCCCACCAAGACGGCAGTGCTTGACTGTTCTAAGGTGCTTCACTTTATCAGTGTTTTGCAGACATTTTGTAATGGAAGTGAACAAATACAGTGCATACATACAGAAAAACAAATTTACACACACATTTGTAAGTACAGGCATAATGTTCTGTACAATGCCTTTATAAATTTAAAATTAATATAAAATGATCACTACATTCATTTTGCCTTCACAAAGATTTTGCTTCAGACATAAGACAAGAACAAAAGTTATTAAATAAATACTTACTCATATTTTTGTCTTGTTTCATCTCTATGATATCTAAAATTCTTTCTTTCATCGCCCTTCCTGTAAAAATAAACATATATGTAAATAATAACATTAAGTAAAATAGGCTTCATATTGAAGCCTCCCAATTTCTAATCCTGAGAATCTGTCATGAGTTTCAAAATGTCTTGCTATAATGATCTGGATTTGTTAAGTCTTTGTATTGTTTGCAGTTAATAGTCTGGATCTTGGGACTCAGTTTTAGTACTGACACAATATGATATAAAGTTAAAATTCAAACAATAAATAGTTTCTCTTACAGTTTATTCTTATATCTTTCTGGTCTAAGGCCAATCACAAAATCATATTTTATGTTGTCTTTTCACAGTTTACCTCATTGGTATGGGTACCTAATGACTTTTCTGTTTACAATTACAATACATAAGGTGGAACTTCAATATAGTTCAAAAATATTTATAAGTTTATTTGTTAAGTTACACTGTGAGTTTGTAACATAAGTTTTACTGAGGCCACAAGGTTTGTAAGTTTTAGTAGAGTAAACTATTATTTTCAATTTATACAAATGAAATAATACAAAATATATGAAGAAATTAAAAAGAGGCCACTCCATACAGAAAATTATAATAGTATTTTTATAAAAAACTAATTAATATTATGCTGAGGAAATGAATCACAAAGCATGTAATTAGTATATATATGTACAGTTTTGATTACCTTTTTAAATAATTCTGATTCTTTTCTTCACGACAAATTTCTAGCTCTTTTTGCTAACTATCTTTGACTAACTGAAAAAATTATTAAAAAGAATATTCTCACCTTGGTTGATAAGAATGTTTATTTTTGTACTTTCGCTCCCTTTCATCTTCACTTAAAGGCTCTTCCTTAACTTTAACTTCTTCTTCACGATATCTCAATTTGGTATTAGTTTCTTCATCACTTAATGATTCTAAATTACGGTTCCTATGGTGTTTGAGATGTTTTTTATGCGAATGTCTATTTTCAGAATGTTTTTTAGTTTTTTGGAATTTTCTAACTGGACTATCATCATCACTGATGCTATAAACAGGCGAGTTGGATGAGCTTCTGGATCGCTTATGTCTTCTAGTTTCATTAGATTTCATTGTGTCCACCTGAAAAACAAGAAAAATTGATTTAATTAATCAGCCATAAAAATAAAATAAAGAGCAGTAAACAAGATTATAAGTGAGGCAATAAGGAATTTATAATCTTAAGAGTATCACACCCTTAAAAGAATTTCAAATATTTTACAACTTGCCCATGACTGTTAAAACTTGTTAGCAAGATCTATGACAGTTAATTCCTATTTTGTTTCCAAATTAAATACAGTATGTAAATATTACTTTACAGGCAAATTAACATACTAAAAACAAGATTTAAATGAAAAACACTGTTCAAAATAAATATGTAAATATTATAAAAACCACAGTACATTTGAACCCAGGCGCTCACCCAAGGAGTTAACCTAGCCCCCCTTTGCTAACTTTGCTTTTTTACTTTGTCCCACGCTTCTGGATATAACATATTTAAGCGAACCCAATTATACAGCAAAATATCTTTGCATTTCTTCAACATTTTATTAACTTTTAACCTTTCACAGGTCGCATCACAGAGGTAACCGTCAGGTGGTATAATTTTGGTGAAAACAAATATTATCATTGGTGTCTGCAGTCTGAAAGTCTGTGTAACTCACGAACCCCTCTCCTGGAATCAAAAGAAGCCAGTTTCACCCTCCCAAGGTCTCCGTTTTGTTAGGTGAGACTGGAAGTTACCTTCGTGTGCACACTATCTTGTCTCAAGGCAATCTGGAGTTGCCTTCCGTGTGCAACCTTTTGTTCTCACCTTTGTAAATGGCTTTAACCATTGGAAAATAATTAAGCAGGCTTAAATAAACTTTTAAGTCTTCCCCTTTTCATATTTACATAATTTCTGGCAGCAAAAACCCAACACACCAAAAATTGCCTAATCCTACCCCACAGAGTATGCCTAATGACAATATTCTGACAATCCATACAGACTTGGGCCAAGTGAGTCTTCCAGAGTTTAACTAAATTTTTATGTTTATCTAGGCAGGTATAAGTCAATATACATCACCAAAAAAGTAATGAAAGTGTATTCAAAGCACCCTGGTTTGACATACATTAATTTCAACATAATTAACCCTTTGCACTCTCATTTCCAGTATACCGGGATATGGTGTTTTCCTTTACCACTCTGGTTAAAAGCGTTGGTTGCCTGTCTGTCAGCTCTCATATCCAGCATTACTGGCTAACCCCCATTTTCCTCTACAGCTCTGATATGTGGTCACCTGATCTGCACATTGCACTCTGATGTTTGTTTACTATTACATTTGTATATCTTTTTAAATGGACATTTAAAGGTTCCTGTATCTAAATGATATGGGCCTTCAAACCTAATTTTTACTTTTTCTCATTATTAGTTTGTTTATTTTATTGCAATTAAAACTTATTGTCCTAGAACATTGTTTAGTATTTTTAAGTTATTGTAAAGTAAACTCTTTCCATACGATAAGCCTAGTTTTTTTTTTTTTTTAATAAGCTGGTTTTGAATGTTGTTTATTGTTAATATCTATAAAAATTATATAAATAAGATAAATCTTAAATAAAATAAAAAATATTTTACAAGAAATCCTTGAATAGCTTGTAAAAAGTTAAAAAGTTACAAAAAATGTATCTTGACAATTATGTAAAAAATAAAAAAATGTTAAATGAAATACTTAAAATACATATATAGTCTGGCAACCCTGGAAACAGTGCATTAGCTTTGTTTTCAATTTGTATTCCTTTGCTGGGACTGGAATGACGGAACAGCTTACCATACAAATCAGTACAACATTTGGCTTTCATTTTTAGTTAGTTGGAAGAAAAAAATTAGGCCTATAAATATTAGTAAATTATGTTTATTTATTACAATGTCATGCTACAAGAATTTGTAGCTAGTAAAGCTATTTTTATTTATCAATTATACCAAATTATATTACTAAAAAGTATTTGTTTTGATTCTTATAATAGTTCTGAGGAATAAACACAGGTCACACCACGTACTAGTTATAGTAGAAATTAACAAAAAATTAAATAACCCTTGTATAACAACATCCAGTGATACTGGATACAAGAGGGTTTGAATAAAATGGCATGTAGAGTTGACTATACTGGATATGAGATTTGCCGAGCATGACTGGGGAGTTTCTTACAAGAGCTGTAAAGGAAATTACAGATAGCCAGTAACGCTGGATACAAGAGCTGATGGATAGAACAGACAAATTTTCCAAGAGTGCTAGGGGTTAAGGCAGTGTAAAATTAAATAGGCTAGTTTTATTTCGGTTTGATCATTGTCCCATTTTGTAATATTAGGCCCTATAGACAGATGAAACTAGTGTAAAAGCTAGGCTCTTTTAGAAGTGCATAAAGCAAAATAACAACATCCTAAGGTTTAATAACCATAGAAGGACACTACTAATGGAAACCCCAGTGCAATTTTCACTAATGCTTAGCTACTTACCACTTAGTATAATCAATTAAACAACAATAAATCTAGTTATAATTATGTAAATTTCAGAATGAAACGTATTCAATTTGCTTCATTAGTAAAACATTTTCGCAAACTACGTTTTTCAAACACAAAGTTATGAAAATCTAACTAAAGAATGCCATCGCCATGACCAAATCTGACGTTTAACAGTCGGTCCGAGTTCGCATTCCCTTACTTTTTTCTCTCGTCTCGTCCTTATGTTTTTGTACTGCTTTCTCCATGGAGGAAAATCCTCTCATAATGCTCGTGTGATTCGGATCTGTGATAAGCAGAGTGCTGCGCCATACTCAACGGTTACAAAGAACGTAACAGTTGTCACTGTCCAGTGTCCACTATTCTTTCCGTAATGGAACCAAACCAACAAAACTTATCGAATTGCCAGTTCCATATCTTGTTCTTAGTATGATTTTATTGAATATAAACTAAGTACCTACCCTTAACAAATTTCCTTTTTATTATAACACAACCGATTTCGACTTTGTTGTCATTTTAAAGTGTGTAAAATGATTTTATACTCTTAAAAACCAATGTTAAAAAGTTAGACTACTTTTTTACTAAATTTACAATCTTAGCGTGACCGCCTAGGGCCTAGAGTAAGACACAGAAGGCAGCGCGGCCCACTTAAGAGAGCGAGGGGAAGAATACAAATTGCCATGAGAATTTGAGAGAAAGGAAACTGCGGATAGGGGTTGGGAGAGGCCGAGAGAGGTCCTTGAAAGACATTATCAAACATTGATGCGTAGCCGCGCTAAACTCGTTTTGTTTGCCTCTATTTCCCTATCTCTTCTCGCTTCTTACATAGACTATTTATTTAAGAAAACAACCTTTTCCACGCACTTTTGCGAGTGAGATGTAAAGAGTGGTGCAAGTGAGACAAGAGAATTACTCTTCCCTTCCCCCATTATGTAGTTACATTTAAAAGTTGTAATGGCAATCAGAGCGGTATGCCACGTTCTGACGGTGCAATAGCAAGCCCTGCCCATCTCACGTCATTAGCAGCAGTGACCATTCGATCGTATGAGAACTCAGAAATTCTTTATTGACAACAAAATAACACTGCAAAATAGCGTCAGCAATAAATTATATTAGGTGATTAAAAATAACCTAAATCAATTGAATATGGTAACATTAACATAGTCAGAATAATTAAAATAAGCCTAAACTTTGTGTTACTTCTAAAATAAACTACAGCTTATACAGATGGCCATTCACCTTAGCTTAAACTAGTATGATCAGCGCACTCAACAAAATCCCTGATACTGTAATAGGCCCACTGCATCAAAAACCTCCCTCTTAAAATGTGACCTTGTTTTTACTTTCATAGAGGCTGTGAGAGCATTGTAAAGTTTAATGCCACTGATTAATAAATGTTTTTTAAAAAAACTATGTTCTATGGGCAGGGATTTTAATTATATTGGTGTGACGAAGATTGTGACGATGTTGGGGATTATTTGGTTTGGAAAGGTGAAGGTGGTTATAAACAAATGTTACGCAGTTTAAGATATAAATTGATGGGAACGTTAAAACTTTAGCCTCCTTAAAAAGTGACTTACACGAAATTCTTCGAGGTTTCCCAAAAACCGCTCTTAACGCCCTTTTTTGGAGTTTGATAACCATTTTTGTGCGTGAACTTTCACATCTCCAAATAACAACTGTATATGTAAGGAAGGGGTTAATCAGTCCATAGTAAGCAGCTAAAGTTACTCTGACATCAGCAAACTTTGATAAATTTCGTAAAACGAAAACCCCTGAGCTTAATTTCTTGCAGACGAACTCAATACGATCATGGAAGTTTAGTTTGGTGTCAATGTAAACACAAAGAAACTTTAAAGAGTCACAAGAAGAGATCTCTTAATCCCCTAGATGGAATGTATTCTGTTCTAAATTCTGTGAACTCCTGATCGAAAAATTAATCAGTCGAGTTCGAGCTGATTCTGCTGAAACCACTGAGCTATTTTATGTGCTTCTTTAGAAGCCAGAGACATGAGTTCTAACCGATTTGGGGCTTTTACTGTAAGGGAAGTATCGTCTGCAAAAACACAAATTTGGGCATTGGCACTTTAATACACTTTGGGAGGTCATTCACAAGCAAGAGGAACAGGACTGGTCCGAGTACCGAACCATGCGGGACTCCTCTTATAACCTCAGTTGATTTTGATGAGGCTAATCTTTGACACCCAAGGCTGTCCAAAAAGGGTACCTGAATTGATTGTGTTCTCCCACAAAGGTAAGAAGACATCCAAGAGTACGACACACCTCTAATGCCAACTATATGGGGCTGTCTTAACAAAACACTGTGATCGACCATATCGAAAGCCTTGGTCAAATCGAAAAATAATCCCAAAGCTGAATCACCCGAGTCTAGAGCCTGTGCTAAAAAAGAAGTAACGGAGTTGCCTGCGTCCGTGGTTGATCTTCCTTTTGCGAAGCCAAACTGACTTGAAGAAAGTACATCATTCCTCATCAGAAATGACAACAGCCTATCCAGAAATATTCTCTCAAATGTTTTGGAAAAAGATGTAACCAATGAGATCGGCCTAAAATTGCTACAAACGTTCTTCTTTCCCTTCTTGTGCAGAGGGTAGACTAAGGCGTTTTTTTAGTGAATTAGGAAATTCACTCTCAGAAAATTACAAATTAATCAGATAAGAAAGCGGAAAAGAAATCATGGATCTGTTTGAAAAGCTTAGACGAGAAACCGTCATTACCAAATTATGACTTAGACCTAACGGGATCCGTGACTTCATTACCTTCAGAATCGAGCAAGGTGGTGTCAACAGCATTTTCCCCTCTGAACGGCTTACTGCCATTAATTAGACTCCAAATGGTTTTTGACTTATTTGTTGATTTAGAGATCTTATTCAGCAGCTGGTCTGACTTAAACTTCCTTATTGCACTTTTATAAGAACGTCTTAACCTTCTGTATGCCATCCTAGAGGGATGTGATGATTCTAAGTCCTTCGTAAGTGAATGGGAAAATTGTACCTGGTTCCTGAGTTCTAGAAGTTGGGGACTCAAAGTAGTAACTTTACCAGATGAATTAGTAGGGTGTGTTTTTATTTTTACCAGAGGAAACGTAGCTTCAAAGTAGTAAGAAAGTTGATTTGTAAATTCATTGAATTTATAATTGAAATCCTCTAGGCTAAACACTCTACTCCATGACTCATTGTTTAGATGTTATCCTTCGGGCCAATATAAACCTAGGAACAGGTGTGGACCTAGCTGAGAGTTGGATCACAGCTTCTTGACCATGATGATCTGACAATGCAGTTACAACCACGTTGCTCCTTATCAAACTAGAATCAATGTTTGTAAAGATGTTATCAATTGCAGTTCTTGAGCCCTTAAACTTCCTGGCGTAAGATGTCATTGTATGTCTTAGTCCAAAGGTTTTCATGATATGAATGAAATGTCTGCTGGAAATTTAATCACTCAACACATCTACAGGTATATTGAAGTCTCCAATGATAATAAGTTTATGACTTCGTCGAGCTACTCTATCAAGACACTCACCAATCAAGCGGAAGAATTCTTCACAGTTATGTCCAGGAATTCTGTAAACAGCGATAATCATAATACTCTCACCATACAAAGCTGGATATTTACAGCAGATAATTACCAAGAACTCTCTGAACAAAGCTGAGACACATCAATGCGTTCATAAACAACACCACTCCTTGCCAGGATGCATATTCCACCCTTTTGCCGAGATTTGCAACAAAAAGTCGGCACGCTCTCATAATCTAAAAGAGAGAAAGACTCAAATTGCAATTCCGATAGATTGTGCTCAGATAAGCAAATTACATCAGGGCGATTACTCTACAGGTGTATTTCTAGAAGGTCTTTATTAGTTCAAATCCCAGAGATTTTCTAGTGGAAAATAGTGAAATTCCCCTTCTCATTACTAACACCTACCGGTACATCTGAAGAAATACCTGGTGTCATCCCCTCAGATTTTTTAACCTGCCTCGGTCTAAAAAAATATGTTTAATTTCGGAATTAGCTTACGTTTTCGATTCAAAGTTATAATTGTGGGTACTATTCGGGTTCTGAACATTCGATCTTCTCCAGTGCCTTGTTCCATTTTTGTTTCCAGAGGTCTAAGCCTAACGCCTTTGTGAGAGCTCCCTCGTAACCTACGCTCTAGAGATAAAGAATTAATTTTCCCCAAAAAGTGTGGCAGGAGCAGGTGTATAGGAGCCCCGCTTCTGAAGATATAGACCTGCACCTTACGGAGGCTGAAACTACTGAGTCTGACTGTAATACAGAATCCATAGGAAGACCTACATCCTCCTCTGCCAGAACACACCATAAGCCGACAACAGCATCTGAAAAAGACCGACAACATCTGAAAAATGACAAGCCTGGAAATGATTCGTCTGGGTCTAGCAATACAAACAAACCTGAAGCCCTCATCATCAGTGACTCAATTGTGAGAGGAGCAGCGAGCATTATGAAAAATGAAAAAGGCCTAAATGTAACAGCTCAAGTGATCCCTGGGGCAAAAATTAGGTACTTCAGTCGTTATATTAGCAACGCAAGGGAGGTACCAAAAAAGGTAATTATCAATATTGGTTCAAATAATCTTAGCACAGCAAAGACACCTAACCACGTAATGAGACCTATCTGGCTGACTTTATATGCAGCACAAAAATATTATAAGAATACCAAATGGTATATAAACAGCATCCTTTACCGTAGGGACTTGAGAGACAAACATGTCAAGGATAACAACGATGCCTTGAAATTCATGTGCGATCAGCTAGGCCTAACATTTATTAATACAATAGACGAAATAACTGATGATTGCTATGGACTTGATGGAATACATCCAAACAAGAAAGGCGCCCATCTATTGGCGGACATCATTGCTAAGGCTGCAGAACTTGAGGGAGTGAGTACAAGGGGTACGAATGAGATAAATAAAAACCACAAACGAGACAGCTCTGGGCCTATGCCAGAGGATCAAGACACACCGATTTCCACGGACTTAACAATTGAAAACCAAGCTGGACCCAAGAACAATATAGATCAGGTTAACACTCCACATGAAAATCAACACACAACCAAACATAGGCCTATAAATAAAGAAACAAATATAACAATCCCAATATAGCAAACAAATAGACCCTACCCACCAAATAACAACACTATTAAACAAAAACTAAAGCACAACAATAGTAAGCAGCATCTAAATGTTTTCCAGCTTAATATCCAAAGAGATTTACAGAACAAACTTGACAAACTTCAGATTGAACTCTGTCAGATAAACCCCGACATTTTTATTGTTACGGAACATGGGCTAACTGAAGAAAATCTCAACCTAACAAATATTCAAGGTTTTAGGCTAGCTGCAAATTTCTCTAGACATCAACATAGGTGGGGAGGGGTTGCTATATATGCAAGAGAAACAATTCCTATACAGTACAAAGCAATAGATACTTCTGACCTGAACATTGAACTTAACTTTGAAATTTCTTGCCTAAAACTAGATGTGGGAAAAATCAACCTTTTCATTGTTGGCCTATACCACCCACCTGCTTCAGATCTGGAAATTTTCTTCCAAAACCTACACAAATTTCTTCACAAATTTTCATCAAACCGAAACAAGTGCCTGATAATGGGGGATGTGAATCTCAACAACCACAACACTACGGACCCAAACGTTAAAAGAGTACACCACTTGCTGGCTCAATTTCAAGTCAGAGTCCTTGACCTGCCTCCCACCAGGGTGACAGCCGTTTCTGCGACCTGCATTGACTGCTGCTACACGGATTTGTTACCTGACACCGTCGTCACGAAAATACACTCAAACCTTATATCAGACCACCTTGGTGTGAGCTGTCGGCTCACAGACTTCACTTGCAAACAGGCTGAAACACTCACTAAGAAAACCAGAGTTATTACAACAGCAAAACTCAATAATCTCAAAACCAGACTAGCAGGCGTTGACTGGAATCCGGTCTTTATGGCAAAGTCAGTGGAGGACAAATATGAGGAATTTGTGAGGATACTACGGGAGGAGATTGAAAACACCATGCCAATTACCACAAAAAAATTTAGTAAAAGGAAGCCTATCTTCTGGGACCAGGAAACAATTCAGCTGAAAATTTTAACTGAGCAAATGAACGATAAATATATTAAAAGTGGATTACAGCAAGATAAACTGGAATACATCAATGCCAAAAGGAACTACGACCTCAAAATTAAAAATCAGCGAACAAAATCCATAGAACAAAAAATAGAAAATGCCACTGACAGAACAAAAGAGATCTGGAACACAATAAACCGTGAAAGAAATGCAATAGACTACAAACTGGACAACATTGAACTGATTAGAAATGAACAAATAATAACTAACCCATACCACATTAGTAATATTTTCAACAAAACCTTCATACAAAGTGGACAGTTTAAAATGCAATCTGAACCAGCCCTAGGCTCTAGGGAACTTCAAGAGTCTATAAACCCACAAGTGAAACTATCATCGTTCAACCCAATAACCCTTCAGGAATTGGAGAGCATTTTCCTCTCGCTAAAGCCAAAAAACTCTTGCGGTATGGATGGGATTTCAAATAGAATTCTAAAACATTGTAAGGACGAAACTATTAACCCTCTGCTTGACATCATAAACTGCTCTATACAATGTTCAACAGTGCCCAGCAAAATGAAAACTGCTATGGTTTATCCTAAATTCAAGAAAGGAGACAAGACCCTACCTGAGAACTATCGACCCATCTCCGTCCTGCCCACAGTTTCTAAATACCTAGAAAAGGCCATCTACCTCCAACTCATAACTTACCTAGAAACAAATAAACTCCTAACACCTCAACAACATGGCTTTAGAAAGGGAAAATCCATCGATACCGCTCTCTCACAGCTCTGCGACTCTATTTGTGCTTCGTGGGAAAAAAGAATGTACACTTCGGGCATTTTTCTGGACTTACAGAAGGCCTTTGATAGTCTAGACCCCAAAATCTTGCTACACAAATTACAAACCATAGGGATCACTGACAGTGCATTAAATTGGCTCAATAACTACATGACCTCAAGAACTCAACTAGTTGAAATCACTCATTTCAAAAATTGCAGGGAATTTAAAACACAATCGTCACCACGTGAAATCACACAGGGTGTCCCGCAAGGCTCAGTACTGTGGCCCCTTCTGTTCCTAGTCTACATTAACTCATTTCCAAATCAACTAAACAACTCCCTAGAGTGTGTCATGTTTGCGGACGATACCACTATCATTGTAAAAACTGACCCCATAGAAGACAAAACCCTGAAAATAGAATCTGCACTAAATACGGCAACAGACATCTGTAATAGTCTTAAACTACAAATCAATAAGTCCAAAACCCTGCTTTTAAATTTCAACTGCAACAAAAATAATGATGACTCAAATACCACACTGACCACAGTCCACACCACAAAATTTTTGGGAGTTACTGTTGATGAACATCTAAACTAGCACGCCCACATAGAAAAACTACATGGCAAACTATCATCAATCTTGTACGCCATTAGAAGAATCTCTCAACTCACAAACAAAGAAACCAGCCTCATTGCCTACCACGCCCTATTTGCTTCTCACTTGAAATTTGGAATTGTGGCATGGGGAGCAGCCAGTGAACATGACCTGGAAAAAATCCTAATCCTGCAAAAGAGAGCCATAAGACTCATAAATGGTCTGGATTACAGAGAACCCTGCAAACCATTCTTTAAAGAAAACAGGATTCTCACTGTCACATCCCTCTACATTCTGGAAACCATCATCTTGATCAAATTAAACCCACCCAAAAATCGAGCTGAACTACATAGCCACAACTTAAGAAATAAAACAAACCTTAACTTACCGCAACATAGGCTTAAAAATACAAGTAAAACCCCCAGTTATATAGGGACTAAATTACCTACAAATCTCTTACCTACAAATCTAAAGGAAATTAATTAACCAAGCCTTTAAAAAAAAACTAAAACTTTACTTACTGAATAGACCCTACTATAGGCTGACTGAGTACTATGATGAACATGGCACTATTAATTTTTAACTTACTCACTAAGACTTAGCTGATCCTAGGCCTTAATGAAGAAATTTTGACGATTCCCTAATCTTCATGATTATGGAGAAGAAGAGGATATGTAAGATGTAAGAAGATGTAAGGCAGAGCATTAACTATAAATTCCGCAACCCTCCGTTTCCCGAGTTCGTTAAAATGAAGCCCATATCTCGTGTAGAAACGCCTTGGGATCGACTCAAGGGGAACAAAGCTTGCATGATCATGGCCCCCAACCATGCAAGAAGTTATCATCATGCCCAACCGGTTAACGCCACCTACACATCATTTAAGTTTGGAGCATCAAATCTATTGGGAATCCCCAATACAATAACATTGGCCTCAAACAGGCCTTAAAGTGCCCGGTCGAGAGATACGTGCAGCCCATCACAGTGGTCAGGAACATTGTTTGTACTAGCCAAGATGACAACATAATCCTGTTTTGTGAGTTTACGACTACTGAGGTTGCTGCCCTCCATTACACATTCGAATGTTCTACCAGGTAACAATACAGATTCAGTCTTAACTACAGGTTTCACTAATAAATTCAATTTATCACATAAACACCGTCCATGTGAGTCACTTACTAGCAAAACACGTTGAACATTCTTTTGCGGTAGATCTATATTATTATCATCAGTTAGGCTTGTTACAGTATTACTCTTAACTCTATATAGCTGGAAGACACCAACCCAGTAGATACGCCATTCGAAATTATTCAAATTCAAATATGTTTATTTGAAGTAGACAACATTACATTGCATTACAAACGTCAATTAAAAACTAAACTAAAACTAATGCTCCATGTGTTAATCATGAAAGAAAGAGTGTCAAATTACCAGATATACATCTTCTGTACAACACATAACAACCCGTTCCGGCAAAAATATATGATGGCAAAAAAATATATTACCACGCTCTTTGACTGTTTCTTTGAAGGAACAACAAAATGTTTTAATGTAAGATTGTTGTCATTTATATTGTCAACATCAACGAATCAAGCCTAGGCCGATTAAATTAAATCATTATTTAGTATTCAACCGACAAGTATTAAAATATCAGATCAGCTGATGCGTTATAAGTGTAATAGTTAACTATTTTTCGCGCTCGGTTTTTTAGAGTTTTAATTGTGTTAAAAGTTTATTTTTTGTTATTAATTGCAATATTAGTGATATTGAATACCTATTTTGTGTTTTTGTGTTGATTTCACCCAGTTATTTGTGATGTGTCTGACGATGATAGCCTTGCTATCGAAAGGCCTCACTATTAAAAAGTTTTTATTGGTTTAAATTGTTTTATTTAAAAAATTATATACAGAAAACCAATACAGCTCCATCTTCAACATAGAAGGGGTCTTTGTTTAAACATTGCTTACCTAAGCATAACCAAAAAACAATAATGGCTAAGCCAGTGTTTATTTTCCCTTCCCAATCTTCTGTCAACAAGCCTAAATCATGTGATTTAACGCCCAACACTACAGAATCAAATGAAAACATTGATCAAGATTTCTTAAGACCACCAAAAAGAAAAACAGTCAACAATTGTGTAAATCTACAGCCTAAAAGGTATGTCTTAGATACTAATCAGCTGTGTGATAAAAACAAATTTAATCCACTATCAGACCACAACTACTCTATTGCTAATAATGATGAAAATGAGATGGCTGATGTAACTGCTACAAGTGAATTGCATAAAATTGTTAAACCTCCACCTATTTTTGTCCACGATGTTAACAATCATCAGGAAATTGTCAAAGATATTAAAAGGGTAATTACTTGTTAGTTTACCACTGAAGTCAAAGGCTCATCTTTGAAAATTAATCTTCTGACCATAGATGATTTTAGAAAACTGACACAATTTTACGACGAATCAAATGTTAAATACCATACGTTTCAGACAAAAATAGACAGAAAATTAGAAGTCGTAATTAAAAACGTTCCCTGCTCTCTTTCTCCAGAGGAAATTCAGGATGAGTTACCGGTACCAAGTCATGCCCTGGAGATTTTCTGTTGGGGAGATTTTTAATAATATTTTTAATTTCCGAGGGTGAGGTAAATTTCACAGGCTGCTCTGCACTGCTAGGGGTTGTGGACAAAAAATCCTCAACATTTCTGTTAGTTTCAAAATCATGAACAACATTAGGAATGAATGCATTCTCAAAAAAATCAGCAAACACATTACTTTTTTCGGAATCACTTTCAAAAGTAAAATTATTTTGTTTTAGTGCAGGCACAATTGTCAGTGATTGTAAAAGCCTCTTTGTTGCTTTCCACATATTAGAATCACCAGGATCAATATCAGAAACGTAAAGTTTGTAAGAATTAATCCTATATTTATCAAGTTCGCTACGCACTTTACGAATTAGGTAGTTCATTTAGCTGCATCTTTAAGTGAGGGTACCTGTATCTCTGCCACTGACGTCTCACTCTATTTTTATATCTAATTAATTGCATAATTCTCATGGGAGGATGAAGAAAAGTGTTTCGTGTAGGGGGAAAAGTCCGGATAGTTGCATTTTTTACTGATATTTGTAAACACTCTGTAAAGTCTTGAACTGCTCTGTCAATGCCATTTACTGAATATAAGTCCGTTGGAACTTTCATGCGATTGTCGAATTCTGCACAGAAGGTATCCCAATCGACTGGACCGTTTATCAGTCTGGGAATTTGCGGAGAAAATATTCGTTGTATGAAAAAACTTACAATAATAGGGAGATGGTCAGAATCAAGTTCGCTGATTACTTGTTGTAGAATAGGAGCTCCAAAGTTTTTATGAAGAGTAATGTCCAATATATCGGGATGGAAATTGTTTTGCCAAGGGTAATGAGTGGGTTCAGACGGAGCTGAAATATTTATATTGGTTTCATTCATAGCACGTAACAAGCGAACCCCATTCGGGTTAGTTACCCTACAACCCCAAAATTGATGTTTACAATTTAAATCTCCTAAGATAAGAGTTGGACTTAGATTTAAAAGATCTTGTTGGTGAAAACGTCGATTGGGTGATTTGTACACAGAAATAACATTACAAGACTGGTCATTTTGCAAATTAATTTTGATACCAACAGCTTCAGCTGAAATAAGATTTGGCAACAGTATATTGTGATGATTAAGGTTTCTTTTTATAAAAATTGCCACTCCTCCAGAAGCATTGGGTGCATTCCTGTCTTCTCTATAAATAAAGTATCCAGGGATTTTAAAGGGCTCATTTATTACAAAGTGCGTCTCAGTGATGCAGGCGACATCAACGTTATGCCGAACCATGAACTCTGAAAAAATATTCTTCTTTCTCTTTAGGCCATCAGCATTCCAGTTTAGGATTGTTAAGTTTTGTATGATGCATGTTCTAGGGTGCATTTTTGAACAGTGAAGTAATAACATTAGATATAATCTTTTTAATGATAGGCATGGCTGACTTAACTAGATCTAATATTAGTTGTTCTATATTAGAGCCACTCTCAAGTACCTCGTTAGCTGCAGTTTCAGTAGTGTCGTTATTAAAAACACGGAAATCAGTTTGGTGATGCAAATTTGTTGACGTCTTCTTAGTTGCTTGAGCGTATGACTTGGAAGTTGCTTGAGGGCGGGCTTGTGAGGGTTTTATTCCAATTCCAGTGTTTTCGGTACTGCACTTTTCATCAGTGCTCCTAGTAGATGAGTGAGTCCAGTAACATTGCTTTTAGTCTTTTGCTGTATATCTTTATAGTATTTACAGCCTTTGAAATTGGCCGAATGATTCTCCCCACAGTTTACACATACAGGGGGGTCGGTCTTCTTCTTCGGACAAGCAGAGTAGAGATATTGGCCAGTACACTTCACACATCTGGGATCGAGCTTGCAAAAATTTTTCGTGTGACCATAACGTTGACATCGAGTACACTGGGGCACATTTGTAGGCTTCCTTTTAGACTCAACATGAACAACAGAGTAGCACAGTCTATTTAATTCAAATATAGCTTTTCCAGATTCATTGTTTTCTAACGAGACTGCACAAATAGAGAATGGAATTTTTTCCTTGTTAAATAATCTATTTAGTGAGAACCGGATAGTTGTGAGAGATTAGGTACCTAACATAGTTTTGAAGAATTTTTCTATCAAAGCACTTTCAATACTGGCATCTATTTTCAATGCTTGTATTTCTGTTGGTTACTTTCCCAAAAACTGGAAACTTGCTCAAATAATTGTTATACACAAGTCCAACAAACCTTAACATTTTTCTGCCAGTTACAGTCTCCTTTCATCAATATCAAAATTATTTGAAAAAATTATACAGAAGAGACTGTAAAATACTTGGATTCTTCTAATATCATTCCTCCTTATCAGTTTGGATTTCGTACAAGGCATTCTACATCTCATCAACTTCTACGAATCAATGAAATCATATGTAGAGGATTTGAGAAGAAGCTTCATTCATCGGCAGCATTTTTGGACATAACAAGTGCATTTGATAAGGTTTGGCATGGTGGCCTGTTATATAAATTGTATCAGTTTGGACTTCCTTTGTATCTGAGAGCTTTGTTGCAATCGTTTCTGTCTGATAGGACTTTTTGTGTCAAACTCAACTGCACACTTTCCTAAGTTCGTCCAATAGGCGCAGGTGTTCCTCAAGGCTCAATACTGGGACCTCTTCTTTTTAATTTATACATGTCTGATATTCCTGTGCTTCCTCAGGCTACTATCGCTCTTTATGCTGATGACATGGTTCTTATTACCCAGCACATTGACATCAACCAGGCCGTAAATTCTTTACAATTCAGCGTTACATCTCTGACCGATTGGTTTAACAGCTGGAGACTATCGTTAAATCCATTGAAATGTGAAACAAAGGTTTTCTCTTTGAGGAAGTATATTTTGCCACCTGAAGTTGCTATTGAAAATACTTCAATTCCTTGGAACCCTGATGATCAAGGCATAAAATACTTAGGTGTCTACCTCGATAAAAAATTAAACTGGAATCTTCACGTAAACAACAAACTCACTCAAGCATACGCACGTTTATCCATTTTATTTCCTATAATAAACAGAAAGTCATCTTTAAAACCAGAATGTACATTTTTAATATATAAAACAATTCTTCGGCCGTTAATTATGTATGCCTGTCCAGTTTGGGGAATGTGCATTTCTTCCGGCAAACTGAAAAAGATTCAAATTTTCCAAAACAAAGTTTTAAGAATTGCAGTTGATAGTCCATGGTACATACGTAACTCTCATCTGCATGTAGAATTTGGACTCGATACCATTGATGCTTTTATTAAAAGAAGTTGTCGTAAGTTCATGGCAAACTTAGAAAATGTTCCAGGAGCTATTAGCTTTCACATTGGAGAACCTACTTTGCAGAGGCGTTTGAAAGCCAGACTTCCTCAAGACATGATAGACTGATTTATAGCCTCTCTATGTAACACTTATTTGTGTTTTTTTTTTTTTTTTTTTTTTTTTTTTTTTTTTTTTTTTTATTTAACTTACTTAAATATGTTATATATATTTTTTGTTTACTGATTCATGTTATTAATATATTTAATATATTCATGTTACAGGGTGACTCATAAATGAGCGAACCCGATAATGTTATTATTCCACCTGTTACATTTTCTGTGTATAATATGTAAAATATTGATCCAGAAATAAAAGTGTAAAAAAAAAAAAATAAATATTATCAATAACACAGTGAATAATAATGTAAACAATAAACAAACTTGTACAGTTCCT
The DNA here is from genome assembly GCA_035578905.1 of Stictocephala bisonia. NCBI lineage: Eukaryota > Metazoa > Arthropoda > Insecta > Hemiptera > Membracidae > Stictocephala > Stictocephala bisonia. The sequence goes on along the minus strand of JAQJVL010000147.1, from coordinate 1,442,207 downwards.
TAGTTTTTTTTTTTTTTTTTTTTTTTTTTTACTAAACACAGTTGCGGAAGTTGGACATTTGAAGGCGGACGTTAGTGACGCCCGTGAAGCTAATCAGCTCAGCGGTAGAAAGATTCTTCTCTAGAATAGAATATCTTTATTGCAGTAAATAATTGTTCAATTATATTGCGAAAGTCACAATAAAATAAAAGTGGGGACTTATACATTGTCACTTGGAAATACCTGGCTAATCATTATCTCCCACACTCATACATACACTTATGGACAGACATCATTCCATTCAAACTGCAGACTCGGACATTCATGAATTAGGTCCCGATTCAATTTCCCAGCTGTTGTCCAAGAACTCCTCAACCGAGAAAAACGCATTCAGCACTAAAAAGCGCTTTAATTGATTTTGATTTTTAAACTTGTTTATGTATTCAGGGAGGCTGTTGATTAATTTGACACCAACGTGTGGTGGCAGCTGCTCAAATGCGGCAGTTCTATGACTTGGAATTGGTGTCTCTACCGCTGAAACTCCTACATGCGCTAAATATAACACACAGGTAGTTTTCTACCCGACCATTCACTGTCTAAACTAAACCAAACCTCACATATCTTTCTTGAAAAACACCTAATTACAATGGAATCAATCTTTTCAACTAACTGCCGGACGAATTTAAGATTGAAAGCGACGGGAAACGTTTCGGCAATAGGGTAAAAACATTCATTACTAAAAGGTGCCCTTACAGAGTCAGGGAATTCACGTCGTGCCCGACAGCTTAGTATCATTAAACCGTAATGTAGTAAATCATCAGTTTTTTATTATTATTTTTTTTTACCAGTAAGTAACAATATTAAAGATTACTTTATTTGCACATTTTCAGAATGATCCTATTGTTAATTATAATCAGCGAATGATTCGAATGTAATACGGTACTGACGCTATTATGCAGTTATTTCAACCTTTTGTGAATAAAGAAATGTTGAGTTTCCTTATTCTGATTGTCACGCAGAATGCCATTCTACCTCAAAACGAATAAATTTCTGTATGATCCGTTCAGATTAATTTGTAAAATGAAATATGAACTCTTCATCTAAGTTAGCAATTTAAATTACTCTAGTTTTTTAAGAGACAGAATTAGATAGCAAATTTGGTATTAAAAAAAAAAAACTTTTTTAAATTGTAGTAATGGATTGTTGTTGAAATAGTTTGGAAATTTCTTTCTTAAAGCACATCTTACGAAAGGAAATATTAATTTAACCATATATTCACAGACTTTACTCCAAAGTTTTTAGTAGAAAAGTAGCCTTTATGCCTCGTTATAAGTAGGCTTAGAAGGCATACTTTCAGTATATGATATTATTTTAGGTAACTTAGCTTTCAAATCAACAGCAGCTTCATAAGTACCACAGTACTAAAATAAAACGGCCAAGTGAGATATCATACTACAGGTAAGTCTCAATACACAATTATATTTAGGAAGAGACATCATTTATTGGCTCTGCCCCTTGAAAATCAAAAGTATGCCCTTAAACCATAAAATGAGAAATGTTAAACTAACACAACGAAATGGAGTATCAAGTTAAATTTCCCTCTTGATTCTTAATATACCATCATATTTTATAAAAGACTAAGTCTATGAGCTCCACTGTCCCAAAACCACAATTCATTATGATACAGTCCAATTGACTCAGCGAGGTCGAGTTCCACAAATGGGGCTGTACAGAGTGTCTTGGCGAGGTTGAGCTTCCCCACAAGGCCGCAGACCAAGTTGCTTTAAGAGGCTAAATAAAGGTAGAGTTCTCAGGTGAGGCCACAGGCTGAGCTTCCCCTATGAGAGTAGCGGGTGACGGGGTTGGCACACAAAGCGTGCTGGGGTGTCCCCTAGTCTACATATATAAAAATGAATGTATGTGTGTTTGTCCTTTATGCATTACCAAACCACTCATTGGAATGTCACGAAACTTAAGGAAGTTGTAGAGTTCACTCCCAAGAGGGTTTCTGGTGAGGTTTATTCACATCCGACTCTAGGGCTCCACCCCACTGGCCTTTAAAGTTTCAATGTTATTCTTATGGAGTTATTTGATTAATGTAATTAATCATCAGCTGTTAAAAAAAATAAATGAAATAAAAAACTGTTCGAAAAAACAACGAAGTGGAGTATCAAGTTAAAGGTTTTCTTTTGATTCCTAATATAACATCACATTTTAGAAAAGACTGATTGTGGACACCACTACCCCAAAAACCAAAATTCATTGTGATACAGCCCAAGATACGGTCCCAGCTTCCTCACCAGGCCGCAGGCCAGGATCCACAAATGGGGCTGCACAGTGTCTTACCAAGCTTCCCCACGAGGCCACTGCCCGAGTTCCACAATAGGGCCTAAAACAGTGTCCTGGCGAGGCCACATTGCACAAAGGGGCTAAAGGCAGAGTTCCCAGGTGAGACCGCAGGCCAAGCTTCCCTCACAAGCGTACCGAGTGACGGGGTTGGCACATGAAGCAACTATAAATAAACTAAAATATTACTGTTTTTTTTTTTATGTTAATCCCGTTGCATGGCACAGGTAAACAGCTAGTTACTAATAAGGAACAATTAATTGTATTTTTAATTTATTGACAAGTCCATGTAAATAATGTATTCTTCTAATGACGCATAAACTTTATTGTCTATTGGCTGATGCATTAACATATGTACTGCTGACATCATCCAGTGTAAATATGATGTATTTAAGTTTACGTTATAACATTCTTGAAATCAAAAGTAAGTCGTAGAGTACATAGAATGTCCATGCATGCTATTTAATATGTTATCTAGTTGCGAAAGTTCAGAGATAATAGCCTAGTAAGACTGACATGATTGATTCAATCAATCCTCGTTCCAAAGAAAGGCTTAACAATCATTTGAAGCTACCACTGATTTAACCAATGCCAAACGATATCTCATTGTTGTTCTCCTGTTGCTGTCATCACTCTATACTCTGTTTTTCACACTACTTTTAAAAGTAAAAATCCATGTACAACTTTCCTGTATACGTCAGTCACACCCAATATTTTGAAAACCTTCGGAATTTGGGAAGTTTAATAACATAATATATTAAACATAAGAAGTTTATTCATATTGTAAAAAACATAATATTTACACAATACCAGATAACAATTACAAATTTTACAATAAGAGGAAAAATGTGTCAACACTTTAAATAATAGACCTATATACATTGATGATATAGACACACATTTATATACAAAATTATACAAGAATTAAAGCTGAGTTTGAAAGCTAACGTAAAAAGAATTAGAAAAAATTGTAATTTATGGTTGGGGAAAGATTATAATGAATGTTAAAGAGCTTTGATGAAATGAAAATAGTTGGATTTCCTCTATAGTGTAGCACAGATAAAGCAGGTAATATATATATATATATATATATATATATATATATATATATATATATTTTAGGATGTAATAAAATTAAAAAAAAAAAAACTGAGTACCCTTATATTTTTTATTAATACTCAATACACAACATGTTTCAACTTTTTGGTCATTTTCAATTTTGACTTGAAAATGACCAAAAAGTTGAAACATGTTGTGTATTGAGTATTAATAAAAAATATAAGGGTACTCAGTTTTTTTTTTTTTTTTTTTTTTACATCCTAAAATACGTAAGTAGCCCTAATTTTTAACTTTATATTATATATATATATATATATATATATATATATATATATATATATATATATATATATATATATATATATACAGGGTGTTTGTAAAAGTTCCTTCACAAGACTTCGGGATATGAGTAATTACAGGAAAATAAAAAAAAAGTTTTACGTTACCAATCGGTCATATTTAAAACTGCAGGACTATTCAAAAGACAAAATATTAGTATTTTTTTAACACGATGGATTTTTAAAAAGATAAAACTTTTTGAAAGTAATCTGTTGAAGAAATAGTCATTGTTGAAACAAATGACATATACAATAAGCGATAATAAGTTTTAATATTTAATGTACAATTAAATTACATTTGAACTATAATATTATTTGATTTATTACCACCAGAAATAATTATAGTACTACAGGAACTGTTCAAAATGTGGGCCATCCTTGTCGATGAATTTTAATTAACAAACCTACAAAAATGTGATAAAATTGCCACAACATTAGCATATACTGTACTGGCAATTACAAAATTTACAACTCTTCAGTTATTAATTATCTGATATGAACAATATTTAAACCACCTTTTAGTAAATTAATTTTTTCCATGTACCAAAAATGAAGATAATAGCTTGAGGGATTATTAAGATGTGATAACTGATGGCGCAGTGTTGTAACACAGCTACATGCCCGGTCCTCTTAACACTGACGTGGTGTCTGCTCAATGATTGCTATCGACATGGGCACTACTAGAGAGGTCTGGGGTGTCCATGTTGGGTGGTAGTCAAAGTTCAGATCTTGTGTAGGGAAGAGAACTGAGTGTCAGGCAGCTGAAAATCCGACCAACACTACGTAGTTTGGATTCCATTAAAAACTGTGGGTCCTTTAGTTGCCCTAGCTACTGGCATAATAATAAATTGCTCTTTCTGAGGAACAGTTAACCTTAGCAAAATGACTAACTTGTTCATCTACACTCATTCGCCCCTCATATTTGCCCATATCATGACGATCGGTGTCTTAATAATGAATAAACTATATAAAAAAACACATTCAGGCTGACAAGACAGATGGAATACAGTATTTTAGGACATATGTTTACTGGAACGTTTTTCTTATTTTTTGTGTATTTAATCATATCCCTAAGTCTTGAAGAGGTTTTTATGAACATCCACTCTGTGTGTACATATGTAACAGTTTTACAATCTTACTCAGATTGTTGTGGTAAGTTCAATCTGCTTTAAGGTTCGTCTACACCTGTTCCCTCTTAAATTCAATAAACTAATAGCTTATATTTTGCTGAAGAAATCAGATAACAAGTTACATATGGCAAATGTTCATTTCATTTTGATAACTGATGCAGTGCAAATTATTATGATAATGGTTTTAGATTTTCGTAGTCTTACAATTTAACAACTTTAAAAATTACAGACGATAAAATTTTTGTATGTCAAGATAAATGAAAGGGTATCAAGTAGTGAATGAACAAATTATTCCTCTCTAAGGGTTGCCACCGCCTGTCCGCTGGATGTCAAACCGAATGGCGTCTCACATACCAAGGCTATACACAAATACTTCTGCGTCATATGAATCTTCCTAATATCAGTGTTTTCCTCCACAATTTTCACAAGGATCTCATATATGTTTAAATTTATACTTAAATAAGAAAAGTCCCCTTGCCACATATATAAAATGTCTTAACTTACTGTACATACTAAAGTTGTATCACCTTTGTAAAATGCAGTTACTAAATAAACACGCTTATTATGCATTACCCCGTCACTAAAATACTTATTTCTAACAGCTTACAATCTTTGTAAGTTAGAGGAGATAGACCCATAATAATAATTCATACAAGCCTGATAACTCAAACCCAGTTGCAATGGCACACAATTTAAATGGCTAATTAAATCATCAAACAATATCCAAAGTATTCACACAATCAATAATTTACTAACTTATAACTGAACTAATCCTAAAAAATCTGAATCATCTATAGAACCCCTTAATTCACATTAGCAATATTACCATGTAAATGTCAAACACTATTATGTCCCATCCTACTTTTAATCTTTAACATATATCTTCCCATTTTACAACTCTCTACAATGAAATTATGGTGAAATGATCAATTCTACTCCCAACACAGAGCCCTTCCTCCAAACCCAATCATCTGCTGCATACGAGAATAGATTAACACTTTACATCCAAATGTACGGAAAGAATATTACTAATACTATACAATAGTTCACTATCGTCTTTCTCTTGATGTCTGCTAATGTTTATTGGTTTACTGGACGCAGCCTCATCTAAAATTCTATTCACAAAGTCGGGAGCTCTTTCATCTCTTAGGCACAAGTCTCTGGATACTGCTTTTCCGGAACAAGAGGATATCAGAAGGACTACACTCGGGGAGACCCTGTCCTTCATAAGGGAGACTGGTCCTCTTGTGACACTGTTGCTAGGCTCAGGACATTTGCAATTTTTTCTTTTGCACACTGTTATTTAAAAGAACAAAATTGCAAATGCAATATCCTGCAACAAGTTCCAAAACAATACTAATAGATTTCGAAATATACTATGCATTACAATTTAATCCATATATTATAATGCATAGTATGTGCCATCTTCACTTCTGACACCAGAAATGTTGAATATCATAATAAATTAAATGGCGCCAAGTAGTAAATGAATAAAGAATGTTTATTTGTTATGATGTTACTACCTGTACATGGACAGGAATACAGATAACTTTTAAATGATCATCAATCCCAATTGGAGTACTCAGTTGGATGGCGAAGACATATCCACCTACCTGACCAAATTCTCCATGGACACGGAATCACTGTTCCACAGGCTGGTGAACAAAACTGCAATGGTGAACGTGTGAACACTGTATGACCGCTACCAACTCAGGCCCAACACATTCGACGACGTGCTGAAGAACATGTTGTTCGCACCAACCAGGACGTCTCATCTTGGTGACGAGATGAGTGCGATCGCAACACTTACCAAGTTTCTGAAGAACGTCTACGGCGGTGACAAGCGATACACCATATACAATGGCGGCATCACGGAGACCGTCTACAAGTATGCTACACAAATGAAGGCTTTTGTGGATGCTAACAGAGTTCCTCGCTGAAGTCTGCAGGGCCAGCGAGCTGTTCGTCTGGATGTGCCTGGGAATCGTAAATGACGACAATGAAGAAGGGGCCATGCAATGTCAACCATCTACCATATCGGGATAGATAAAATGAACAGATGACCGGCAAGAAGAACAAGCTAGTGTGCTAGAACTACCCGTTGGCCAGCATGTACGACAGAGAACTGCCGGCTGTGTTCGAGAAGAAAGTGGCGAAGTAAACCTTCGGGTATTCAGACGGCGTTCGACCAACAAGCGGAAGACCATCTGTAAACCCGTCCTACGATGGTGGGTCGAAGAGGTGATGACAAGAGTAGAAGAGAATAAAACGGAAACTGATGTAAATATTGAGATTTTGGACGGATATCTCAACAAAAGTAAGTGCAAACCAACTTTCTGAAGAAGGCCTATGACGGCTATAGACTATACTCCATATACAATGGCTATATTACGGAGATCATCAACGAGTACACTACGCAAATGAAGGCTTTCGTGGATGCCAACAGAGAGTTCCTAGTCTAAGTCTGCAGGGTCAGCAAGTTGTTCACCTGGGAATCGTAAACGACAATGAGGAGGGAACCATACACCTTCTACCATATTGTGAAAAGGGAGCAGGCAACCGGCATCAGGCGGACATACAGTTTTACTACGGCGGCGTCAGAATGACACAACAAATTATCTATGCTGGCAGTCAATGTGTTAATTAACCATCAAATGATACCAGAGCTAAGTCATAATAAAATACTAAGGTTCATCAAAGGCTTATCATAGAAATGTCAAACCCCGAGGGCAAGTCCATCGATGTAAGGGATATTATTTTTGTTCATATATTTTATGAAGTTTTTCAAATAAAATAAGTTGAGCATATTTTGAGTGCAATATCTTTCATTCACATTTCATCAATCAATTCAATTTCTAGCTTCGTTTTATCACATTTTAAATTACAAATTTGTAATGTACTTATACTGTTATATTTTATTATATTTAGAATTTGATTAGAACAATTGTAATGGAAAGGTGGAATGATATGGTCAAACGAGGTATGGTCAAAAATTACGCAGAAATGGTGGAAATATATTTATTGGACAATACAAACATTGTCCTTTCAAACTACTCTCCTCCAGCAACAACAGACTTGTCCCAACAATCATACAGTTGTTCAAAACACTTCTGACACTTGTTTTTTAAATGTATTTCAATGATTTTGTCACATTTTTTCTAACGGCTTCAGCACCTGCAGATAGTTTTCTTTTAATCACGTTTTCAGCGTGTAAACAGCAAGAAATCGGCCGGCATAAGGTCAGGCGAGTAGTAAGGATGTTTTAGCATGGTAACATAGAGCTTGACTAGGTAGATGCATACTAACAGGGATCGATGTGCAGGGGTATTGTCATGAGCAAAATCCAACTGTTTGCTGCCCATTTTTCAGGCTGTTTCTTCCTAATGGCATCTTTTTTTTTTAAAAAAAAAAGGAGAGGCCGATCTTGTGAGCTACTAAGAATTGTTGTGAGGACACTGCCAAGTGATAAATTTACTTCATCAATCATCATTCTTCTGTTTGCATGGACAATTTGCCAAACTCGCTCAATATTTCATCTGAGGTTGCAGTTAAAAAAAGTCCAACATGAGTCATCTTCAGTGTGTATGCAACCTTTACGAAATCATTTGTGTCATTCGTAAACTTGGCTTTTCTTCATCGCTTCAATTCCGTACCCTTAAATTAATAGAAGATGACTTTAGAAGCAAAACACAAAATTTAATGTTTTTTCGCTGTTCATTAAATCAATTTTCAAAGAGCAACAATACAAAACACGCAAATACATGAAAAGCAGTTTCCACAGTAGAACAATGATGGCTGAGTGAAACTCACACTACTGATATCCCTTCTTCAAGAGTAGCACCACCTGCAACCACGCTGTGTGTCTCTGGACACGGATTCTGGGAACTTTTTGACTGTACCTCATATATATACACAATGGAAGAAAATTGTAAACTATATAGACAAGTAATAAAATGATTTTTGAGTGTTGTTATAACTGCTTCTAAATTATAACAATTACTTACCACTAATATAGTATGTGTGGTCATTTTCAGCATGAATGTTTACTACCACTTGCGATTCAGGCCTACTGTCTGACGGTACTTTCTTCAAAAAACTTATAATTTTATCAAGGTTTTTTTCCACTAAAACACAATTTTCACCACTTAAATTAGTCCTATTACTTAGCAAATCTATGATTGTGTTGGCTTTCTTTAGTAGTTTATGAGGATTTTCAACATTTACATCTTCAGCGTGATGCCTTTTTGAACTGGCAGGATTTCCAGCATTTACATCTTCAGCATGACGCCTTTTTGAATAGGCAATGTTGTTGTCACGAACCAAATTATGCAAGTCCTTCTTGTCCAGGAGCAAAGTTCTTGGGGCACTTTCTTGGTTGCTTCTAACTTCGTCCAAGATGTGTTCAAAAGTAACGCCATTTCGAAGCTTACCTGCAATAAAAACTTTGTTGAAGTTCCAAAGAATAATCATATTTTAAATTTAAAATAAAAGAATCAACAGAAGAAGTAAAGCTTCAAATAGAATTAAATTGTCATGTGATACTAACAATCTTTTAAAGACTGTTTCCTTAACACATGTGCTTTCCTTAAATTAATTAATTTAGACAATACTGATTGACTTAGACTGGATATGAGTGCAAGAGTGTTATTGGATGTGGATTTTAATTGACAGTGCACCTTTGACAGTAATTTTTCCCATTTTTATATTTTTAAAATTGTAACTTAACCCTAGAGAGCAACAATGTTTAACTCCCAAAATACAGATGCCATTTTTGGTGCTTCGTAAGCCTTTTCTGTAAAAAATTATAAAAAATACTAAATATGATTCAAATTGAAATTTTAGCATGTTGTTGTATAGAAATCTGAAATGTACATAACAGAACATTCTACGATGATTAGTACCAAGTTTGTCCTGCTTGCTTGATGATAAATATACTGTATGTTATATTGAGTTTAACAAAAGAACACATGATAGTTCACAATGACATAGGAATTTGATGCAGCATATGGTATGCTCTAGGCCACCATCTAGGGTTAATTTAAATATTTCTTAGATATTTGTCTTTGAATGATTATGTGTAGTGTCCAATTTATTAGTTTTTTAACGACCTCATTACACTTGTTCATGTTGTGTCTATTTTTTCCTTATTGTTAAAATCATTACTTGTTTAAAATGTGCAATATAATAATGGATTTCAATGATTATGTGCTTTGTCCAATTTAATATTTATTTAAAAAAAATAAAACCAATTTTATAAACTATTAATATTACTGAGTAACTTTATTAGGTAGTTTCTGCCAACTATTGTTGCCTTACTATGTTATATTTATTTACAAGATAATGATGCTAATTTACCTTTTCTCTATTGGGTAGTTTATTTTATACTTAAATTGTAATAATATTTACAGTTAGGTCATTATGTTATACTTTTACTGTTTAGAATAGTAAAATTATACTAAATGGATACTGTAATAATTATTAATTTATATTTTATAGATTGCACTTGTTGTAAGGGTTAGTAATAAATAAATAAAAATGTGGTAACATTACACATATTGCCATTTAAAAATGTATATATTTTGAGTAAGATATCAAAACCATATATTAATGCATTATGTACGTATAGACTTTCTACAAGTAGCATTTGTTTCCAATTATCAAGAAATGTTGCAAAAAGTTCTTTTCATAAACATCTTGCCATAGAAAGATTTTGTTAACCAGCAAAATCGACACGCTAAAATTAACCCTTTTGGTGTTGAATATACAAAAAAAGTGGTTTTATACAGTGCATTTTTTTCCAATATCTGTTAACCTTGACATAAAATCTTTGTATAGGGTTGCCTAAAAGTATATAACAAATTAACAAAGTCTGTTTTGCCATTTCAATGTGGTTTCTGAAAAATGTGTATATTTTTTATTTTTTGTAGTGTATTTTTGTCCGGTTTTCATGAAAATCAATATGAAACCTTGCTCTAGTGTTACCTAATAGGTGTAATCAATATGAAACCTTGCTCTAGTGCTATCTAATAGGTGTAATCAATATGAAACCTTGCTCTAGTGTTACCTAATAGGTATAATCAATATAAGCTGAATCAATATAAGCTGAACATTTTTCAAAATTTTAAGATGGTGTTGGAAAAAGTAATCAACAGGTCACATAATGTAAATAGCTCTCCTCAATGAGATTTCCTTAATTTCATGGTAGCACTTATGGCTACTTGTTACGACTATGTTGTACATAAAAACTAAAATAGGTAATGTACAACACTTAAGTAATAATTTTAAACTAAAAACTGATTGTAATCCAAATTGAAAATATTTACCTCTACCTCTATTTTTTATTTATAGTAGCCAGTACAAAAAATCATGTTCATCAATAATTTATATGCTGCATTAACGACTTCTATCTTAAGCTTTAGTAAAAAATAAAAAAAACTAGAGAAAATGCTGAAAATTTGAACTCACTTTATTGACAACAAAGTGTACAAATGGTGAGGTTAGGACTAGTAAGTGTTCTTTTACACATAACCAACAAGGTGTCACTGATTTAAAAAAATTACCAGTTCAGAATATAAAATTGTCAACACCAATTAAAACAAAACCTTTCGCAAATTATATATATATATATATATATACAGTGGTATTGACCCACCTGCCACCCATACACGTACAGTAATATTGACCTACCCGCCCACCAATACACGTACAGTAGTAATGACCCACCCGCCCACCCATACACGTACAGTGGTATTGACCCACCCACCCATACACGTACAGTGATATTGATGCAAAAGGGCAATGACTTTGAGTTCATGTACAGTGGCTAAGTCATCTGGACTGTTCAGGTTCAACATGGTAGATGCCGCATAATTTTTATATCGAAAACTTACTTGCAAGATATTCTTTTGTTGGTTTATCCAGTGAAATATGATATAGATCTCTGGTATGGCCATAGTGGTTTGTCCAAAACTTTACATATAAAGTCAAATCCTGGTTGTAAACAACTTCTATCCTTGATGGGCAGGATTTGGTAACTTTTTTTGAGCCCTGTGACTTTAATGCACGTTGACGATCTTCAGTGTTTTTTAAAGGTCTATTTGGTCTATATAAGCGATGACATACTAAATATAACTTCCTTGAACCATCAGGACAAGTTTTGGTTGACGTTTCCTTGATGTATTCAACAGAAGTTTCTCTTTGAACTTCATACTTCCAGTCTAAAAAATCTGAAAACAAACAAATCGTCAATATAGCAGGGATGAGGCCAAATAACTATGTAACATTTTCTATGAGCTATTTACATAGCCGCTGAAAAATAAGTTTAAAAAATAGCTACTAAATTAAATGTGAATATCATTCAAGGCAATGAAACTTTCTTTCGGTAGGCATACTTTAAAGGTGCAGTTAAGACTGACAAAAGTTAGGCCTAAAGTGATTTCTGAATACGTGGTCTAAGCCACTAATAACCGTCATGTATTCTGTGCTGGTAGTCATACTATGCAGAGACGAGCACTAATAAACACATACACAAGTGTAGTCGGTTCTATTATTGTCGGCACTGGTGGCGCAGTGCTGTAGCCCAGCTACTTAGGGACAAAGTGTTTGGGAGATTGTAGGCAATAGGTTTCATGCTCGGTTCTCTTAATACCGACACGGTGTCCGCTCAATAGTTGTCATCAATGTAGACACTACTAGAGAAGTCTGGAGTGTCCGTGTTAAATGGTAGTCAAGGTTCAGATGTTGTGTAGGGAAGAGAACTGAGTGTCAGGATTGACAGTTATCTGAAAATCAGACCAACACTACGTGGTTCGGATTCCACGTAAAGCTGTAGGTCCCATAGTTGCCCTGGCTATTGGGCTATTAATAAATAGTCCTTTCTGAGCTAAGTCGAACTCAGATAGTAACAATGACTACACTCGTTCATCTACACTCATCACACTCATTCACTCCTCATATTCACCCATATCTCTACGATCGGCGTCTTAGAGATGAATAATGAATGAATCAATCAATCAAAAGAGTATACAGATTTTTCTATGTTCAAAATTGAATTCTAGCTTTATTAGTGGAATAATATATTCTCTAGGTCATTTTCATACAAATGTAGACTACATTGATTTCCTGTGTTCAAAATTTAAAGCTAGTTTTATTATAAAAAGCTCCTCTGCACAGTAGGTTTACCAATTTTCCTGAGTAGAAAGGTGATATAGTAGCTGAATTATTATTTGTCTCATTACTTGACTCATGTAGACAAATAAAGTGATAGGCAAGTCAAATGGTGGACCCAAATGGCTAATGAGTTGAGTAATTTATTACATTGTACATAAAAACGTCTGAGTTACAAAATATATATGTAACTATCATAATTTTTGTAAAAAAGTGTTAGTAAGTACTGAAACATGTTTCAAATGGTTACAAGTAATGAAAATAGTAGGCTATATGAAAATCCAAACTGCATGATCCTAAGAATAGCGTTTATTAGATTATGGGATCAGCCTGTAATTCAGCCGCTCACAACTTCGGCTTCATGGAGATTCTTTTAAGACCCTAAAACCCCTCTTTTGTTCCCTTATGCGGCCGCATGTCGAATACTATTTGGTCCCCACATCAGCTTTACCTTCAAGATGCACTGGAAAAGATTCAGACAACACGCTTCCTCCATTTGGTGGGTAGTCACAAATTCCCCTACAGCTGAAATTGTGGCAATGTTGAATATGGTAACCATTCTTTTTTTAATATAACAAAATCAATAGCAAAACAAAAAAATGTTGGTTAGTACTTATAAAATTTAATTATAAGAACATTACAAATAGAATAGTTGTAATGCATGTTAATCTTTGGTTATTTAGCAGTAGCGTTGATGCAGATCTCATTCTTTACACAGACGACACGACAGCCATACTTAAAGCAAATATCATATCTGAACTACAGTAAATAACAGACCAAACAATAAATAACTGTCCTTTTGGTTTAAGAATAACGGATTGAATCTAAATTTTGAAAAAACCAATTTGGTAAAATTTCAAACTACTCAATGTAAAGATATAGCAAAATTTAAAGTTCAAATTAACAACAGTTTTGTTAATTCTACAGCGTCAACCAACTTTTTAGGAATAACATTCGATCAAAATCTAAATTGGAAATTATATCTAGAATCTGTAAAAAAGGAAGAAATTAAACTCAGCTTGTTTCCAAATGTCAATCTTGAGAAGTGCAACTGATCTTGGTACAAGATTAATGGTTTATTATGCTTATTTTTACCCTATAATGCAATACGGAGTTGAAATTTGGGGATCAGCTACCGCCTTAAATAGTATTTTCAAAGTCCAAAAAAATTATTAGGATTATGACGTTTTCAAAACTGAGAACATCTTGTAAACCTCTATTTAGAAATTTAGGACTGCTTACTCTACCTTCTTTATATATTTTTAAATGTATTTTATTTGTTAAGACTAACCCCCAACCCAATAAATGTCAACATCAATACAATAAAAGAAATAAAGGAGATTTTATACACAATAAGCATCGCCTCAGCTTGTTTCAAAGTTGTCCCACTTATATGGGAGGGAAATTTTTTAACAGACTGCCTCATGAAATTAAGTCAATTGAACCAATGTCTGTTTATAGAAAATCACTCAAGCAATATTTAATAGAAAATGTGTTTTACTCTGTTAAAGAATTTATTAATCCTGACTATATTATGATGAATGTGAGGTAGAAAGTTGAAATATGTATTTTTTAGTGTTTATATCGCATTTTGTAAATATTTGTTAGTATTTAAGGATTATTGACAATGTCACCTATTCAATAGCACTATGTATTTTGAACTTTTTTTGTGACAATAAAGCAATTTGAATTTGGATATTTATTTATTTATTCTTAAGACGCCGATCGTCAAGATATGGGCGAATATGGACTTCGAATGAGTGTGATAAGTGTAGATGAGCGAATGTAGTCATTGTTACAAACTAAGGCCAACTATTCCTTAGAAAGTGTCATTAATTAATAGCCCAATGACAAATGAACAGCCGGTGATTATCAGCTGATCCTTCTCAAAATGTGTTACGACTCTGATTGGGATCGAACTGAGAACCTTTAATATACTATGGTGTAAAAATGTTTATTCTAACCCTTCAAATAAAACAAAAAAGGTTCATCCCCAAACCCTTACAAATCTAGTGAAACTCCTAGGGCACTTTTGGATACACTCAATGTAAAAATGAGTGGCACTTTTGTAACACCCTTCCAAAATTTGTTGGCACTGAAAGAGTTGATTTCATCCGGGGAAAACTCGTTTTTTACAGAAAAATCGAAAAACTTACTCAGATACTGGAAAAACCATCTTTTAAAAAAATAGTTATTTCTTAAATTTTTTTTTTTCATTTCACGTGTTTTTTAATGCTGAACACAAATATATAATTGGTTTTGCAGTAAAATAATTTTTTCAGCCTGAAAAATGAATTTTTTACTGATCTAACCAAACATAACCTAACTTATCCTTGTTGTCTATTTACTCAACAAAAATTCGTAATTTGTGTTAAATTTGATTGTTTGGCCTCCGTGATGGCCTGCTGGCCGTTAATCAGGCAGAAATAGAGGTGAATTTGGTTTTCGTGATTAATATTAGTTTTATAAATAATGATCACGTAATAGCCTCTAATCACGATTCACCGTGAAAGTAGTTTTTCCATTATATCTTGAAAAATAATTGTAATAGACCAAAATAGTTTTCAAATTCGTATTCAGCGCAAAAAACACATCAAATTAACAGAAATAAGATTAAAATACCATTTAAATTAACGGAAATATGACAGAAATACCAAAGGTTGTGACATTTGTTTGTCAAAATTTTCAGTTAAATACGTGGTTTAGTTCGTAATTTGCATTAACCCTACATCGTGAGTAATGGGTTATCCATTGTGTTCCCCACTGCTAGGTCCTTTTTTCAGCGCTTCGCAAGCCTTTCTTATAAAAATCATAAAAAATAATAAATATGCTCTAAATGCAAATTTTATCATATCTTTTTTCTTCTAAATAACTGTACATTCACATACTACCATCAAAACTAACAAAAAAATTTAGTAAATAATTATTGTCAAGAAAAGATTGAAAACATTGCATGTAAATTATAAGTTATAACCCTCCCTAGTAGCACTAAAGTTTTTGTAAATAATTCCAAGATAGCCAGTGTTTATTATTTAGTGCACTAAAATATGTTGTTACATTTTAAATAAACTACTAGGTTTTTTTAGGGAATTTTTTGTTTTCATAAAACGCAAAAATGAAAAAAATGTGCCAAGTTACAGAGTATGATCATGTAGGGAAACAAATAGTACAAGTAAAAATTCAAAAATATCAGCACTGAATAGACAAGAAAATGTTGTTTAGAAAAAACAGTCATATTGTACCCATAAACAAATTATTATATTTTCAGTTTGTTGGAAAAATAAAATTTTTACCATGGAAACAAACATTTCTTTGAAAAATTACATAACAATCGAAAAATAAGGGGTTTGTGTAATTTTTTGCTCCGTGTACTTTATTAGTACAATCTATTAGCTACAAGAAAATATAAAATATATGAAAATATTTTAAAAAGTATAAAACTTATAACACCATAAGTGAGCATGTGCAAATTGTTTAAACAGCACTTGAAAAATAGTGCATATTGTAAACATTATAAAAAATATAAACTATTTTTAGGGAATTTATATAACAGTTAAACTTGATAGAACACATATTTCTGAAAAGAAATATAACAAATGTATTACCTTAGTGCCATAAATAAGGTTTTAGCACTATATAATAACATACTGTCATATTGTTGTCACGTAACTAAAATAAATAAATAATTTACATTGAACAGAATTAGTATATATTTTTTAAAAATTATTATTATTTTTATCATGCTACACTAATACCCTACCTGTGAACACTTTGTTAACTTAAATTGGATAAAAAATAATGTTTAAGCTAGTACCTACATAAATATATTCACAGCTATCAAATAAACACTGAAATATACTTATAACTAGGCCTACATTATAAAGTGAAATGACACACTCTTAGTTCTGCATCCCAGGATCCTTTGATATTGATAAATTTGAGCATTCTTTGTATGCTAGACTGTTGTTTTTATTATGATTATCATTATGTACAATAATAATAAACAAAGATCAAAACTAATTAACATATTTTTTAGTATTATTAATGTTTTTACACTATAACATATTCCACTATCACTACATTATACATTACACATAACTGTAATAGTACAAATATTAATTTATAACGCTAATAACAAATAAAACACTGACAAGTAAAATCTGACGTGCACCAAACAATATGGCCTAGACGACTGACTGTCGTTGCCGGGTCCTCTTTGTACTCGCCGAACAGAAATCTTGTCATGTGACCATTGCCATCATACTGCATGAAAATCACTTGAAATGGCACTAATCGACATATGAACTCTTTACCTTTCTGGCTATTTTTTGTTTTTTATATATTAATAAACAACTTATTACCTAAACTTTCATCAAAGGTGCCTCGACTCACTTGAGAGAAAACACTCAAACAAGGGTACACGAAAACATTTTTTGTAAAATACCCAATGCAGCTAAAACAATGCAATTTGTTTTATTAGATAGAGTATTTTATTCCCTACAAACTGATATTTGGTACGAATTATTCCGTCTTCTGGTTGTCCTTCGGTCATTCGACAAACATCGGCCTTTTCGCCGCTCCCGACTTTAGCCGGGCGGAAACTGAGCGGAAGTTTGTTGTTGCACATTTTCCTACGTTTATAAAATTGAATAAAAAAATTATTAAAATTCTGAAATTTATAGATCAGAACATTCTGCGTTGATTGGTATCAACTTTGTTATGCTTGCTTGATGTAACACATATGTTTTAGTGATTTTAATGCATGAGCATAAATTATGCTCAACCTCACGATTCTGGGTGGCATTGTCTGAAGCATAAATTATGCTCCATATCACGATCCAGGGTTAAATTCGGGGATGTTTGGCTTCCGTGATGGCATGCCGGGCGTCATCCGGCGGGAGTATAGGTGAATTCGGTTTTTGTGATTAATAGTTGTTGTATAAAATGATCGCGTAATGCATTTTGCCGCAAAAGTAGTTTTTCCATTTTATCTCGAAAAATAATTGTAATAAACCAATAGTTTTCAAATTTTTATTCAGCGCAAAAAACACACAAAATAAAAAGAATATGATTAAAATACCATTTAAAATAATGGATAGGCCTATATGATAGAAATACTAAACGTTGTGACATTGGTTTTTTTCGGATTTTTCGGTGAAATACACGATTTCTTCAGAATGAAAAGCATATCTCATGAAAATATAACCTATCCTAGACCTATTTCAAGAAACATTTTCGTATTTTGTTTGGTGGCAAGAAACTGCATAAATACCAACATATCAAATATAACATACGGCTAGAAACAAAAACAAAACATCGGTAGAATATTGTAAACAGACGCTAGCATGCGAATGACTGACATTGTCACATGGTGTTTGCACGGATGTATCGGACGTCAAGAGTTTTTGACCTAAACTCGAACGTCTGGTTTATCAGACGTCGGAGTGCAAAGTGTTAATGATTCAATTGTTCGCCAATTTGTACCCAGCTTTACACTGGTAAACAGCCATGAATAAATTTAGACGTTCAAGGTGGATACAATTGTATGGTATTGTAGCCTTGGCTACCATTTCTGAAAATATTGCCAATGAATAAATAACAATATAAAAACGCAACAAAATAGGTAATAGGGCTAAATGAGCAAAATATTTTGGTATAGGCCTACTTACCATGTTCATTAGCGAAATTCAACTCTTCGACTGGCAAGTCGACTTCATGATTTTCCTTCAAGTGCAGCACTAGGCGATCATGCCTACTAAACATAATTGGGCAGTCTTCAATTGGACATATCAGTCTAGGTATTTGGGATTTAGTACGAAAACTGGTTGGATTTACATATTTGTGTAAATTTTTTGAATGTCGCAATAGACTTGACTTGGTAGAAAATATTTTACCACACATAGAGCACAATTTGTGCGATCTTCTGTGTTCAACAGACATAATTTTGACACATAATTTACAAAGTCAAAGTGCGAATTTTTACATACATACTTTTCCTCAATTCAACAGTTTTAAAAACTGGTATCATTATTATCATATTGTAAATCTAAACTGAAGTAGTGTCATATTAGTATAATAATTTATTATACTAATATTGGTATAATTATGTATTATGTTGGTATTTATTATTTATTGATTAACACAAAATGACATACCAAACTAACAACCTATGTGGAATCATTTAACACAGTTTTTATAAAGTAAATAGATTTAATTAAATGAGGTTAAGTCTGTACTGTACTCCGTATTCGCACTAGCTTTTCAGCTGTGGACTTGGATTTCATGAATGATTTCAGTAACAGAAGAGAACAAGCTAAAAGACTCGATCTCGTACTCGGTATCTTTCATCATACTATGTTACCTTTCACAAATTGTTAATGTTGTTCTATGTTAATATTGACACATTTCCTAAGCTTCAACTAAATAACTCGGTGTTAAGAACCGAGTATCAGGTTTGTCATATACTCAACAATCCAAACCGAATATCACGCTTGTCATACGCAAACATCCAAAATTACATGGTTCGGATTCTACTGAAGAAGTCTACTCCGTGATGGTGATGGCCAGGGTGTAACGTAGATGAGAGAACCGAGTATCCTTAGCTTCTACTTTAGATTACTGTGATCAAGTAAAGAATCTTGGTTTTGTCATAAGTAGGAGTCCAGTGTTGCCAGACGTACGATAGTTATCGTACTTGTACGATAATTTCACTGGCTGGTACGATATACGATAGCAAGTCACTATCGTACCTAAAAAGTACGATAATTTTGACTATTAGCCTAAATGCTTTAAAAATTAAATGTTAGTATATTTGATATTTACTATTAATCTAAAATAATAATTCTCAATATTTTGCCCAACAATGAAAGGCCAACCAAACAGAAAGAAAAACATTGTTCCTTAAATTCTTTGCTTATCTTCTTATCGCTACACCTAAACATCACGTCCCTTTCCTCTGATAACTGTTTTTGTTTATGCTGTTATTTGTCATTCCATTGATAAACAGAATGACAAGGGATCACCAAATGCAAGTACACCAGTCTTTAGTAAGAGTTCAATAGTAACGTATCGAAAAAACTTGGTGGTGATTTTATCGTTTTAGTGAGTGTTTTTTTTACAACAAATACAACAGTTAATTTTTTAATTTTATTTTTTTTACACTTTCTTAATTAATAAGTAAACTGTGTTTCATAGGTGATATATATCTAATTAGATAGTCTATGTCTTATTTTGTGTGTGATATGTAATAATTTTATTTATTTATTTAATTATTTTATTTTTAACATGAGCTCAGAAGTAGAAGAAGGACCTTCATCAAGTAAGAAACTTTTATTATATACTCAATCAAAACATAAACAACAGAAGTATAGACCGCAATGGGAAAAATATGAACGTTTTATGAAATGGATTGAGCCAGAAAAAAGTTCTGCGTTAAAAGCTCGTCGTATTTGCAATGTATCAATGACGGCAGAGATTACAGTATTAAAAAAACCATGGAAAGGGTGTTAAGCATCAAAGGCTTATTGCTTCGGTATTAAGTCAGCAACCCAAAATTACATCTTTAGGATTTACAAAAAGCACTCCAATCAATTTAAAAACACAAATTGCTGAAATTAAGCTTGCTGGATGTTTCGCTGAGCATAACATTTCATTTAAAACAGCAGATCACTTAGTAGAAGTTATTAAAAGTAGCTTTGATGATTCGAAAATTGCTAAGGAGTTTACTTTAAAAAGAACTAAATGCAGTGCTGTGGTACAGTACGATATTTCATTCCTAAAGTACGATAATTTAGGAAGGACGGTACGATACTGCCTTTTTAAAATCTGGCAACACTGAGTAGGACTTTGAATTGGACTGATCAGATTACGACTACGTGCAATGGAGTGTTTGCGGGCATTCACTGCTTGACATTTTATGCATCTTTTCTTCCATTTAACGTTTAAGTGATGCTGGTCAAGACACTTGTTTTGTCTCATTTTAATTATTGTGACATCGTAACTAATGAGATGACTGTTAAGCTCTCGGACAAGCTTCAACAAGCGCAGAACTATTGTTTAAAATTTATTTTCAGTCTACGGTGTTATGATCACATTACGCCATTCTTCAATCAACTGTCTATTCTATAAAGCTTACACAGCTTCGTAAGTATCATTTACTATTACTGATTCTCAAGATTTTAAAAACTTCAAATCCCAATTACTTGACCGAGCGTTTCAGGTTCATGAACGAAATAGGTTCTAGAAATACTCGTCAGGGAGCATCAATATTATCAGTCACTGTACATCGTACTACTTTATATTACAAATCTGTCACTGTAATAGCTTGTCACCTTAGGAATGCGCTCCCTGATAGCATCAAAATAATCTAAGGTTACTCTCGTTTCGGGGTGGAGGTTAATTTGATTCGGGATCTGTAGTGGCGGTGGGCTGGTGGTTTGTGGAGGCTATGTGGAGAGTGAGTAAGGAATGAATTGGTGATAGTGTCTTTAACCCTTTGAACGCCAAGACAATTTGAGGAACGCTATCCGCTCGCCGCCAGCGCCTAAGCCGGCCGCCATATCGAGAACCGCCAAGGCCAATTGTAGACATTTTACATGATTTTACATTATTAGTCGTAGTTTCCATATTTTTTATCCGAATTGAATAATTTTTTTATTGTTTTTATTCTAGTATTACGGCTGTAAATATAATGTAAAATAAAGTGTCTTATGGCCAGTAATTATATTTTTACAATCGTTTTATAGTGCTATTTAGTACTTGTTTTTTATAAAATATATTTTTTACACTCAAAAATCGGAATGAGAGAAACACAATTTACACGTCGGAAACAAGGGCATTTTATAGACAATATGGTTCTAATTGCTGGTACAAAAAATTAGAACTTTTTACCAAGAAATAAACAAATAATATTAAAAAGTAATAAACTAAGCAAATGTGTTAAAACTTACATTTTTAATATGTCTTCAGTTTCCTTCACATTTCCATAAGTATATGTTTTCCTTCTAACTCAATTTATTTTACACACAAAATGAAGAAAAAAAGCAACTTGTGTCCAGATAATAATAGTAATAAATATAACACGTATATACAAATATTTACAAAACATGTTTTTTTATTTTCTTTAGCAAATATGTTTGGGGAGGCATAACGGGTGTACACCTTTATTGCAACGTTTGCAAATGTACCTAGTTTTCTTCCTTTTACCTCCTGAGCTTGTACTTATTTTGCTGCATACTGAACAGTTACGTTCTTTCTTTTCTGGTAAAATATCGAGTGGATCACCACTACCTCCCGCACTTTGCACACGTTCAGGCGCTTGGTCACCATCTACACATCTATTTCAACCACTCAAATCAATCAGCTGTTTCAAGGTCAGCAGTGCCGTAAACCATAAACCTTGTTGTGTATAGTTTAGTTTGATGTATTATTAGTCCAAAACATGTATTATACAAAATAATTACCAATAAATAGCTTGGTAAATAATTTATTACGAGACGTCCGACCAATCGGACGTTGGCGCTTTTAGACTGAAATTCGAGCGTCCGATCAATCGGACGTTGGCGGTTTTCGGCTGTACCTTAGACGTCCGATCAATCGGACATTGGCGGTCAAAGGGTTAAAGTGTTTTTTTCTTTCTTTCTTTCTTTTGACTTGTACTATATTTTGAATAGTTAGTGTCAATTTCTTTTGTACATTGTATTAATTAGCTTTATTAGAATAGTTAATCTTTGAATTTTTGTTTACTTTATATAAAATATTTTTATATTGCATTGCCTAGAGTTTAATATAATTTTATGTTAATTATCTCAAATTGTATTTATCTGAGGTTAAGTGGTAGAGAGGACTCTATAGTCCTAACTTTGCCTCCAAATAAAGCCATTTTTCATTTCATTTAATTTCACAGTTGAAGTGAAAAGAGCGGGATCACTGTTTGAAATCACAGGCCTTAGAAGTGAGCAGGAACGGTTATCACTGTTCACTTAAAAGAAGAAGTAATCCCATCACTAGTGCAGAATCGGACAGCGCAACACTCCCCACTAGGGATGTGCTAAATAAGCTTAAAGCAGCTTATCAAAGTAAGCAGTCAGCTAGTAAACAGTTGAGTTTACCTGCATTACGGCAGCAGTTATCCTCGTCCAACAGTTAAAGAAAACTGTAAATTAGACAGGTTGGTCTAGGTGAGTGAGTGAGTACAGATTATAAATAGAGAGACCTTAGGTTCTGGCATTTGAGGCAGGGTTTCCGACCAATGTGGCAGTGTGTTACCGGTGATGCAGGTAGTGGAGAGCGTTCCATGCAGGTGCTTTTCCACTGCGCCATGCGGCGGGCTGGGTCCGTGCAAGTGGGCCAATGCAAGGATGAGAACAGAATGTATTCATTGTTCTCACGGAGCTTATTTAGTAGCTCCTCCTTAGCGTTTCCAGAGAAATAGCAACTATTCTTATGTTTTTCAGTTAAATCTTAAATACCAGTCTTTTAACCCTACGTTAGTGTGGCGCGGTCTGAGAGACCAATTAGTACTTCTAAGAAGAAAATATTGCAGCCGGGTAAGAATACGCCCTTCCCCTTCCCAGTACCTTCCTCTAGGGGGAGCCTTTGCATGACCTTGAAGTGGCATTATTTTTTAACGACTGCAACTGTGCACAACTTCCGTTTCGGTCCCTGACATCAACCACACTTAACACGTTATGGTCTCAATCCTACAGAGTAAAGAAGGTTCTTAATCACAAAAAAGTTTATAAAACCATGAAAAACAATGAAAATGCATTAAACATTGTATGTTTATTCTAAAAATACTAATTTATTTATAAACATTTTGATATAAACACCCACCACACTAATAATGTTACTATTACTCAGGACACTAACCTAGGGTATTTTTCTTTATCACAAAAAAAGTTTATAAAACCATGAAAAACAATGAAAATGCATTAAACATTGTATGTTTATTCTAAATTTTGATATAAACAATTTTAATAGGGTTTTTAGATTTTTGGTCTCTGACACCCACCACACTAATAATGTTACTATTACTCACCACACTAACCTAGGGTTAAATATAGTTTTGTAAATAATTTATTTTTATTTGTGTTTTTTAATATGCCTTGGTGCTCAGCTTATGGATGTATATGATTAAAGTAATTATAAAACCATAATATGTAGCCAACATTACTTGTGTCGGGCACAATTTTGCCAGTGTCTTCAGGACATAAATGCCAGACAATACCCTGGAACAAACATTTTCAATATGATTATTCCAGGTTAACCCCCGGTCCAGGATTATTCCAAGAAATTTGGACGACTGAACTTCTTTGATATATATTGAATAATTTTATTTTATTTATTTTTAATATGCCTTGGTGCTCGGCTTATGGCTGTATATGATTAAAGTAATTATAAATATGTATGAATGTTGCTATTTTATTTAGGTATAGATATTGATAAGTATTTCAGTATATTTGTTTTTTTGTAAAATTAAATGTATGATTCAAGTAATATAATAATAATAATCTTTTTTATTGCGTCACACAAAGTACATTGTATTGCAATAGTCATAGTAAATTAAATAGTCTAACATTTTTCATTTATTCATTCCATCAAAGTCACTTAAAGCATACAATTTTGCATTCAGAGTCATCCATTCGAATTCTATCCAATATAGCTCTGATTTGTGTGTTCATAGCTCCTAATACAAAAGAAATTGATACTAACTATTCAAAATATAATAGTAAAAGTCAAAAGAAAGAAAGAAAAAAACGCTTTAAAGACACTATCACCAATTAATTCCTTACTCACTCTCAACATAGCCTCCACAAACTGTCACTACAGATCCCAAATCAAATTAACCTCCACCCCGAAACTAGTGTAACCTTAAATTATTTTGATGCTATCAGGGAGCGCATTCCAAAGGCGACAAGCTATTAGAGTGAAAGATTTGTTATATAAAGTAGTACGATGTACAGTGACTGATAATATTGATGTTCCCTGACGAGTATTTCTAGAACCTATTTCGTTCATGAACCTGAAACACTCGGACAAGTAACTGGGATTTTTTGTTTTAAAAATCTTGTGAATCAGTAATAGTAAATGATACTCACAAAGCTTTAGAATATACATTTGATTGAAGAATGGCGTAATGTGATCATAACACCGTAGATTGAAAATAAATTTTAAACAATAGTTCTGCGCTCGTTGAAGCTTGTCCGAGAGCTTAACAGTCATCTCATTAGTTACGATGTCACAATAATTAAAATGAGACAAAACAAGTGTCTTGACCAGCATCACTTTAACGTTAAATGGAAGAAAAGATGCATAAAATGTCAAGCAGTGAATGCCGGCAAACACTGGATTGCACATAGTCGTAATCTGATCATTCCAATTCAAAATTCTACTTATGACAAAACCAAGATTCTTTACTTTGTTACAGTAATCTAAAGTAGAGTTATTTAGTTGAAGCTTAGGAAATGTGTCAATATTAACTTTAGAAATTAGTCTTGGATTAGAAGTTAGTACCTGGTTATTTTTCAAAACTTCTAAAGTCATTCCTGTTTTTAAAAAAGGAAGACAACAGTTCACTCAATATCTATAAACCAATTATTTCAATAATTCCTGTATTCACTAAGATCATAGTCTTTAATGCATAAACAATTAAGTAGTCATTTCAATGCATACTATCTCTCTGAATCTCGGTCTGGTTTTCATGAAGGTCTTTGATTATGTTCCTTTTGATAGTATTATAACTAAGCTTCCATATTATAGTATCACTGATCATGCATTAAATATTATTAAGGACTACCTTAATGGTAGGACGCAATATCTATCTGTTAAAGGTGTCAACTACAAAAAGTTGGATATCATTATGGTTGTCAGTGTCTCAACACTTTCTGTTTATCATTGCAATCAATGATTTGCCGAAAAATATTCAATCCAATATGCCCATCTATGCAAATATTAACACACTTTTATCGTCATCTTCTAATATACTTAGTCTTTGAATTAACAGACTGGCTAATCGAAAATTGAACATCTTTCTAAATGATGTAAAATTCCATCATAATGATCATCCACAGTACCTGGAAGTAACATTATATCGATTATTGGTGTTTAAAAGCCATCTTCAAAAAGCAGCAGCTAAAATCAAAACCAGGGCAAATTACATCATATTGCTGGAACAACTTAGGGAGCCAATGAACACGTCTTGCATTCAACTGCTTTGTCACTGGCTTTGTCATTAAGCTGCTGAATACAGAGCTCCCGCATGGCTAAATAGTGTACACACTAAAGCGATTGATGTCCAACATAATATGGTCATGAGAGCTATAATATACTCATGGCAACTCCACTTCCTTGGCTCCAGGTGCAGTGCAATATAGCTCCTCACGGGATAATAAGCCAGGAGGCAATACTTAAAGAATTCAATAAGATCTTGAATGCCTCGCACCTCCCCATTACAGAGGATCTTCCAAGTCAGAAAGGTCGCTTAAAATATCGAAACCCACCTCTACGTACTGCTTTCCAGTTGAGCAGATCAAATTTCTCGTCCAATACTAGCTGGGCTGATAATGGCCCTGTTAGACATTATCAGCAAAGTTCAGCTGTAACTGTGATCTGGTACTTGAATAAGAGCACGAGACTGCCTGAGCTCGGTCTGTCTTCCATCTACTAGCATGTTCCTCAAAGGTCCACCGATCGATTCTACTCTTAACTGATTGGATGGGTATACCAAGGGCCGGCTCCAGACCCAGCAGGGGGCTCTCTGCCCCTATCCTTACCACAGCATCAACCCTCTCATTCCCATCAATGCCAGCATGTCCAGGGACACAAATGAGTCTCACCTGTTTACGCTGACAAAGAGTCTCTGTTTCTTGGCATTACAATACCAACTTAGAGCTGTTACGAGGCACTATGATCACCTTTATTGCCACCTGACTATCTGAGAAGATGGAAACAACTCCTCCTAAGTCACCTAAACACATTTCTTCCTGTGCGGCAGTC
Source organism: Stictocephala bisonia (assembly GCA_035578905.1). Lineage (NCBI taxonomy): Eukaryota > Metazoa > Arthropoda > Insecta > Hemiptera > Membracidae > Stictocephala > Stictocephala bisonia. The sequence continues at coordinate 1,415,194 of JAQJVL010000147.1, read as the reverse complement.
ATGATTGCAAGGCCTCGGATAGGTATAGACAGAACTTTCTGTACGTCCTTCCTGTACACCCCAGCACCCACACCTTCTTCCATAAGTGAACTGTCTGTAAACCAAACGCTCTCTTTGACATGTACTGGCTCAGCCCTCTCCATTAACTCATCTCTGCTTGGAAGGAAAGCCCTAACATGTTTGTCAAATCTGTACCTAGGTGTCATTGAATCTGTCCCCATTGCAAGCAGCGGGTTCCAACCAATGTCCCTTGATAGCATTTCACCATGAAGTCCCAGTTGACCAAAAAGCCTGATGTATGGGATGATGTAAAATTAAAATTGGGAATTTAAAGTGCTTATTTTCCTCTCTCTCATTCTCGATACACTTGATAGGGTATCAAGTGTAAAATGGAATATAGATACTAAGTTCAATACATATTGATTAATTTGGCAAAGAACAATAATAAATAACTATGAAATAACTAAATACTAAACATTACAATATGACATGAATTTTGGATCTTTATCCATGTTTTAATGATTATTATTGTTAGGAAATAAACATCAAATCATTAGAGTGAATTAGTTTAATATTTATTTTAAATAGAAACAATTTTACTAATAAATATTTTTATGTACAACTATAACAGACATTGAACAACTGATAAAAGAAACCACTATGAATATTCCCATATTCGATGAACATTCTGAATTAGAACATCAGATGAGCTTTGTTTATACAACATAAAATATCCTTGGATCTGGGCAGCAGAAGTGGGTTTACCATGTGCCAAAATGGCTGCGGACAACTTCTGAGCAGCATCTACATCCGTCGTCTTGTAGAATCTGTAGAACATCTGCTCTATCTGGTGGGATGAGCAATGGCCAATGTATTCCTTGACATCCACCCTGCCTGGTCTGATGAGGGCAGGGTCCAACCTATGTCACCAGAAACATTAGGTGATGTGGACTTGTTGACAAGGGTGGAGTTGAGGAGGAAGGCTACAAAACACAGTGGGATATCACGGAAGGAACAACACTTTTAAGGTAAAGGGATAAGAAAAGTAAATGTAAATATGAGGTAAATGTTTCATTTACATGAATGAACAATTTATGGCATTGCCTATCTATACAGATACATCTCATCACAATGAAAAATAGAAAGAATTATCTAAAAAATAAGATTTCTTTTTAAATAAGAAAAGTAGTTTCTGTAAGAAAAATCCCTATCTTATCACTATTACAAAATGAAGATTACAAGAAGAGCAGATCTCTATCTGGCCACTCGAGAGCCATTGAAAATGAATTACAAAGCAGGCAGTTGGACATGATACCAAATGTTATGGACACAAAAACTGCATTCTCCAGACCTTACCTGGTCAACATCAAATCCAGGGAGGCATACTACAAGGATAGCTACAATCCCGCCCCCACCTGAAATCGTCTGGTACTCGGATGATTCTGTTATGAAGGGTGGAGCTGGGTTTGGGTCTACGGTCACTTGCCTAAGCCTAAAGGACAGTCTAAGGAGATACAATCTACCAGGTTGATATCTTTGCTTCCTTGTCTGTGCCCAACAAGGGCTAGCAAAACAAGTCAGAGGCAAACAGATCTGTATTATGTCACACAGTCAAGCCACTCTTCAAGCTCTTGACTCCTACCAATTTACCTCAAGACTCAAAAGGGAGTATTGTGAGCCTTAGCCCACTTCAATAATGTTCAAATGAGGTGGGCTCCAGGGCCCAGCGACCTCACAGGCAACGAAGAGGCTTATCTCCTAGCTAAGATGGGAGCGAGGACTCCACTCGTAGGGCCCAAACCAGTATGTGGCATTGGACTTAATACTGCCAAGATTAAAATATTGAACTCTGCGAGAAATTGCCACCAAAGCAGATGGCAGCAGTTTCACAGCCAAGTCTTTGCAAAATCTCTGTTGAGGGGACTCGACCCTATGTTGGCCAAATCACTCACCACCATAAATCGGAATGACATAAGGACAGTGATTGCTTATATTATACTGGACATGGCTACTTCAGGAAACATTTGGCAAAGATTGGTATCTACAGAGAACAGTCAATCACTGCAGTTTCGATTTAGTCTCACTGTTGCCGGTGAGGCTTTGAGTCTGCCGAACGCCTATTAACTGAGTGTGAAGCTCTGGAGCTCAGGAGAAGAAGAATATTCAGGAACAAGCTCTCAGATGTAAGAATGGTAGCTAGTCTGTGGAAAAAGATTTTAGAACAGCCACTCAGAATAAGGCATCCCATTATAGTAGGCAACAGGGGAGCACAATAAGCCCAAGGTTGAAGTGCATAGACCAAAAAACTTGTGAGATGAAACCACAATAAACTTTTAAAAAGTAAAAAAGGATGCCAAGCACATTAAAAATGTTATATGTAATAAATAAAAAAAGTTGTGAAATCAGAATGGGATGGCCAAGTACCTTCGGTACTCTAATGAAACAAACAAACGATGCAAACAAATTGGAAAAAACATGGACATGAATGAAAATTTAAATTCTTAGGGTTGGCGTTCCAGCGAGGTTGATAAAAAGACAACACCAAGGATTTCAAATCTCATTCATGTCCATGTTTTTTCCAATTTATTTGCATGGTTTGTTTCATTAGAGTACCGAAGGTACTTGGCTATTCCATTATGATGATTTCACATATTTTTTTATTTATTACCTATACATTTTTAATGTGCTTGGCATCCTTTTTTCACTGTTGTAATGTTTTTTGTGGTTTAAATTCAAATGTTACTGTGGAAGGTATGTTTCAAAGTAGAGTCCACCTTCATTGTAAAAACAAATATTTACAAATTTTATTTTTTTATGTTTATGCATACAACAAATAGCCAAAACTTTTGGTCACAATATTGTTTTATGTTCTTATCTGTAGAAAATAGTACATAACAAGATAGGGTTATCTTTATATGAGTATTTTTTAAGAAACCCTTGCAGACAGCTAAAAAGCGCCTGCCAAATTTAGTTAATATACTGCCAAAAGTAGGGTAAATAACTACAATAGCAACTCCGTACCAATTCAGTAGGACACACATTGCTACAGTACTAAATAGCTCAATTTTATTTTTGTTTAAATTTCAATTATTCATGAACAAAACAGAGTGCAATTTCTTTATAAAACCCTTTATTTATGTTTTCCATACATTTCTTCTAGTTCAACATTCAACATTTTGATACTTCAACACCCCTAAAGCCCACAAAGTATTGAACTATTCAGGTTTTACTGTGTATAGCAGTTAGCGGCAAAGGCCAGGACATCATCTTGAACGACAATTAATAAGGTGGCAACATAGTTCAGCCATCATGTCTATAGTATTACCTGTTTATGTAGTTTGTTGTCATGAAAACTATCCTGGCCTCAGTAGAAGCAACGCCATCCAGACAGTTCAGTAAACCACTGAACGTAACACGATTTAGGCCTTCGTAAGCAGCAGCCACTAAGTAAAATATAAATAAATATGTTAGCTACATTTAGCAAAATGTAAATAAAACAAAGGTATCATATTTATCTTGTAAGTCATAAAACATCCAAGAAAATGAATTAAAAACACAAATTAAGGGAGCCATTTTGCTCCACGAAAAATGCCAAAAACATGGGTTTTTATTCCAACGATTCAGTCTGTAGTAATGATCGTATCACAACACTTGAAGTGTCATTTGATGGGTGAGGAACTTTTCTAGAGGACCAAAGTTGGTTTTTGTAAAAAATTCGGTATTTTTATAGTTTTCTACAGTTGAATATATGAAACTTTTCATGTCTTTTTTGAAGAATTTAAATTAAAAAACATAAAATATCAACTTACGGTCCACTAGATGGACCTTTAATAGTCATACAGTGTTCAATATAACTTATTAGAACAGTAAAAACGAATGTACAGTCAAAATAGAACAGTATAATTTGGCAGTAAAATTGCATGTCCAATATAGTGCTGTCGACTTCCCAGTAGTGACTTGGTGGTTTGGGAAACGGCTACCTTAATAGATTACTGACTAACTTAAACACAACTCTTTAAAATAGTAAAATAATGTTACTGACATCAAGGATCATATTTTCTATCAAGCCTAGACAATTAAATGACATTTATTTATTGGATGACGACAAACTGTAAATTTTAAATCTGCAGGAATGAAACGACAAGAAGTTTGGATTTAGGAAAAACTGGACGAACAAGAGGCCATTTAAAATAGCGTTTTGAGACTTAATAAACCACTCCAAAAAGTAGATAAAAAACTACATTTCAAAGTTCTTGTGCTGAACTGCTCTATCTGTTAGCTTTGCAATTTTGTAGTTGATCAAAAGTAATTAACTTTGCAATGCACAATGTTTTTATTTAAGATTTTTTTAAATAATTTGCTGGTAACAGGATAATTTAAGGCACCAATTCCAGGAAACTATTGTCATATCCATCAACCTGACTGATTTTATTTTGTAATAGCGCACAGAGCGTTTATCTTGATTTTTCTTCATAAGTCTCAATTTCCGATCTTAAACATATCTTTCCAATGCAGTTATGCTGTATTTATCTTGAATGTAAGAAAACAAAACTTTATTTGTGACTGCCACTCAAAAACTATTTCCAATTTATTTTTACATTGTGTATGGTATCATTGATTATATACACCTACAATAGATAAACCATCTAATAGGAATATTTGTGGCAGTAATTTTGTTAGTTTGTGTGGCCCGCAACCTCACCTGGTTTAAACTGCATTACGTTTACATGGGACTACACTAGCGCTCCACAATAGACCACAAAAACAGCTGATATTCTGAGACTCAAAATTTAACATTGAATGGGAGATCTATTAGTGTATAAAATCAATGATGGTATATAAGCTGTAACCTCATAATTCTGATTGGCTTTGTTTTTAATTTTGCTAAATTATGTACTATACAAGGAAATTTCAAAATTTTCTAGGACTGTTTTAGGTTGAATTGCAGGGGGATTCAGATGACTGTGAGCCAGTCGAGCAGTTATACCATATTTTTATTTAAATTGTCAGTAAATGATATACAAAATTATATGTTATTCTTGTTAAAAAGAAAGGTATAATGATAAAGGTATGATGATTGTTAGGTAAAATAGATGTACCTTGTTTGCAATCTTCTCGGCTGACAAACGCTGCATCAATGTCTTCCAGAAGGATGATGGTGTTGTGTGGAGCTACACTCAGCAGATGGTTCAGCCGATCATCACTGAGCCCTCGCTCACTTAAATTCAGTATGCAGACACCGAACTCCAGCTCACCAGCTAAGGCCGTGATGAATGAGCTTTTACCACAGCCAGGTGGACCATGCAATAAATAACCTCTGCGGTATGGTATGCCTATCACAGGATTTTACACGTGTATTATTGTAATTCTATTATGAAACTGTGCTTATTTATACAAGAGTACAAAGTTATTTCTTAACAGGAATTTAGTCGTAAAATATGATAAGAAATACATTTAAGAAACTTATTGTAGTAGAATATATTAAGGCACAGTAAACCTAAATTAGAAAGCAAGACCACTAACATAATACTGCACTTGGTATCAATGATTAAAGTTAATTAATCATTTTGCTGTTAACCTTTAAACTTATTTGTTGGTTTTAGTAACATGTAACTTCTGATTTTAACTAGTTGAAAATCTGGTAAAAAGCTGATTAAAATAAACTCAATTAGTTTTTTAAATGAAATTAAGAGGACCGAATGTTTTCCTCATCCCACAGATGTCGCAGGGAAGCAAGTTCTTCTATGGGAATGGTCCACGAGGGATCAGTAGAAGATTTTTAATAGAAGCATAGGTTGATATGCACATCATAGAAAACTTATGTCTAGATTTTCTGAAGCAAAATCCATGATGGGTACTCAGAAAATGTATACTTACATCCCAATTCCAGAAAATAAGCTTATTACTAAACATTTCTCTTCAAGTATGGATAAACAAACTGAACTTGTAACAACTTTTGACTTTATCACACCAACTGATCTGGGAGGAATTACATCTCAGGATTTGTTACAGTTGTATATGATAAGGCTTTGTGGCTCGCTTGCATTTTGGATAGGATTGGGGATAAATTTCAAGTAAGTTTTTTTGCATCCTTGTGGTCCAGGCAATTCTTTTGTACCCTTATCCGAATGATTTAAAATGTTGATCCAACCACTACGACTGGCAGAGTATTCAAGTAAAGACTATATCCAATTGTTTTGTACATGATTACCAGTTATTATCAAATTATTTTAAGAAAACTAAAACAGGGTGTCCACATTCTGGAAAGTCAGGGAAAACAAATTTGGTCAGGGTGAGTCAGGGAAATAAACAAAAATTCTGGAAAGTCAGTGAAATCTGCCCCAGTGATGGATAATTTAGAAAAAAACGTTATTGGGCTATAATAAATGCACTGTTCTAATTTATTGTATACCAAAACAAATTAAAATACTGTAACTGAATAATATAAATTATTTATATATACATAGGCCCTACCTACTCAGTTGTTTAACTGAGAGGTATTAAATAACTAACTGTACAGTAATTCTTTCAATCAAGCTTAAAACTAGTGAAAGCATGGTGTTCTATCAAACAAAAATACTTTTTTAATATGATTTCATTGCTGTTCCATGATGAAATTTTACATACAAGTGCACAAATAGTGTGCCCATAACATACTTTTTTACAAAGAAAATCAAAAGGGGCCTTGTTGAGATTTTTCAAAAAAACTTTATTTTTGGAAAAAATTAAAATGATATGAACAAATTTTCATTGGCATGTTGTATGTCAAATGAAAGGCCTTTAAATTCTGAAGAGAATTATACCAATTTCGACTTCCTAGGAGCATTTTTACCTGATGTAACGCCTATTTTAAGTAAAAGTGTGAGGTCAAAATCAGTACTTTTTAGCGTTTTTGACCCTTGATAACTAATAAACTAAGTGCTAAAAAATCTTGGATTTTTAATAGTCTTACTGGGTACTATTAGTATACCAAAAATCATCAAAATCCAAGAGGTTAAGGTCTAGACCATTGGTTGACTTGATATGAAATGACCCTGTAATAAGAATGACTGGTTATTCTGAATGTCCCATAAAATAGTTTATAATTGTTTTAAAGTATGGATTAGTAATATAACACATTTGTATATGAAAATAATAGTAATTTTAACTTTAGCAATATAATTGTAATGGTAGTAATATTTTAATAGGGTTCAATATATTTTCATGTGTATTTATTATTTATAATCTTGTTCATGGCAAGTTATATTCAGTCTTAGTCAAGTATCTAGATTGTGGCAGTGTGTGGCAGTCAGTCCCCCGCAAGTGATGGGATAGGAGAGAACTACATATTCATACAAATTTCTTTTTTGTATTAATAACCGACGATAAACTGCAATTTGTTACAATACAGACTGCTTAACATGACAGAAAGTGACCTGCTGGGCACTAGCAAACCAAAATAATCATCATAATTATAATAATCACTTCGAGCATTTCCAACAATTGATTGCAGTACTACAATCTCAAAATGTTCAATAAAATAATATACTACATGGACTGTTTAATATTTATGTTTATACATGAACATAATTTTGGTAAATACTAGGTTTCAGAAATAATATTATGTACAATTTGTTATTGTCGTGTCATTTCCAACGTTAGTTAAAGTATGTTTACTATTTTTGTATCCAATAAACTAACAAGAACTTAAATACTACCTGCAATTTCACAAATCAATGTTTATTTGATCAACACAACATTTCAATTTGGCATAGTTTTGGAACTTTGATTTTTTTTTCTTCTTGTTGTAAATATTTCATCAATTACAGACTTCGCCAAGGAAACCCCTTATGTAGTTTGTTCTTCCTCTTTGTTACCTATCAGACTGTCAAGTTTTGTTGATGTCAAATGACTCTTGTTGAAGCAGCCGTTATGACTCATTAATGTATATTGATAATAAAAAAATCTTTAAATACAGTAAGTTTTTCTGTTTTAAATATATCCTGTTGTATTTTATGAGAACATTTTTTTTTTACCACTGAAACAATTGTTGCTGGCTAGAACTGTGGCAATCCTTGACAACGTTTTCTGATTCTGTTGATGAGAATCTGTTTAATCGAGACTTGACTCATTCCTATATTAAGGCAAACACTAATAAACAAAAATATCACTAAATACAGTTAATCACCTCTATCGATGTACCAAGCAGGATTGCTAACAAATTCTCGTATGTCAGCGATGATCCTCTCTGAAACTCCCTCATCTAGAACTACAGATGTAAGAGGACGCCGTTTCCTTGGATGACCGAAAGGCCTCCATTCTGATCCCATGGCAATGTACATAACAGTCTTGCCCTCATTTTCTGTTAATGCTATCTGTCTAGCTGAAACAAATCACAAAACATTATTACTGGTTGCCTTAAATTGAAACAAACGTGACTTGAGTGATTATGAGAACCAACAAAAGGAGTGATAACATGGAATGTGACTTGCCTAAGTAAAGATGTTGATCATATCCCAATGTAAATTTTATTGCAAATGAAATTTATAAATTCATACTGGCTTGTAAATGAGGCTGTTTAAAAGTTAATGCAAAAAAATACAAAATGTCACACAATTCAACATTATTATTATACATGTATATGTTATGACCACACACAACTGGGACTCCAAAGCCCACTGTGTTAAGGGCACACTTGGCAATCACACTCACATTAATACACTCTTAAAACGAGGCACATAAATACATTCTTCTAGAGAGCATTTTACGGTTAGAAATACCTAATGAATATTATATTAGTAAAATTTCTTTGTATGTACATAGTCCGACAGTGAAAGGGGAAGATTTGAATAGAAGGTGGCAGATGTGGCGGGGGAGGTTGCGAGAGTGGGGTGTATAACGACCTTGAGCATTTAGACAGTCATGTTGCATTGGACGAGTGAGCAGCACGCTTTTGCCATAAAGGCCCATTATGAAAAAGCAGATAGTGCCATTGGTGCTCAACATGCTTTCCGGTAAGAATTTGATTTTTTTTAACTTCACTCGCCAGTTGACATGGGTCTCAAGGCCTGTGCGTCAACTTTATTCAACGAGTGAAGTACCGACCGTTGGCTGAGTGGGGATTTGAACCTTGTACCTTGCCCTCCGCAGTCCGAAGCTTTATCCACTGAGCCACCACGCTGGCACTTATCTCCGCCTGATCCTATACCCTCTGCTAATGCTATCAACCTTTAGGTAAGACATTTTGAAGGTATTGTTAGCACTACTAAGAAATGAGGTGGCAGTGTAAAAAACTTCTTGGACCCGTAAGAAAGTTAACTGTGTGTGAAGCACTAGCGAGAAGTCCACAAAAATCTACAAAACGGCATAGCATAGAACTTGGTCTTGGTGATAGCACCATGAGAAGGATTCGAGATAAACCAACCAAGAAATAAGGAAGATGTGAAATTCCGAAGAGATTTACAATATTCTATTGGATATGCTGCGTAGAGTTATAGGTTTGTTCTGCAACAGACTCTGAAAATGTGTAAGAAACCAAGAGCAACATCTAACTGATACAATTTCCAAGAAAAAAATTAACATTACAACAACAAATTTCACTAATTTTGTTGTTGCACTATTATTGTTGCTCACAAATTAATTAAATGCACTTTTGTTAAATTAATTAATACATTTTTATACCTCAGTTTGTGATAATTTTTTTTAATCTTCCCATTTTACTGCTGGACATTGTATATCAAGGCTATAAAAATTATTATATATGAGAGAAAATTGGTTCATTTATTTATAAAAAATGTGCTTTTAAATTATTTAGAATTTACCTTGTTTTACAATAAAAATTGAAACATGTTTGAGTAAAAAAATCCTAACTTCCTATTAGTTTCACTGTAAGGTTAAATTAATAATTAGCACCAAAACATGGACTAGTCATATGACTAAATATTCGCCAATTATTTAAGTTCAATAACAGTGCAAACTGTTTTTTTTACTAGTGTAAAGCGCACCAAAGTAGTCCGATGACAGCTATTTTATGTGAAGCTCCCCTCCTCACTTCTCGCCCAGCAATGTTGTCAGATGTAAATACATTGAAAATATTAATGATTTGTCTAAACATCTGTTGCAGTAAACCAACATAATAATGTTTTATTTTAATCAAATGTATGTGTTTTGGTTATGTATATTTAGTGGAAGAAATTTATGTTTATGTTCGTTATTGTTTTTAAATACTTGCTTTATATTTATTTATTAATATTATGAATATGTTTTATAATAATTATTGATTTGTAATAATTTATTTATTTATTTTTCGGAATTGTATTAATGGATCAACATAAAACTGATCAACCATCGCTAGAATGGCAATAACCTCTATTCAGTGTATGCTCTCGTAAAGGAAAAGAGGACATTCATAAACAAAGCAAAAATATAATTGGTTATGTATTTAAAATTTTTGAAAATTTGGCAGACAATCCTGAAGAACAAAAAAACATAAACTTTTTACAAGTAATGAAATTAACAGTCAAGGCATGTGGTGTATCTGAAAAAACTGTCCAAAGAATTAAACAAACTCTAGAGTCAGTACTCAGTAGGCAGCGATGAAGAATATGATTTTGACTCTAGGAAACGCTACAAACGAGGAAGTAGGAAAACGCAATTGGATAATTTTGACAAACAAGTTGTACAGAGGACAGTTTTTGAATGTTCTGACAGAGGTAAGTTTCCCACAGCCAGAAAAATATTAACTGAATTAGAGCACAAAATAAATTACACCGGATCTGAAGATTCTGTAATCAGAATATTAAAATCACTTTGTTTGAAATTTAGAAAGTCAAATGACGACCGTAAATTCTTAATGGAGTGTCACGATATTGCTGCTCGTAGAGCAAATTTTCTGCGGAAAATGCATTTATTAAGAACAAATGATACAAGGCCTATAATATATTTAGATAAAACCTGCATATCCCAAAACCAAAACCATACAAAAATTACATTTGGTAAGACTCTAAAATGAATGGAGGTTTAAAAATACCAACAGTTAAAGGGGGTCGGCTTATAATCGCACATGCAGGATCTGCTGCAGGAGGCTTCATTCCAGGAGTGAAGCTTATATTTCGTGGGGGCAAACAATTCCAGCAGTGTGATTACCACACTGAGATGAATGGCACTTTGTTTAACCCTCGATCCGGTCACTATATTTTTCAGTATTGGGTCGCGATTTTTGGCCAATTTGTAAGATGTTTTTATAAAATTCATAAAAATAAGTAAATTGTAATAAAACTACTTGTTTATGGTATAAAAATGATCTCAAGAATGTAGGTTACCAGATAATGTATAAAAACTTAACCTAAAGATATTTTTGATTTTTTTATGGTACGTTACTTTGGAAATTTTTTTTTCATAAGTCGTGAAAGGGGGTGGGGGTACCCATTGGATACAATGTTGTGATAATAAATTTTTAAATGTGACATAATAAAAATGTCCTAAATTTTATCTAGTTTCAGAAAATATATACATTATATACGTTTAGAAGTATACAATATGTCTTATAAATTTATAAATGGATTCAATACAAAACCTAAAAATTTGTTGCCACGGTAACAGCAACAATGAAAAATATTTTATAAATTTTCTATAAACACTACAAAGTTGATTTATATTTTAAAATTTAGCTAGAAACATGCTCTATAACGGATTTATTACAACGATTTATAACGGATAATTACAACAGAAAAACCAAGTATTTACTGTGAGTGCAAACAAACAACGAATCGTACAAAGCGTCCAATATGGCGACAACATGAATTCAATAGCTACTTTCACAAAGCCGTGTAAATTATCGATTTAAAATAACCGACTATTAAGTTGTAAAGAATTATTCGATGTTTAACGTAGTTTCCGAATAGATCAAAATCATTGCCGTAGCTTGTCATATGCGCATTCTATGACCTGTTTAGCGAAGCACGGCGTGAAGTTCGCAATTGCGAACTTGCGCGTTTTAGCAACGCCAAAACAGTTCGCAAATGCGAACTTGCCCAGATGGAGGGTTAAGCAATGGTATGTTGATCAGCTACTATGTAATCTTGAAGAGGAGTGTGTCATTATTATGGACAATGCAAGTTACCATTCAATGCTCAAAGACGAGGTTCCAAAATCAAAATGGAAAATATTGTTGGAAAATCAAATTGGAACCGGTATTGTTCAATGGTTAGTATCAAATAATATACCACACGATCCCACTTATATAAAATCTGAACTTCTATCTATAAATGAAGTAAAGTCAGCAAAGAAATCTTTTTATCTTGACCATGTTGCCAATGAAATGTGCCACAAAGTGGTTCACTTGCCCCTCTACCATTGCCAGTAAAACCCAATAGAATTGATATGGGCTCAAGTGAAGAGGGAAGTCGCCTTAAAAAACAACACCTTTAAACTGGCTGACGTGGAGAAACTAGCAGAAGAAGCCTTAAATAATGTATCACGCACTGATTGGGCCAAATTTGTAAGACATGCAGAAGAGCTCCAAGAAGCTGACTTTCAGCAGCAGTGTTCCAGGGATGTCATTATCGAACCTATCGTCATAAACTTAAATATTTGAAAATGAAATATGCGAAGATGAATGATATGGCCTATATTGAAATGGAGCTTTTAATACAATTTTAATTAACGTTTCCTTTAATATGTGATTGTATTTTGTTTATAATTAATAAAATTATGTTCAACAATGTTAGTTATTAATTTCTTTCTGTGTCTTTTTTGGTGAGTTAAAAATGAATTAGAATTAATTTTTATTTTCGCCAGAGTTGTGGACTGACAAGGTTCATAATTCTGGCCAGGGAAATTTAATTTCTTCAGTACTAAACCATGCCTATCAAACGTTATCTATAGTATGTGATTTAAACATCAGTTTCAACTTTCATGATCGCCTAGACTTAGAGATAAATATCAAAAGCATTCCACAGAGCTGACTAACAGTGATAACTAAGCATAAAGCCCTATACACACGGCCAGTTCGGACTGTTAGTTCTAACTGTTCAGTTCGATATCACTGCAAGACACACGCGGCCAGGTCAGAACCTTCACTCGCCTCAACAGTGTGTCTTGTGTCTTCCCAGTATAGGCTACTAGATGGCTTCTAATGAAGAACTATTACTATTCGGCAGTGCAGTGGTATCTCTAGTGGCACAAAGAAAAAGGAGACGGAAGCGTTCGTTTTTCTAACTGTCGTCCGGCTGAACTGAAGGACCATGTTCAGTTCGGCCCACCTTCAATTCGAATTTTCAGTTAGATCTCAAGAACACACGGTCCGTCCGGCCTGCCGTCATTTCTAACTGTACTTTAGAACTGACGAATTTTCATCAGTCCATCAGTTGGCTGAGCTCAGGCTAAATTGAAAGGATTTTGCATACACACGGTCAGTTTGAACTAATCGTGTGTATGGGGCTTAAGAACTGTTATATGGAATGCATTTATAATGTAATTATGGTTAAAAAGCAGCTATTTCACTTGTTAAACTTTTTTTATAGTACTTTCTACAAAATATAAAATATTTACATCAACATAAATCTGTACAAAATCATTCTGTATTAATAAATATCATAATTAATTTTACCATTTTAAGAGTTTACCATTTTAATAGTTTCATACAGTTGTTTTGTAAACAAAATACTAATAAAATTGACAGTTTTAAACATATGCATACTTGTCTTATATGAAACATATGGTTGGGTAGTTCTCAAAAACGATATGGCAACAACGCCTAAAATGTCATCGGATTACTTTGGTGCGGTTTACAGTATGACTGGATTCCTCTGTTCCCATAGTTTATTATTTAATAAGTGTTAATTGTTTGATTATTTTTCAATTAATATATTATTTTTTTCTTAAACTAAGTTTAAGAGTTCTTGATTACAATATTATATTAAGTAATAAATAATTAAACAATTGAAATAGATGTGTATTAATGTTAATTATTTGCTTGCATGTTTCACTTGGAATTAATTTAACTAATACTGCAGTATTATTAAGTTAATAAATAACAGGTTTATTTTAAACAAAAAAGTGAAGCAACATTGAAATAATAATATTAAAAATTGAATGACTCGCAAATTTACATTTTTAACTCATAATCAAGAAAACATGTTATATGTTTAAAAAATAAATCATATTAAGTCATCATACTTTTTTTATTTTAAGTTAATTTCTCCTGCTGAAGATGGTGATGAGGCTTTTACTAGTTCTTATGGATATGCCGTTTTGCAAAAAGAATTTCTTATCATCTGTTAACAGCAAGATGTTGAAAGATAGGCATGTAACCACATCTGATGTAAAAATGTTGAACAGGTAAGGGCCAAGGTGGGATCTCTGTGGCACTCCAGAAGTCGATACAAACTCGTCAGAGAGTACAAATTTATACCTAACTGTAAGTCGCTGGTCAACAAGATAAGACGAAAACCATTCAAAGTGAAACCCTCTTCTCAGTGCCCTTCAACTTGATCAAGAGAATATTATGGTACACTCTCTCCAACGCCTTAGAAAAATCAATATAAATGGCATCAACCTGATTAAACTTCTTGAAGGCATCTTGATTATATTTTTGAAACAACTCCAGTTAATTGCTACTGACCGCCCAGGAAAGAATCCTTGCTGACAAGTGGGGATTATTGATCTAAAAATACACCCACTTTTTTTTAAGAGAAGGCTTTCAAAAACTTTGAAAATTGCTTACAGGATTGTAATGGGCTTGAAGTTCTTAATATTTTTCAGTTCTCCTGAAACAAATGGGCATACGCCAACCTTAAGAACATCAAGAAAAATTCCTGCTGCCACTAAGGAATTGGAAAAGTGATGCAAAAGTAGAGGCTAGTAAATCACTGAAGTGACAAAGAAACAAGGGAGGGGTTCAATCAGGGCTATATCCTTTTATTATTAAAACGTCTCCTGCTTCTTCTTCACTTCATCTCTTGTAAAATGGCATTATGACCACATATTGTTGCTGTTGAATGCACAACTTGGTGGAGTACTTAAAAAATACTTGCTTTTAACCAATCGTTTTCTGTCTCAGTATAAGCAAGGCACCTGAGATTTGAATGACCGTCACAAGTACTGCAGACAAGAATTTTCTTATGGCCATAACCTCAAACTCAATGTGGAGCCTCGATAAATATGACATGGCTTATCTTACGAATAAAATAATTAAAACTAATAAAACAGCAGAAACCTGTTGAGTCTATAATTGAAATAGAAATAGGAGGTCAGCATCATAAGCTATAACTGTTTGTTGGCATTTAATTGTCAGAAAATTAATATTTATACTTATATTTTTCTTATATTTCATACATGGTGGTGTTGTAAGAGTTTCAGCATGTTTAATTTTATTGTGATGCTGCAATACAATTTTAAGAATTTGTTTTTTTTTAGCATAAATAGATAAATAATAAAATTAAAATATTTTAACAAGAGCCAACTTGCCTTTGGCCAGAGGCAAGAAAGGTTATTGCTTCTTAAACTTGCTAAGTACCAAGCTATGACCTCGCCACTCAGCCTAGGGGAGCATAAAAGAAACTATCAGCTTCCCATTTAGCAAAAACACTGACACAAATGTTGCCCAGCCCAAACTACATGAGGGTTTGGAGATAGCCAAGGGTGAATCTGGAAGGAGATAGCCAAATGAGCTCAACGACCTGAACAAGATGATCCAAAGCCAGAGGAATTAGAAGTAAATTTATTGGAGCCTGCCAAGAAGCGATATTAGGCTACACTTTATGAAAACTGATACTTTTATAGAACAAAATATTTGCTACATAAAGAACAGGTTTCTCATGGGTAAAATACTTATAGTTATCTTAGAACTTAGGCTTAAGCGGCCGGTGTCATAACTAGAATCTACAGTTTCCGGTGACAACCGCATCAAGGTACTATCTACAATATTTACAAGATGACCAGACATTTCGCCCGTACTGTGATGTGGAATCCTCAGTGGTTTCTCTGAGACTGAAATCGGCAAGTGACCTTCCAGCTTTTATATCAGGGGGAGGCACGACCCACGTGACCTACGGTCATTGGCCGAAAAATCAATATGGCTGACTCTTCCATTTTATTTCAATTTACTTAAAATGGGTTCCCATGTCTTTGGCAGCCGTATACTATCATGCTTATTAAAATTATTTCTTCTTTTATATATTTCTATGGCTTCCCTTACGATTCTCGGGTAGTAATGTGGGATGTTGGCAAGGACTTTAGTTTTGTCAAATAAAATTCCATGATTACTTTTTGTGCTATGTTCAGCAACAGCAGACTTTTCCGTATCTTCATTCTTAGTATGCCTTATATGTTCCTTAATCCTTGTGGAAATTAACCTCTTGGTTTCCCCTATGTAGACTGACCCGCAACTACAAGGTATTTCATATACTCCAGGCATAGCTAGTGGAATTTTATCTTTGACTGGCCTCAGAAAATTCTTTAATCTATTCAGTGGCTTGTAAATGGTTTTTATATTTTCTTTACTTAATAGCCTGCCAATCCTTTCCGCTGTTCCCTTTATGTAAGGTAGATACGCCTTTTTTGAGGTATCCTTATCTTGTCTTGTATCTACTCTATTGTCTTGTTCTTTCCTCTTCAACTGTTTTCCAATAGTATTATTGATTTCTCTAACTGAATATCCATTCTGTTTTAATGTTGAATGTAATATTTGTCTTTCTTTCTTCCAACTATTTTGGTCTGAAATGTGAATGGCTCGATTGATTAAAGTGTTTAAAACTGCATTCTTCTGTGCCGGATGATGATGGGAAGCAGCATTTAAATATCTATTGGTATGTGTAGGTTTCCGGTATACCAAGTGGTCTATTCGTCCATCTCTTCTTCTCACAGTTAAAACGTCAAGGAAAGGCAGACTTCCGTTATTCTCGATTTCCATTGTGAGCTTGATTAGAGTGAATAGAATTGATATGGTGCAGAAAATCATCCAATCTCTCTCTATCATGTGGCCACACAGCCCAAACATCGTCTACATATCGATACCATGCCTTTGGTTTCAAATCAGACGTTTCAAGTGCCTTCTTTTCAAATATTTCCATATAAAGATTAGCTGTAACTGGTGATAGAGGTGATCCCATAGCTGCCCCCTCAGTTTGTTCATAGAACTTCCCATCGAAGAAGAAATAAGTTGATATGAGGCATAGTTCAGCTAGCTCTGCTAAATCGTTGTTAAGAATTTCCTTGATTATTTCAATTGTTTCAGGTACTGGAACCTTAGTGAACAATGATTCTACATCAAAACTTACTAGTATGTCAGTATCTTGCAACTTCTGTTGGCTTACAAGGCTGATAAAATGTCTAGAATCTCTAACAAATGACTCAGTTTTTCCTACAACTTCACTTAGTTGTTTTGATACAAACTTGGCTAAATTATAAGTAGGTGATCCTATGGAACTTACTATAGGTCTCATTGGTATATTTTCTTTATGTATCTTAGGTAATCCGTACAATAGTGGTGGCCTAGGGTCAGAATTTATTAATTGTCCTTTTATCTTATTGTTAAAATTAGGGTTTGACTTAACCAATTTTGATACACTTGAAGCAATTCTTTTAGTCGGATTTCTTACTAATTTATATGGACCGTTATTAATCATATCTTTCATTTTGACTTTATAATCTTCCGTCTTCATAATTACTGTTGCATTTCCTTTATCTGATGGTATAACTATTCTTGAGTCATCTTCTTTCAAAGCCTTCAATGCAACTTTTTCATCCCTAGAGAGATTAGATTTTGGCGGCCGAGCTTTCCTGAGCACCACTAATACATCCTGTCTAATCTCTTCAGCTTTTTCCGATGGTAAATCCTTTATCACTTCTTCTACAGAGCAAATAATTTCTTCAGCTGGAATTTTATTAGGCGCTACTGCATAGTTAAATCCTTTCATAAGTAAAGAAGTTGTGGGTTGATCCAAGGTATCTTCAGTTAAATTAATTATAATTTTGCTAACGTCCAATTGACTTTCTGAAAACTTGTTTTTACAGTATTCATCTTGTAGCTTGGTATATTTCTTCTTGTGATTCTCTGTAGTTAACTGGAGAACTCTCAATGATTTATCTTTGTTAAGGTTTTGAATAATCTCCCAATCGGCTGAATTAAGGACACTTGATAATTCTCCTTGAAGCCTTACTATTTCATTATTAATGTTGAACAATTCGTGTCTTGTTTCACCGATTTCCCTTCTTAGAATTGACATTTCTGCTTTTTTCAGGATACTTTTGATAGAACCGTTTATTTTGTGGTGTTTCAGTTTTACACAGTTGGGTGAGATGTTGTTATCTCTGCAACGCTTCAGAAAAGCTAATCTTGCGATACTTTTACTGTGTTTTACATTCATTAGTTCGTATAAACGTGTTTCCTTGAATATATCCTCCCCGTAGAGGAACTTAAATCTTAGAACTTAGGCTTAAGCAGCCGGTGTCATAACTAGAATCTACAGTTTCCGGTGACAACCGCGTCAAGGTATAGATCGCGCGGCGAAGGTCCGGCCTCGAGCCCGCCGAGCGGTGATAGGGAGGAGACGGGTGGAGGGCCCAATATGCCTGCAGTCCTGGAAACATTCGCTACTGTCAGACTTTCCCACGCTAGGAGTCTTTTCCATGCTTGTTTCTAAAATAAGTTACGTTAATTGTTACCTACGGATGCACATTCAGTACGTTTCCAGACTGTGTGCAATATATTGGCTTGTGGTTTAGCGTGTTAAGAATTTTTACTCAAGTGTACGATAAACAATTATTTAGTTGGTTATATGTTTGTTTTTATCTAACTACTGTAGTGTAATAAGTCAGTTTGTATTTTTTGTGTGTGTCCCTTAAGTGTGTTAAAAGTCTGGAGAGTCTGTCGGCCATACTGGTTTAATTCTCATAAAAACAACGTTATTTTGAATCCATATTTTTATCATTATTGTGTGTTTTTATCACCATATTTACCAAAAGTTGTGTATGAGGTGTAATTTAAAATGCTATCATATTGCGCATTGGGTTTCCTTGTGATATTATGAATACTAGGTTTGAAAAATAGATGAAAATAAAAACCGTTTAAAAATAACTGTTAAATTTGGACAAGCGTGATCATTTGTCTGGTTCGAAAAAACATTGTTCTAATGAGATTCAAACCAACATGGCCGACAGCCTCTGCAGATTCTTAAGGTTGTAAAATTAGTGACCGTAAATCCTAAATAGTTTATTCCTTTAGTGGTTCCTGCCTCAACTATGGCTCGCTTTATTCCTAAATTAGCTCAAGGAAAAACTACTAGAAGTCAGGGTAGGGAAATTATTTGAAATGAAATGAAATGAAATGAAAAACGTCTTTATTTTCAGGCGAAGTTAGGACTTATCAGTCCTTTCTTCCACTTAACCATATTATACTACACAATTCAATATATAAAAAACTTATCTAAGTAAAACAACAGAAAACTATATTATAAATAAATTGCCTTTATAATAAATATACTACCCTAATTGAATAGGAATGATGTCAGTAATAATTAATCAATTAATTCATAACTGTAATCTAAAACATAAAAGCAAATAAATCATAGATAAATTTAAAACACGTCTAAATACTTTATATTTTATAATTTCCTAACACACACATACCTACTTCACCACAGAGAATTAATATTCATCTCAGTGATAACATTTACTCTTCCACTCGCTCAATTGCACGTATACACAAACACACACGCATCATCCATGCCACTCCCCACATGAGCACCAACCATAGCCACCGAAACTCACAGCCCACCCGAGCCCCGCAGCAGATGGGACTTCAACTCCACCCTGAACTGAGCACGATCCTTGATGTTTCTTATATAATCAGGAAGAGAGTTCCATAACCTACACGCAGAAACGATAAATGATTTATTGAAAATAGATGACCGGTGAATTGGAATGCAAAGAAGTGAGGCACCCCTTCTTGTTTCCCGGGCACTCAGATTAGAAAGGAAAGTGAAATTATCAAATAAATATTTAGGTGACTTAGTGCGCAAAATTGTGTGAAGAAGTGAAAGAATGTGGAACTGGAATAAGTGATGAAGTTTCAAAAGGGATAACTGCTCATAAAAAGGAGTAACATGGTCTCTTCTCCGGAGGTTAAAGATGAATCTTATACAGTAATTTTGCGCATGTTGGAGTTTTTCTAACAGCTCGGCAGTCATATCACAAGTCACTACGTCACAGTAATTAAAGTGGGTAAGTACCAGAGTCTTTACCAGCATCACTTTAACGTTAAGTGGTAAATATAATGCAAAACGTTTCAAACTGTGAATGCCGGCAAACACTCTTCTACAGGTTTGAGTTACTTGCTCAGTCCATCCCAATGTACAAGTCATAGTCAATCCCAGGTTCCTGACCCTTTCACAATAGTCAATGGATTTATTGTTAAGTATAAGTTTAGGGACATTATTTAAGTTAAGTCTAGTCAAAAGTCTGCAGTTCCCAACAAAAATTGATTGAGTCTTGTTTTCATTCAATTGTAAACCATGACAATGGGCCCAGGAACCTATGGCGTCAATATCAGAGTTTATTAAGTTCAAAGTTCTGTCAACATCACTCACAAAGAAATTCAAGTAAATTTGTAGATCGTCAGCATATAAATGATAGTTACAGTAGCGTATCACAGTTGTTATGTCGTTGATGTACAAAGAGAAGAGTAGGGGTCCAAGAACGGATCCCTGGGGGACCCCTCGGGTGACAGATCTCCAACACGAATCCTTGTCGTTGGCTTTCACACTGTTGACGATTAGATAGGTACGATTTTACCCAGTTGACACAGCCAGTGGAAAACCCACCTGTATGAAGTTTATGAAAAAGGAGAGGATGAAAGACACAGTCAAAGGCCTTAGAAAAGTCGAACAGGGTCAGAAGTGTTAACTGTTTTCTATCCATAGCAGAACGAATATCGTCGGTGATTTTTATGAGAGCAGTTGTTGTGCTATGTTGAGACCTAAAACCAGATTGTGAGCTGGACAGAAGATTATTTCTATGAATGAAAGATGAGAGCTGCAAGTAAACGACCCTTTCAAGACACTTAGATAGTGCAGAAAGAATGCTGATTGGTCTATAATCAGATGGTGTTTGAGGAGATGAAATTTTAGGAAGTGGTCTCACAAGAGCAAGTTTCCAAGCATCGGGGAAAACAGATGACGTAAGAGATTTATTAAATATTAGAACAATAATTGGGAGCGTAACTGGAAGAGTATCTTTCAAAAACTTGATAGGGACGTTATCAGCTCCAACAGCGTTACTTGTCGTTCTTCTGATAGCCTTCAACACATCAGCCTCAGTGACAGGTCTGAATGAGAACAGATCCCGATCACCCGCACAGGCACAGGCCAAAGGACACTGCACCTGTGCTAGGTAATCTCTTGCTCCAGATTGATCTACAGGAATGTTAACAAAGAAATCATTGATGCTATTTAGATCCATTGTGATAGGGTGAACGATATTGGGTTTGCCAATCCCCAGCTCCTTTACTTTGGTCCACAATTTCCTAGAGGACTGTTTAGAGTTAGAAAATGTACGAAAATAATATCTGATTTTGGCATTTCTTATTTGCTGTTTCGTATGGTTTCTTAATCGTTTATATGAATTCCAGTCTGAGGGTAATTTTGAAAGTTTAGCTTTACGAAAAGAAGCATCTCTTAATTTCTGAAGCTGGCGAATATGATTTGTCAGCCAAGGGGCAGGTCTCTTGGTGACTCTTTTAGTGATTAAAGGAGCATGCTTGTCAAAAAGATCAATGATTCGACTATTAAATCTGTTGACCATGGTGTCAACATCAGGAGCAGCAGTGACATCATTCCAGTCTAATGATTGAGCATCAGAAAGAAGGGTTTCTAAGTTTAAATTTCTATAATTTCTGTATTTGACAAATTTGGGCTGACACTTACGAGACTGAAGTTTGTAGGCACAGAAGACGAGATCGTGTTTGGAAAGACCGGGAGCAGGGGATTGTCCATGGTGCGCAACATAGGTGGGATCACTGACGGCTATGATGTCGAGCCAAGTATCAGATGTTGCAGTATGGTGGGTGGACTGCATAGGTAGTATAGTCATGTTGCATGAGTCGAACATAGTCTGTAAAAAAGTCTTGTTGTAGGTAGTTGGTCCAGTAAGATCCACGTTGAAGTCACCCATGACTATGACATGGCTGTAACGAACCATCAGATCAAGAAGTGCACGTTCAAAATCAGCAAGAAACCCTAGGTTGGGTGCCCGGTAACAAACACCCAATAAGACATGTATTCCTTTGATGCTGACATCCAGGAATAAAAACTCAGGCCGACCCTCTAATGATGTATCGGAGGAATGAATTAATTTACACGGTAGATGAGACCTGACAAAAACGGCGACACCACCACCACCCTTGTGAATTTGGAGAGTAAGTGAGTTAATTGCGAATGAGGCCAAATTAAGAGATGAACAACGAATCCCCGTAAAAAATAGTTAGAACGAACTGCAGTTGCATGTGGCGTTTCAAAAACTCTTATAAAGGAAATTCGGTGTGAAAAGTGTTTATTGGACACTTCAGCGGAAAGAGTGTTCGTTCACAACTCATAAAAAAAATAAATAAATAAATAAATAAAAATACAAGAGAAAAAGAACAGCGACAGAACTAGATGATTTCGACAAATGTGTCGTTAGAAGAACCGTCCATGAGTTTTATAAAATTGACGAGTCATTCCCAACTCGTCATTTTTATTTTAAACCAATTTAAATAAAAATTATATGTATTTTAATGGTTCGGGAAATCACAGAAATATTTTTGTTAGTGACAGTAAGAAGTATATATTTCTTAGTTACTGAATTTCAATTAAAGTTATTAACTGATTTATAATTTTGTATGATATATTTAATTGTTGTTATTGATATACGTTTTAATTTTCAAACTCTTAACCTATTTGATGTTTTTATTTTAAATACTGGTCTAATTATAAGAAATAGCAAAATACAAATACTCCATAAACACGTAAACAATCACCCTTTACGATCTGTCTATGACCGCCTAGCTCAGGTCGATGTTTTTATATGACTAGTAGGCCAGCCAGGAGGCCGGACCTTCAGCGCGCGTACTATACTATCTACAATATTTACAAGATGACCAGACGTTTCGCCCATACTGTGATGTGGCATCCTCAGTGGTTTCTCTGAGACTGAAATCGGCAAGTGACCTTCCAGCTTTTATAACAGGTGGTGGGGTGGGGACTGGTTGGCAGGTATGGAATGGAAGAGTCAGCCATATTGATTTTTCGGCCAATGACCGTAGGTCACGTGGGTCGTGCCTCCGCCCCCCTCTCCAGCATACCTGCCAACCAGTCCCCACCCCACCACCTGTTATAAAAGCTGGAAGGTCACTTGCCGATTTCAGTCTCAGAGAAACCACTGAGGATGCCACATCACAGTATGGGCGAAACGTCTGGTCATCTTGTAAATATTGTAGATAGTACCTTGACGCGGTTGTCACCGGAAACTGTAGATTCTACTTATAGTTATGTTGTTATTAGAAGCCAAAAATGAAAATTTTGGTGATTTTAAATTTTTGTAAGTTTTTGTCAAATTGAATTGTTTATATGTATACAAACAAAATTTTTATTTTATTGGCTCAGTCATATGCAATTAAAAAGAGGCCTAAAAACCTTGTGGATATCTCTATATTTAGAGAAATTATGATTTTTTTAATAAAAATTTGCAAAAACTCATTTTATGTCAGCCTTCTTCAGTAGTCGAAGATTTCATTTCACTTATTAAAAAATAATACTCTCAAAAAATTCTAAAATGTTTAGGGTCCTAAAAGGGAAAATATAGAGGTAATTTAAGTGAAATGTCTTCTCCTTAACAAATCTTCTGCTATAGGCACCTACAACAATTAAATTACCTTACCTTAAAAAGTTGCTAGCTGGTTTAAATCACCATGCCTTTAGTCCACAAAGAATATTGTACTTTATTATTGTTATGCTTTATTCTGTCATAATGTACCTTCTTCTAAAATGTTGAAGTACAACTGTTTATTTCTACCAAATGAAGTGAACGTAACAGTTTCAAACGGTATGCCCATATGAAGATCTATGGTCGATTGTTCTCTTGTTCGTTCCACTTTAATCCAAGTACCTCCATATCTAGAATAAATCATACATGTCAATCAGTAATAGGGATGGATTATATCAAAAGATATAAGGATTACAAGAACTTCACAGCATTGTGGAAATCAAATTTCTGCTTTTACATTGAATGTAGCTTTGTTGTACACTTTAATTATCTTAAATCCATTTTAATAACAACTTAAAAGGACGTGTATAGACACATACACAACACAAAAAACATACAGTTTCTGAAATATTTCAGGGCTAGAGTATTGTGAGTTGTTTAGAATTAAAATTAAAAATGTAGAGTACAAAGTAGTTGTTCTTAGTGTTTAAACAAATATATGATATCCTGTCACAGAGTCAAGTCCAAGTTTCACAACCATTAGGTTTTTAAATTACCTGCTTCTCAGAGAGAATGAAAATCAGATAATCGCCACTTAAAAGAGCACAATGGCCAATCATTAACTTAGTGATATACAATTAGAATCTTGGCTCCGCAATCACATGACTGATTATTTGCCATCCCCCACTTATATTTTCATTAGTTGCATCTTCCCACTGAGACCCATCCCCCACCAAACTGGAAGTCATGCCGTACCGGGGGATGACTCAAAATCAGACAAGCGATAGGATCACGGGCAGCAGTCGGAGGATTAAATCACAACTCGGCAGCTGAGCAAAAAAACCATTTATTACAAAAGAATTAAATAATTCTGACAGTAGGCCACAATTTCAAAAATAGCACTAAAAAAAGAAAAACAATATGAAACACAAAGTAAACAATGAATTACAAATTACACACAAAATAACATATCGAGCACAAATTTGGTAAACAATTCAAATCAAACAGATGTGCCTATCTGCAGATTTACTAGAAAGACAAAATTACAACAATTTTAAAAGAATTTACATTGAAAATTTATAAATTATGAACAAAACCAATCAACCGGCAATTTAGCCCACATCCCATGATTCCAAAAAGTCCAGGGAGTCAGCCAGAATCCCTGGGCAGCTCCGAATTTAAGAAAAGTAAAACCGTTATTAAATAATCCCCTTTTGGTGAAAATTGAAATAAAAAAATATATAAATAAAATGTAGCGACGGTACCACTTTATTGAAAACTTACATAACAATACAATTAACGAAATAAATAACACAAACAAACTTAACCACTAGGCCTAAATATAAAATAGAAATCACATAATTCAAACAGTAGAAATATCAAAATTTTAAGACATACATGAATTAGAAGTAAGAGATATAAATTATTTAAATTTAACAGCATCAAAAAAATTAAAATTAAAAAAATAACAATAAAATAAACTAATTAAAGTTAAACAATAGCCATAAATTTGTCAAAATATATAAAAAATTATTTCAAACTGTTAAACTTTAGTTGGCGGTGCTCAATAATTAACACTGTTCATTGTTTTATTTTATCTTTTTTGTATTTCCCTTTTAATAGGCCCTGTCACACAACCCCAGCTCAGCCACTGGGAATAAAATGGAATGCACTGACCTAAGGACAGAAGGCTCCCATAAGCTGTAAGGAGGGTAGCGAAGGCGCAAATTGGCTCTATAACACGGTCTTCAGGCCAGGCTAGCACAGTAGAGATGGCAGAAGATCGGCAGGGTGAAATTCAAACGTCCAACTAAAGGACCCTGAAGTAAAATTGTATCTCTAGCCTCTCATAACGATGTTAACAGGAGGTGACGGAAACTAACTACAACACCCAGGCAAACCGATTCGACACACCGACGAACCAGTGAACCGAAAGCTGGAACCACGGAACAGGCCAAGGCTTGAGCCAACGGCCACGAAAGTAACAAGACGACAGAGCAAGAGTGATCTCAGGCAGCCTGGCAAACCAAAACGAAGAGAAACCAACATGTACCGGTCAAAAGACCCGGTACAGCACACCTATGGAAAAGCAGCCCAACACAGTTCACTTATTATAAGGAATCATCATTCCACTGATTTAACTTATAAGATCTGCTATCTGAAATTTGTTTCGACTAACAAACATATCTCAATGCTCAGAGAAAATCTAAGATTTGGTTTCTGGTGAAAATTAGTACGAAATTAACTAGGAAGCTAGTTAAAGAAGTTGTTTTCTAGATTTAACCTGCCAGAGATCGATCATCAAAACTGAGGTAGTAGCTTGCAAGTGATGTTGTATTACACACCTATATACTGAATAAGCATGTTCTACAAAATTGCTACTACATTTTTCACCTAATATCGAACATCTTCTTTTTTATTTGTTATGGAAAGAATACACGTTTTAACAGTCATTGACAGTTTCTTGAATATTTGGTTCAACTGCAACCCCAAATTCTGCTCTAATCTACCCTTTTATCTTGAGATACAGTTGTGGATTGGATGGAATATTAATATAATTCGGAATATTAATATAATTCGGAACACTTACATCTCAAATGTCTATTTACAAAACTAAAAATATTTATGAACATAAATAAAACTAAAAATATACAAACAACATTATGTAATAGTAAAATAACTAGAGATGTATAATTAAACACTTTAATTAACCTCTACTAAACATACCCGCTAGTAGATCTAAACTGAGTTAATGTTGCTCACCATGAGTGGAAAAAGTAGTCTAAAAAGAGATATAGGAAGTAGATAGGGATGACAGAAACTACTAGATGTTAATTATGAGTTGTTAGAAAGGTTTATAAACGGTCAACAGATTTTCTATATAAATAATGGTGTACAGTCAAGAAAACAATGTTGGGTTAGCACTCGCTTGCATTAAGATCTCTTATGGGTTAAGTTGCCCCACATGTTGGGGGTATCTTACAAAGTAGCAAGATTTTGAGTAGATAGGATCTTTATAAACTCATTTAAGTAATGCCTATATGCATCGTACATTCAGAAGAGCTATTTTGCATAGCACTGCAAAACCGTGATAGATGGGTTCCTATGAGGGATCCGCTAATAGCTTTCATCACCCTGTTTAGTTGGACATCAATCTCGTATATGTGTATGGTACTGTTCAATCTAAGCTTATTGCTCTAAAATTAATCATTTAAAAAATCATTTTAATTTGTTTATTAGATCGCTTTAAGACTATACCAAAAGCCATTTTATATAATTAAATTACAATAATAAATTAAGGCATGCCAATTAATACTATACTAAACATCTTAAGAAATATGTAGCCTAGCCTATGTAATGAAAATAGGACAGATCAGCCCTTAGGATAAATATTTCAAGATAACTTAGTCGTAATAGTTAGTAACGTAATTTTTTGTCAAATAATTAAGTTTAGCTTCACACATTCACTGCTACAGAAAAATATGCAAAATATGACCAAAACACTAAATTCTTATTCAGAATACTAACTAAAATCTCTTGAAATTGATGTAAATACTTGCAAGTTTTAAATTGGTTATGACTAAAAATATTATGTTATTACTTTTTGGCTTCTTTCGGTGATGGCAGCAATTCTTGCACAAATAATGTTTTCTAAGTTGCTTGTAACTATTTATACCTCTCTAACAATACAAAAATGTCTTTATTTGATGAAATAATTCAATTATCGGTAATTATTTGATATAACACATTACATGACTATTTCGAGAAAAAACTTGAAAAATGCATGACTTTTCAACAAATAATTACCAGACGTGTCTTAGCCAGCTCCCATGGAAGTCGCCAGCACTGAATGTGCTATAGCAGATTTCAAATTCTTTTCCCAAGTTCACCACAGTTAGCCCCAATAAAAATGCTGAAATTACACTTGACCCAAATAAATAGTTTTTTTATAAGTAGTTTAGTACTTACTTAAAAAAATGAGTTCCCACACTTGGTATGAATTCATACTTAGTTTTAATATGACCTGTATCATGTTGTTCAAAACTTGTTTCAACACTGAGATGCTGTGTTTTTCTGGCTCCTCTAATGGTAATCCAATGTAAAAGCCATTGATAACTTTTGTCTCTGCAGGGCACTTCAAGAGTTATCATATAATGTCTTCGAAGAAAAATTAAGGCTCCTTGTAGACCTTTCCTTAAAACCGCTGCAGCTGCTCCTACACCAAATAATCCAAACCCAGCCCCAAAATATGGATTATCCCCCAATGATGAAACAATTTCTGATATTGTCATATTTGTTAATAGGCCTCTGTAAATATGAAAATACAAAACTGCATTTCACTAAACACGACAAATGTTAGGTTAGGTTACATACTTGATGTGATGATTATTCTATTCCATAACAACAATAAACAACCAGACGGCAAAGAACTACGAAGAAGAAAAAGGCTTGTTATTTACCAATAAGAGTCCAGAATATGGCTGCAATGTAAAATAACAGCTGTATCAGAAATCTTATCCATTACATTTTTTCTTTACAATGCGGTGTGTAAATCCCAGAATAAAACAAGTAAATTCATATATATCACGAACCGTTGGTTGTACAGGAAATCTGGTAATATAATCCAAATTTCTGATTATATGTCCTACAAATACAGTTGTTTTTATTTTCAATAATGACTATGTAGAAAATCATTAATGTAGACTTTTAGTTAAAAAAAAATATGATTTTATTAAGGTTTTTAATATATTATTGCCTCATTAAGATAATGTACGGTCTTAAAACCTTATACGTTATTTAACTTCACTACTCTGCTAGCAAAACTGTTTTAAAATGTGAGTTTTTCACATTATAAGTTTTAACAGTTAGTAACCTATAAAATATTAAAAAAGGATGATGTAAAATGCTAACCTGTGAGCACAGTCGATGTTTTTGTTTAACTGAAGCTGCAATATTTAGTTTAGATCACATCAAATGATATATTTGAATTAAAAATCATATGTCTACAAAATGTGTTATCTATAATTTTACCCGTATACCGTAGTTTTCCCATAAAAGTCGTTAAAGTTGAATTGTTGTCAAAAACACGTGATTTTTTTGAATATTTGTCCTAATTTTAATCACCTCTAAAATAAACTAAAACTTACATATTTACCTCGATCACTTTGTTAATAAAACTGCTTTAAAAGTGTATGTGTCACCTTTCATCGCCTATAACAAATTTACAATGATAGGTATGAACATGCTTAAGTGAATGCACAGTTAAGATTGTTGTACTGTATTATCCTAGTTGCAATATTTAACTTAGGACATCAAATTACAAATTTAAATTGAATTTAACACACCCATGGTCATCTTGAGTGATCAACTAAATACTAAATATATTGCTTTTTTTATCAGCTACCATTTGTTAATTTTAAAGATGTGATGAATATTTGGATAAATATACAATGGTATATTTCATAACAAGAGTGGAAAGTGGGGTTTTGCATGTTTGAGGCCATATGTTTGAAGTGCGAGACTTGTCGCTCGACAAGTCTCGCACTTCAAATTTTCGGTTGTAAACAATGTTTTTCGGTTGTTTTGGAATTTTCGGAAAATTCTCCGGTTGTAAACAATGTTACTTTCGGTAGTAAACAATAGACAGGTGTTGAAAATATGATGTTTCGCAGGTTGTAAACACAACGAAAACAGCTGAACTCATAGTAGTGTAGTGAAAATTTCATTATCTAAAAGAGCGCAGGGGCACTCTGTAACTATGTGATCCATTGTGTGGATAGACTTCCCGCAATAACAAGACTGATCTAGTGCCAATTCCAATTTATACTTCCAGTAATTTCATCTGCCAACGCCAGTTCGGAACCGATTCAAGAGTGTCCACTCCTTACGAGGAAGGTTAATCCCAATCCCAGGGCTACTAAATCAAGGACTGGCTCACTCGCGCTCGGAAACTGTCCCGGTGGCCAGAGTCGTGTGACGTCACTGCGGTAACGACTGCACTGCTTCTGTTCTTTCGCCCGCCGCCCTCGGTGTGACACTAATCGCTATTTGCTTTACACTTCTATGTTTTAAGTTAAAATGTAGGTTAATAAGTAACATATCACTGATTTACCACTTATATACTTTAAAATAAAACTTCATAAACTCTTATAATTAGGCTTATATACAGCTATTTAATGTTAAATACACTCACAAGATCGTGGTTACATTTTTTATTAATACCAATACATGCATTTCACATCGTGAACATTTTATTTACACATTACAGTTTATATCCAATTATAGGTTATAATCTTGAATTTTGCTATTATAATTAAAATAATGTTAACATTCTTGGTTGGTTAATAGTATATTTCATAACAAGAGTGGAAAGTGGGGTTTTGCATGTTCGAGACCATATGTTTGAAGTGCGAGACTTGTCGAGCACTTCAAATGGTCGAGAACATACAAAACACTTTCACTCGAGTTTTGAACGATACTTTTCACTACACTACGGAATAAAAACAGGTGTTGTTGACTGTGGAAAAGTTTCGGTTGTAAACAATGTTACTTTCGGTAGTAAACAATAGACAGCTGTTGAAAATATGATGTTTCGCAGGTTGTAAACACATAACGAAAACAGCTGAACTCATAGTAGTGTAGTGAAAAAATTTGTCTTTATCAATACTCAATCATTTATTGTCATTAAAACATGAACATGCATTGACAATCGTAACATTGAATTTACATTTAAAACTAGACTTAATTAAATTTATCTAGAAGAAAACAGTTTACACTATAATATTCCTTTGTCAAAAGAAGACTCTTTACAGCTCTCTTACACTTATTCAAGCAATCAATACTTTTTATATTTACTGGCAACTTATTATACAATAATGTGGATGAATATAATATTTATGTTTTTGGAAAAAAGAGGTTTGTTGTTTGGGAAGAGAAAGGGAGTTACTGTTCCTAAAGGTAAATCTCGGATTAGTTTTTTTTTTTTTAATATATGTGGATTTTTTTAAAGAAACATCAGGGATTCGAGAATGAATAAAGATGGAAATGTTAAAATATTGTGTTCTCTGAATACACCCCGACAGGATTTGGAATTTTATTTCAAGCCAAATATGATTCTTATGGCTCTCTTTTGGAGAATGAAAATAGCCTTCGTCTTGGAACTTTCAAAACTCCAAATTGGCAAAACATAACAACTGATGTGGGGGAAAAACAACCAAAATATGCCAATAAGAGGATTTTGTCTGTAAACGAGGCCAATCTTCTTAACATTAAAATGCAGCTAGAAAGTTTTCTGGTGACCTTTTCTATGTGATTACTAAAAGTTAAATTAGAATCAATAAAGAGGCCAAAGAAGTTCGTTTCAAAACTGGTGCTAATAGGCGAGCGGCGTACCCCCGAAATTATGACCTTTACCCCTAACTGCGTGGTTACAGGGTAAATTTGGTATCAAAATATTTGTCACAAAAAACAGCACAACTTCTTCCTCTGTCATTTTTCGATTGGAGTGGGGGAAAACTGTTATTTCGTGGAAAATGCGCCTTTTTTGCGCTGTTTCGTTTTTTCGACTTTTAAGCTTTATCTCTCTCTCATTTCTTCCCTAATTGACCGATCTGGATAATTCTTTCATATAATTGTTCAGTGATGTCTCCCCTTTATATGAGCATGAATGAAATTTTTCTGCAACTTGTATTTCTAGAAATATTCCAGCAAGACCCCTGTAATAGTGGTGAAACGATTCTTTCGTTTCAAATCGAAAAAGAGTCGAGGGAATTTCTGAAAATTGAAATTTACTATATGTCAGTATCAAGCTGATAAACAGAGGAAGTTTTCCCAAAAGATTTGAAGGTTACACATCCATCTGTCTTTGAGAAACATCAGGTTGAAGTTGAGCCGCGGGCCCGGCCTACGCCCGGCCAGCGCTCGACGCCCCGCGTCGTGGAGCCGATCAAGTCCTTCTCGTGTGCAGGTTGATGTTCTGAGATTTTTTAGGGATCTGCAGATCTGATCAACAATATCTGACTTCTTTTTCGATGTTTCTTGATCTTGAGCATTAAAAATCGCGCATTCACTGATCTATTATGAAAATAAAATAATAAAAAATTATAATCAGCGAAATTCCCTCCCGATTGTAATTTTGAGAAAGAATCATGAAATATTGTGCAGGTGTATAAAAATGTATAATTGGCTATCTTTGCGATAAATGGAAATTCATCACTTTTAAAATTTATTCTTTCGCGCCAGAACGTCCGAGCGGTGGACGAACGTGTTTGATCTTGCATGTTAACGTCGCGACAATTCACTTTGCTGATTGTGTTTGTTCTGTGTTCTACCGCGATACAAAACGTATGTGTTTGCTAGTACATTTGTCTCATAGTACTAGGAATAGTTTGTTATTCAATTTTTTTGCCAGTAAATAAAATTATTCCATGGTTTATAATTGTTACTTGAGACTAGAATTTCTATTTTCTTTACACCCAGCCCAATATTTCGTCAATCAGTCTCGTTATTCTGGTTATTCCTCATAAAAAAAATTTTTCTGATCTTTTTTTTTTTTAGGAGATTTATTTCAAAACTAAATATTGGTTTCGGGCTACAGCTGTTCAATACATAATTTAAGTAACTTGTTAATATGTGAATTTAAAATTTCTTGAACATTAGATACTGTCCAGATACTTGTTTCCCAAAAAGTTTGTCAAGAGTGTACAATTTTATGGTTCATTCACCGATTCCATCGCTTTTTTGAATAGCCAGTAATGACAGAGAAAAATCATGATTACACATGATAATTTGTTAGTGGGTAGTGAATATGGAACATGCCATAAATGGCATTCAGTACCGGTAAAAATTGATAGAGAAACAGACAACATTATTAAATATGTACCTGAAAAGCCGTAAAACAACAACCTGCCCACGAGAAAGACTTGATCGACTCGGCGGCGCGGGGCGTCGAGCGCTGGCCGGGCTCGTGGCTCAACTTCAACTTGATGTTTCTCAAAGACAGATGGATGTGTAACCTTCAAATATTTTGGAAAAACTTCCTCTGTTTATCAGCTTGATACTGACATATAGAAATTTCAATTTTCAGAAATTCCCTCGACTCTTTTTCGATTTGAAACAAAAGAATCGTTTCACCACTATTACAGGGGTCTTGCTGGAATATTTCCAGAAATACAAGTTGCAGAAAAATTTCATTCATGCTCATATAAAGGGGAGACATCACTGAAAAATTATATGAAAGAATTATCCAGATCGGTCAATTAGGGAAGAAATGAGAGAGAGATAAAGTTTAAAAGTCGAAAAAACGAAACAGCGCAAAAAAGGCACATTTTCCCCGAAATAACAGTTTTCCCCCACTCCAATCGAAAAATGACAGAGGAAGAAATTGTGCCGTTTTTTGTGACGAATATTTTGATACCAAATTTACCCTGTAACCAAGCAGTTAGGGGTTTCTCGTTATCTAGAGCACTTTTCGGGGGTACGCCGCTCGCCTATAACCACATCTTCGCCGAGTCAATTAAGAGTTCGTGCATTAACTTGAATTCTTCCTTAAACAATCTGATAGTTTTTTCTTCCATACTGTTCATGATGTCAAATAAAAAGAGTTCATGAGTTAAAATACTGTTAGCAGCTTTTTCGTTATCTTTTAGTTAATATTGCTTTAGATACAGTTCTAAAGAAAATAGCTTTTGCTGGACCAACCTTCTGTTTGGCCTTACCTTTAACCAATAAGAACTGAGGTTTTAACTTATGGCACATTTTGAGTTCACCTTTGTCCTTTGCAAATACATATGAAAGAATATCTATATTCAATAATGTTCCATATTTATTATTAAACTATTCACTTTTTTCTTTAAAGCTTGATTTTTCTTCCTCAATACATTAAGTTGTTCCTTTAAATTAATAATTTCTTTGTTTAACTGATGAGTTTTAATGTTAAAAGTTAAATTGGTCGGTATCTTAGTTGGTTAAATTCTGGCTTCATAAGCTAAAGATTCTCAGTTTTATCCCAATCCTTTGATACATTTTCAAAGGAATCAAATGATAACCACCGGCAGTTAATTTGTCTTTGGGCTATTAATTAATTACACTTTCTAAGAAATAGTCGGCCTTAGTTTGTAACAATGACTACATTCGCTCATTTACACTCATCACACTCATTTTAAATCCATATTCACCCATATCTTAACGATCGGCGTCTTTAGAATAAATAAAAATAATACTGCTACAGTTATTACAATATCCAGCACCATTGTTAATTTCAACATTCAACTCGATATCATTAATAATTTTAAAATTATTTTCAAAATGTTCATTATTTGTGGTGCTTGAAACATCTAATAGGCCATCATGAATTACAAGCCTTTGTTTTTCAGGACTTAATAAATTATCACGTTGTAAAGCTGTTTTCCTAATTGTTCGTTTCTTATATCGAATATTTTTTCTAATGTAGTAGATGTATCAGTCAACTTACAAATTTCGAGAGTTGGGATATTCACAATCGTTATAGCAACATCCTTCAAAATCTTCTGTTGTGGAAGTCCCAGTCGCCTATTTTGCATGTTATGTATATAATTATCAGGATTGAAATGATCACTACACAAAAAAGCACTTTTAGTGTTCCATAACGTTTACACCGATGTAACCACTCCTGAGCTAAAGAAGTATCTTTCTGAAAAAGTGGTAAACAACTGCATTCGATTTTTTTTTAGAATAGTTTTTACTTGTTGCAACTGCACAGTTTACCATTACGGAAAAAACAACTCAAACATAGTTACTATTAGTTGGTAACATACCCTACGTATACAATATAAATCACAAATTTAATTTAAAAAAAATAACAAAACAATTAGAGCAAACGCATACAAGCGAGTACGTGGTCACGGCGGAAGTCGGGAGGTAGATGTTTCCGTGGTGACATCACACAGTGGAAAGGGGCGGGCACCAGGCGGAGCATTCAGCAGTATATGTGTGAGCCAGCCCTTGATTTAGTAGCCCTGGATTAATCCCACCTACAGGTATTGACGGATCGTTAATAATGAACTTATTTCGTCCATCAAAACTGTTCCACACTACAGCCCAGCTAGTATTTGGCGAGTAGTTTTATCTGCTCAAATGGAAAGCAGCACCTAGATTTTGAATGGTGGGTTTCGAGATTTTAAGCGACCGTTCTGACGTGGGAGATCCTGTATAATGGGGAGGTGCGGGGCATTCAAGATCTTATTGAATTCTTTGAGTAGTGCCTCCTGAATTTCTATCTCTGGAGGAGCTACATTGCACAGCACCAAGGAAGTGGAGTTGACATGAGAGTACCACTAACAGCTCTCATGACCCTATTAAGTTGGATATCGACCGCTTTAGTGTGAACACTATTTAGCCATACGGGAGCACTATATTCAGCAGTCGAATGGACCAGTAATAAAGCAATTGTACGCAGGCCGTGTGCGCTGGCTACCCAGGTTGTTCTGGCAATATGATGTAAATACATTTGACCTGGTATTGATTTTAGCTGCGTTTTTAAGGTGGCTTTTAAAGGTTTGCAATCGATCTAATGTTACTCCCAGGTACTGAGGATGATCATTATGATGGAGTTTTACACCATTTAGAAAGATGTTCAGTTTTCGATTAGCCACTTCACAGCAATGCTCAAGTGGTCCACCAGAAGGTTATAAATAAATCACTGTGTAAAACTTCATTTCGAAGTAAGATTACGTGTAATTTTCACTGTATCTTTCTTTCAGAGCAAAATTTCGTTGATACAGTTAATTTGAAGTAAAGCTTATACCTATTATACTACCTGATAAAGCCCTTAACACTGTAAGGCAATAAAACACTGTCAAAATATATAAGGGGCAGTTTTTCTCGATATATGTTATAGTAGCAATATTATAGTTTAAATGTTTTGACACATCAATATACCTTTTTTGAAGCAAAATATTGAAACAGAACCACTAATATTTTTATTAACTGTTGAGTGGTCCTCGTGAGTAAAAGGTTTGGGAGCCACTGCTCTATTCTTATGTAAGGGTGGCACATTATGCTGCTGGATTCAGGGTGGTTAGTGTCCAACGAGTTGTGTGCATGAATTGAGGGGTGGTAGATCCAGTAAAAACATCTAAACGTAAGGCAGGGTAGGTTTAGACGCTTCCGTACAGATAATGGGGGAAGGAATCACCTGTCAAGCCGTGAATATCAGAGTGTAGGAGGACCCATATGAACGTCTACATGCGGGATTGGGTGTGGAGGACTCGTTGGAGAGGTGCGACTTATCAAACCTTGCGTATCAAAGATGGAATTGACGAATGTCCAGTCGGTTGTTGGTTTAGTTGAGTTGTGTGTGCGAAGTGTTGTTTGGGAGTGGCATTTCAAGTTAATATAATTTATAGAAACAAGAAAACTCATATGGGTCACGTGAAGCTGGTTTTGCTGTTTATGAAATTAGTTCTTGTTCTGTTTTCACAGGTAGCACTAGCGGTCTCCCTCTCTCTAAACCTTCATCCAGCTCTGTCTCTCTCACTCTCTCCAGCAAATGCTGAAGTGACTAATAGTTGAGCTAATAGTAATGTTCTGCAACAGTTCTAAGATCTGTAAATAGAACGTCAAACAGTCGTCCTTGCGCTTATTTCAGACCATTCATTGTTATATTGCAGTACAGGTGCGCGTCTACACACTAAATATTGTTGTTTCTGTGTCTGTTTGTTTCTATAGTCACTGTGAACAAAATATCTTGTTGGAAAGGTAGCCGATCATGTGTTTTACTATTCTTATATGACAGTAATAATAATCCCACAATAATAATAATCCAACAATAATAATGAAAAGGCCCACAAAATTAGTGCCTGCCTATGCATGCTGGACGATATTTTTTAGCTTCTTTGTTGCCTCACGATGCTGGTCAAAACTGGAAGATATGAGAAGACATTTTTCAATCCACCACTTGAGAATCGGATACGGGACCAAACTTAAGCTCATGAGACGAGTAACGTATTACTCGACCACCGGGTTCTTTATTTTTTCTATTAATTTTCCTAATTTTGTATAGAATGGGAATTTGCTTAGCATATTCATTGCATTAGTATTTTATTCAATTACTCTAATTTTTTTAAAGTTAATTTGTGTGGTCTTCAAGCATTGCATTGTTCGCTGAGTTCATTAAGAGAAGCGTTAATTGTTGATAACTATTTTTAACACTTTAGGAATTAAAGATTTAAAAGCATTTTAGTTAGTTAAAATACATTTACCTTGTCGGAACGATTCCTAAGAGCAAGATTTAATTTGATCCAAGTGCTAGGAGAGGCCTCGGAGGAACTGCAGTCAAACACTACTTGATGGCCGAAACTGGAGTTTAATGGAATTTAGGGTAGCCATAAAAGGCGAGTGACCAATTACAGCAAGTTTAATGGCCCTGGGGTGACCTGCTTTGACGAGCCATAAACCCCTTAGAGGCCATCCACTGAACCTAATGGAATTTGGAAAATCCAACATTGATATGATCGCTTCACCTCAGGCTTGGTTTACAGCGGTCCTAGCTCCACCGATGATCAAGTCATACTGGGCTAGTGTTGATAGCCAATAACTTGAGTAGTCTATAATGCTATCAATCACTTTCAAACAACTCCACGCCTAGCGGTCCAAGTCAGATGCATAGAGGGAAGGGGGTAGTTAGCATTTGGGAAACAACACTTATAACCACACCGTTACTTTTATCTACTTAAGTTTGTGGCTTATAATGTATGTCATCTGTGTTCATTTTAATATCAAGTTACATACCATACATAAATAAGACCCTAACGAAAAATTTCATAATATAATAATAAAAGATTTAATTAAATTTATGAAAGAAATTTTATTTTGGGCAATATGCAAGAGAAATGTGGTTGCAACAAATAAATGAAAAAATCTTGAAGATCATACAGTCTTCGTAGAGGGGGAAAACAATTAGGCTCACGAATGTAGTAGAAAAAAGACTACCTGAAGACAGATTAGTCCAAAAGTGTTGAAATGAAATACAAATGTAAAAGAAAAAAGAATAAGCAGGTTCTAGACATAAAATGAACCTTATAAATTAAAATTGGCGATAAAAGGTAGCAGGACAAAGGGATGTAGGGAAATGGCACATGCTGGTATAAAATAAATCGTGAAGTTGCGATAATCCGACTATTTGTTTATCTGAGGTAGTCGGATTATGAAAAAAGGACGGATTATCAAGGACTTACAAAATATAGGGCTATTTATAATAGAATAAATACTGTATTCGTTATATGTTATAACAAAAAAAATCAGAAGTTACGAAAAACAACATAAAAATAACATGGAGGACCTAGAAAATAAAATGCAAAACGTAATTCTAAAGTATAATAAAAAAAATAATCAAGTGTCACAAACTCACATAAATTTTTGTATCACAAGTTACAAACACAGTAGACTCGTAAATATGCTCATCTGAGAACCTGTGGACTTCTATATTATAGGCTAAGCCAAAGATTATAATATAATATTATGGTCAAGCTAAGAAGAGGCAGCCGAGGGTCGAATGACCTAACTGCCATCCGCCCCCGTCGTAAATAAATTAATCAAGGCTGCATGAACATTGTACTTAACATTTTAACTTCTAGTAATTGACATTGTAGTTAACAGTTATTGTTATCAATAATCGATTTTTTAATGCATTTCAGCTTTTGTCGCAAATTAATCGGAACATTTTTAAGTATTAACACTAACATTGTTTGTTTAATGTTAGTTTATAGAAACACGTAAAATTGTCCGATTGATTTGGGTCAAAATCTGACATAAAATCGAATGAAGACCATTTATAGCAACGATTTAAAATTAAAATGTCAGGTCCTAAAGGTTGAAATTTGAACTAGCATGCAGCTTTGATTCATTTTATTAAGAAAGTGGGACGGACGACGGTTAGGTCATTACACCCTCGGCTGCCTCAACTTAGGTTGACTTCGCCTATATACAAATCAGCTGCTTTGCCGATTCGCTCAATATGTAAGTATCGATGTAGACAACTATAATAAGTGTTAATAATAGTAAAATACGCATAATTGCCTAAAATATCATCTGATAACGCAAATTTTGATAACACATACTAACCATTTCAGATTTTAACAATTTTAAGGATACTATGAATTGTTTTAATAACATCTGTAAGTGCGTTAACAATTTAGGAAAGGGAAGATAAGTTTAAGAAATTAGAAAATCGAAGTTTTGATTAGAGGAAAATAAACTCTGTTGAACAAACATGCAAGACTTAAAAGATATTCAAGATCGTATAGCCTATAAATCAATAGTTTTATTAATTTTTAAATTAATTTTTTTTATAAGCTTGCTGTCACCTCCCTGCAAACAGTTAATTTGTTATTTACTGTAGAAGATAATTCGCAGTTAGCTATCCCTAAAAAAAATAAACGTACTCCAAAAATAATATTTCATTAATTGAAGAAAATGTAGAAATTATACATTTTGGACCTAAAAGTAAAAAACAAGATGCTATTGAAAAATTTTACATATACAAAAACACAAAAGAAAACCCATCATTATTACTCAACGACCAAATAAAATTGAATGTGCCGATTTCAGTAAAGTTACGTTCGGTTAGGATAAGGCTAGAATGGATATAGGTTAGGTTTGGTTAGGTTATTTTAGGTTTGTTTAGGGTAAACCCTAAAGGTTATGTTATGTTAGGTTTGTTTAGGTTATGTTAGGTTTGGTTATGTGGTCTTATGTGTTCGTTGCGTATACCACATTCTAATAACATATGTGTAGTGTAAAAACAGTTCTTTTTGTGTATATGTTAGGTACGAAAGCCTCTACAGTAACGTGGTAGGCTTATGGGCTCTCACATATACATGTTTTTTATTGTGAGTCTCAGTATATTTTTCTAAGTTTAGTACTTTAAATTTACTAGTGTAAATTTTAAATATAGTACAATAATCCTGTTGTATTAAATTTTAATCATTAAAGTTTGTACTATAAAAATGTTGTGAATAAACCTAATCTTAAATTAGGGATGAATCTTGTAATGTGCAATGACGAACAACTAAAAATCTCGATAAACTTCATTCAGTACTGTGTTCAACAAACTGCTGCTTATTCAGTATCACAGATAAACAGTAAGTGCTTTCGATAAGCCATTCACGTACTAGTTTGTGTAGGCGACAATAGATAGCGCGCACTGTACTAAAAGCTGCCAGCCTCGATGGAATCACCGCCGAGTCGAACAACGAGCATAACAATGAGCCCATCAGAATGTGATCGCTCTTTTAGATAACCGGGTAATTTGTTAATACGTAATTATACCTTAGGTAAACCCACACGGCGACCCTCCTCAGGCCTCCATCTGATGGGAATATTTGGACACGGCGCGTCGGCGAGTCCATTGAATTTTAACAGCTGTATTAGTTTTTATAACTCATCAGTTGAGCTGATCAAACGAACGATATTTATGGGGGTTGAATATCCCCATTTACAGTGGAGGCTGAATTTATTTGAGGAAATTATATGCCTTTATCTTGGTTAGAATTTGCGATTGAAACCGTTATGAAAGTCATTAAATCTTCCTTCCCGTTACAGATTTCATATGACGTAAAAAATATGCTTAGTAAATACTTCAATATAAAGGAGCAGTGTAATACTCTGCATTGTTCATTTTATAAAATAATCATTAATTTCCTATCCGAAATTTACTGTGTAAATAAATACATCTCCATTAATTAGTACTGTACTAATAGTTTGTTAATAAAATAATAGGATTATTTTAACACGTTTTTCTAACTTACTTCTTTTCTATCTATTGGTATTTATTTTTATTTATTTATTTATAAAGCGCTAATTGTCAATATATCCATTATTAAGATTCCGATCGTCAAGATATGGGCGAATGAGTATGATGAGTGTGGATGAACGAGTGTAGTCACTGCTACTAAGTTCGTCTGTTCCTCATAAAGAGCTATTTATTAATAGTCCAATAGCCAGGGAAACTAAGAGACCGACAGGTTTTACCTGGAATCCGAACCACATAGTGTTGGTCTGATTTCCAGCTAACTGACAAGCTTGAAACTCAGTTCTCTTCTCTACACAACATCTGAACCTTGACTACCATCCAACATGGACACCCCAGACTTCTCTAGTTGTGTCCACGTCGACGGTATCTATTGAACAGACGCCGTGTCAGTATTAAGAGGATCGATCATAGAACCTATCGCATACAATCTCCTCAACACTTTGTCCCCAAGTAGCTGGGTTACAGCACTGCGCCACCAGTACCGACTTATGTGAACGTAGTTGTAATGCGTACAAGCAAGCACAAAGGCGATCGAAATTGCCGCCGATTTGAAAATCTGTCGCATGTCACAGATTTGTAGGTGAGGCGACAGTAGGTGTGATCTGTAACGCAAACAGCCGCTACGAGCGCTGCTCCGAAAGACAGGGAGCAGGCGGGCGAGCGCTCGTGCCTCCTAGTGGCCGTTTGCGTAAAGTCGAGTTTCTACCTGGACGACTGGTCTGAAATTTTAACATGGCTACTTTTCGTCTTAGTGTATTTGTAGTCATTGTCTGTAGTCAGTTAACGTACGGGCGCTTACTGGCGATTGTTTACTCACCCGTCTGTATCATCAGCTAGTTAATGACATGGACTATTTAAAGTTTTTCTGTTGTATTTGATTGAAAATGACTGTTTTTGACACATACTTAAAGCTCCTTCAACCTAGGACATAACCTCAACATTTGATAAGATTGCTGATTCTAAATCTTATAGAAGATCACAACTACTTGCATGTGAGGTTAGTGTCAGGCGCATGCACAGATATCTTCAGTATACTAGGTATTCCTCGTATGATATAGTCATAAATATTTGAACAGCTGATCGTAGTTGACATTGAAACTTTGATCTCTCTCGTACATTATTGCACTTTCATACCGTATTTAATAATATAGTTTACCTAATTTTTGTTTGAAATTAAAACAGTATATAGGTCTAAAAAAGTGTATAAAATTTAACTACACAATTTGTTTTTTAAATTCTAAGATTGAAGATTGTGCAGCCGAAAATTTTTATTGATACTGATTAGGCCTATGTCCGAACAAGTTGAATGAAGTACGGGTACTGTATTTAAAAATGAGGTAAATTTTTATTTTCTTTTAGGTGTTTAGTTCTTTTATTTACAGCACGAATTAGGTCTACCAAATTAATTCCTTTTGGAAAAAAATGTGAAGTTAGGAGTGAATTAGTTTTGTTCTGTTTGAAAATTGTACATCTACAAATAAGTTTTTAAATGTCCTAAGCTAGTTTAAAAAGCTTTAAAATATTGTTGTGTATGTTAATTCTGTGAAAATTGTATTTTTGTTTTACCAATTGTTACGAAAATAACGCAATACATGTTTAAGCCCACTACTATAAAAACTAATAATTTAGTGATAAACGATATCATCAATAACATCATCAAACATGCTTTGCTCTCAGACAGGTCCTGCTGCATACTTCCGCCAAATCCCTCGGATTTGAGTAAATCTTTTTGCTGTCTCATACTTCCCTCTAATCTTCATAATGTCCACCATCTTATATTTTCTTCTTCTTTCCCTCTATTTCCTCCAACTTTTAGTTCATAGCTGTTCTCAACAGATTCTCTCCTCTTGTATTTCTATTGACGGCATCTTCTAAAAAGGGCCAAATTCAAATACTTGTAGCCAGTTATTTAATTTCATGCGTTTTAAATTCCAGATGGAAAATCAAATTGTTTCATTCACACTATCTACTACAGTTCCAGTCCAGGTTATTGCCACTCAGGCGTGTGGATTTTTGTAAACTCTCAAGTAGTGAATGCTTACGCAGTGTCACATTTTTGGTCCTTCAGTAGCCTGATAATCAATGTCCCTTCTTTGAACTACGGGTTGGTCTAATGAGATACTACTATGCCTAAGCCCCGTATAATTTAACCTGATGTAAAAAATACTAGATATATTCTTGCTTTAAGTACTTAAATCAATTAAATTAAGCAGTGAAACGCACTTTTGTGGATATAAATAATTACGATGGCGAATCAAACCTTTGTTCTTGATTATAACCACAATATTCATTCACCAACTTGAATTACTTTTAAGAATAGTTTTATTTTATTACTAAAACTGTAATAAAAGCAAACAATTTTCTAAAAATCAGATTCATATTAGCTGAAAATATGTATCTTTTTATAGGCCTGATTGAGTTGTTAGTTATAAACTCCACCAAAACAAAACAGCGATTTGTCCAAAAATACGTTTTCTTTTAAATCGGATTTTATTGGCCTATATCTACCACTTATTCCATGAATTAACATATTCCTAATTTCGCCACATAAATAATGACATTTTAATTTCATTTCATAGACTACTAGAACTAAATCCCCAGAACACAAATTTACCAAATTATAAAAATGTATTATTATTTAAGTGTTA
Source organism: Stictocephala bisonia (assembly GCA_035578905.1). Taxonomy (NCBI): domain Eukaryota; kingdom Metazoa; phylum Arthropoda; class Insecta; order Hemiptera; family Membracidae; genus Stictocephala; species Stictocephala bisonia. The sequence goes on along the minus strand of JAQJVL010000147.1, from coordinate 1,371,820 downwards.
AGTAGGTAATGTTTTTATAAACACATCAGAAGATAATTTTATAAATAAACAATTTAACTAATAAACTACAGACATTACATTTTCACTTCTTCAAGGACTGAGCAATACATTATTATATTCATATTAATAATGCGTTAATAAGCTACTAAAACTAAACCCGTCTTGTACTTTGGCCATAGAACTATAAACTACTGTATACTTTATAGGTCTATGACTTTGCACGAAATAGGCTACAGGTATTGTTCACCCTAATTAGTTTCTACGCACTAGCTTAATAATTAAAATAATAATGCTGAGACATTTTTATGTTTCATAAATAAATAAGTAATTGAAATAAAAAATATAATTCTACAGGAAATAGAGGATAAATATTGATATTGGATCGTGTTGTTAAAAGAGTTTTACACTATAAATTGTTTTTCGTGATTAACTACAACCAGGCTTCCTATAGAGTATTTGGGCAATTGGTTTGACACAGAAAACATTCTTCATCTTCATATACTTTCATTATTACCAGCAAATTAAAATTGACTGATTGTGCTGAAATATTTGTTATTTTATAATTGTTCTTTTGTAAATGTGTGTAATTTAAATAAAATTTTAATTTTCCTAGAAAGTGAGCATAAATATTTATATTTTGTTATTTACAGTTTTAACATCTAAGTTTATAATAAAATTGAATGATAAGTTTCAATTTCAAATTAGTATTAATGAAATCGACTGATGAAATAAAATAAAGTGAACAATCAAAAACTCGTTAAAATGTTGTTATTTGATGGTTTTACCAAAGAGTATTTGCATTAAAAACTGGCCAAAGAAGGTAATGAAAACAGTTACTACCAACGACCTGCAGCTTGTTATGAAGTCGTCAAAGTTACTACCAACGACCTGCAGCTTGTTATGAAGTCGTCAAAGTTACAGCTCGGTGGAGTGTTTACGATTTTATTGAATTATTGAAACGGGTGGACGTCTCGGATTGCTGGTTGGAGGCGCGATTTATCGACGGTCCATACGTCATGTCCAACCGGACAGGAATGGTGGAACGGTTTATCATCACCATTAGATTCTGCCAACTGAACGCCGGAAATCAGCGATGGTCCGCTCGTAAACAAACAGCGATGATTCAATAATTGCCACTCACGAGATCTATGTGGCATTGTTCTATAATTATTTGTCTTTCCACTTCGACGATATAATGTAACTTCGAGTATTAAATTACAAGGCGATTACTGGATTGGATAAGGAAGCCGATTTATGATTCCGGGAACATTATTTACCAGTAAAGGTATGGGAATCGTTAGTAAATTAGTAGTGATGGTTGAATTAAAGGAAGTTTGAAAATATAAAATGGCGCTGTTTGGGCTGGGTAGGCTTGTCTTTATTTTAGTGAGTTGCGATTGTTTATTCATTGTTGTCTGTGTATTGGAGGGGGGAGGAGGCGCCGCCCCTCCCCACTGCAAATCGTTGCGTCCCGGTAGGATCTGCCACCTAGCGGCGACCGTGGGAAACGCTCACACTCAGTCGTTCCTCTATCGCGGCTCTTCAGTCGGGCGTCTGTTGCCGTCATGTAAAGATGGTTACTCGGGTCGCGGTGTTCGCGGCGCTGGTCGCCTGTGCGTGCGCTACTCTCGAGCCGGACTGTGACTGGGAACGTGTGCTTAGCGGCGGGGACGACCCCCAGGTGGAAGTTCTACTGCAGTGTCGGTTGCGGACTATCGGTAACGCGGATAGTGTGCTTTCTAACCTCACTTCGGCCCAGTTGGATATGATCACTTCGCTGAAACTGGAGTGCAGTGATGTGTTGTTCTTTGAGAGTTCGCTGGAGAGTAACAGTTACCTGACGCAGTTGAGGAGGCTCAGGGAGTTGAAACTGGAGTTCTGCAAGATCAGGTTTGTGCCCCCGGCAGTGCTTAGTGTGTCCCGTGAGTTGAGAAACTTGACTCTTCGCACCCACAACACGGACTGGTCGGCCATGGCCATGCAGTTCCACACTGATAGTTTCAGGGGCTTAACTCAGTTAAAATACCTAGACTTGTCGGACAATAATATTTGGTCTTTCCCCAAGGAGCTTTTCTGCCCTCTTTACACTCTGACTAGTCTAAATCTGTCAAAAAATAGAATACAGGAAGTGATAGAATTAGGATTTTCCGATTGGGGTGCAGGCCCTCGGGCACCCGGAAAAACTTGTAATGTCGGTCTGGAGGAATTAGATCTTTCTATGAATGACATTTCGGCCCTTCCCGACAACGGGTTTACTAGTTTACGTTCCCTGCAAAAAATGCTTCTTCAGGAGAATTCTATAGCTTCCATGGCCGATAGAGCGTTTGTTGGTCTCGTCGCTCTGCAAGTATTGAACGCTTCTAGCAACCAACTTGTTGCGCTTCCTCCTGAACTGTTCCAATCTACACGGGACTTGCGGGAGATCTACCTCCATAACAACTCTATCAGTGTACTAGCTCCCGGCTTGCTGGAGGGCCTGGACCAACTGTTGGTGATGGACTTGTCGTACAACGAATTAACTAGTTCTTGGGTTAATAGAGATACATTCTCCGGTCTCGTTCGACTTGTCGTGCTCAACCTCGGTCACAATCAGATATCCCGCATCGACACTCACGTATTTCAAGACCTGTACTCTCTGCAGATACTGAATTTAGAGTATAACGAAATAGACACTATTGCTGAAGGTGCCTTTGTAGCTCTAAGTAACCTCCATGCTTTGACACTGACCCACAATAATCTAGTGACTATCGAACCCTTTTATTTTGCTGGCTTGTATGTAGTGAATCAGCTATTCCTGGACCACAATCATATCACTGACATACATCTGCGTGCCTTTGAAAACTGTACTAATCTAAAAGATTTAGGACTCAGCTCTAATTCTCTACTAAAAATTCCTGAAGCTATCAAGTTGATTGGCTTACTAAAATCCCTAGATTTAGGAAAAAATTTAATTAAAAATGTGGAAAATTCGTCTTTTCAAGGTTTAGACCATTTGTTCAGTATTAGATTAATTGAAAATGAACTAGTTAACGTAACCAAAGACTCTTTCTCCACTTTACCTTCATTGCAAATACTGAATCTTGCCCAAAATAAAATTAAGCACGTGGACAAAGGAGCTTTTGGTGCCAATACGGCGTTGCATGCTATTCGTCTGGACGGCAATGAGCTAAAGGATATCAATGGCATGTTCGTAAACCTTCCGAGTCTCCGATGGCTCAACATTTCTGACAACCAGCTGCAGTGGTTCGACTACGCACTCATTCCCCAAAGTCTGGAATGGCTGGACATGCACCAAAACAATGTAGCTGATTTAGGAAACTACTATGAAAAGCGAGACAACTTGCAAATCAAGATGCTGGATGCGAGTTTCAACCGATTGACTGAGATCGGAGACACTTCTATCCCGGATAGTGTAGAGAGTGTTTTTCTCAACGACAATTTGATAAGGAAAGTGAAACCTAATACTTTTTTGAAGAAGACTAATCTGAGCCGAGTAGTGTTGTTCGCGAATAAGATACAGAACATAGATATATCTGCACTATCTCTAGATTCGTTTCCCGAAGAAAAAGAGTTGCCACAGTTCTACATCGGAAACAACCCCATCTACTGTGACTGCACGATGGAGTGGCTGCAGAGAATCAATCAGTTGAGCCACCTGCGGAGACACCCAAGGGTGATGGACCTGGATTCCGTGACCTGCCAACTGACCCACTCCCGCGGCAGCCCCACTCGGCCGCTCCTGGACCTTCGGCCTTCTCAGTTCCTGTGTCCCTATGAGACCCATTGCTTCGCCCTTTGCCACTGTTGTGACTTCGATGCCTGTGATTGTGAGATGACCTGCCCTACCAACTGCACCTGCTATCACGATCATACCTGGTCGGCCAATGTCGTAGACTGCGCCAACGCCGGTTACCGCTCTGTCCCTACAAAGATCCCTATGGACGCTACCGAGATATACTTGGATGGAAATGATCTTGGTGAGCTCGGGAGCCATGTGTTCATTGGAAAAAAGAAGCTAGAAGTTCTCTATCTTAACAATAGTAATGTTAACTCCATCCACAATCGAACGTTCAATGGAGTCACGTCCCTCAAAATCTTACACATGGAGAACAACCATCTGCAAGAGTTAAGGGGTTTCGAGTTCGACCAGCTGGAGAACCTCAACGAACTATATCTAGACCATAACGACTTAAAACATTTAGGAAATACAACTTTTAAAACTATGAAATCTCTGGAAATTTTAAAACTGGAAGCCAATAACATAGTGAACTTCTCCCCTTGGACCCAAATCAACTCAGAGACATTGGCAGAACTGTCTCTAGAAGGGAATACATGGACTTGCCACTGTGGAACTGTTTCTCAGATGGAGTCTTGGCTGAGAGAAAACGGTGATGCTTTGAACACGGATAAACTCCTCTGTGCAAACGCCAAAGAAACTTTGTACGATGCTATCAAACGTTGTGGAGAAAGCAGGGACTCTGCGGCCGCCACCTCTGTTGTCCAGCGTAGTCCTTTCCACCCATCAATGTTGGGAACAGATTACATTCCCTTCGTAGCAGCCAGTTTAGTGGTGTTCATCATAATCTTCCTGGTGACGACTCTTGGATTCATCTTCCGTCATGATGTCAGCTTGTGGGCGCATTCCCGCTACGGGGTGCGATTGTTCGGCGCTGGAGGTGGGGAAGCCGACGACGATAGGCTGTACGATGCTTACACTGTGTACAGCGTCAAGGATGAAGAGTTTGTAAGCCAAGTGATAGCTAGTTCTTTGGAAAGGTCTGGTTACAATTTGTGTCTTCATTATAGAGATCTTCATGTCGTCAGTCCTTCGTACCTCGCAGACAGTGTCTTAGGAGCCTCCGACGCAGCCAAGAGGATTATTATAGTGTTGTCATTAAGTTTCCTTCAAAACGAGTGGGAAAGACCCGCCTTCAGAGCAGCCCTGCAGACCTGCTTAGAGAGGACCAGGACGCGCAGGAGCAAAGTCTTACTTCTGCTTACTACGGACGTAGGGCCAGACCCGGAACTTCAGCTGCTGCTGAAAGCCTGTAGAGTCCTTTCCTGGGGTGAGAAGAGGTTCTGGGAAAAGCTACGGTACGCAATGCCTGATGTCCGCCTCCGGCCGCAGAAAGCCGCCCAGGACGCCGGGGGCGGCAAGGTGACAGGCGCTCGGTACACTGCGACGCCTACCCACTTGGAGCCCTGGTACCGCATGTCACCGGCGTCGTTGACCCAGAGCTCAGCGCCTACACAGAGTTCCTGTGTCAGCGCCAGTGAGGAATCTTCTCAGCGTACCACAGACGAAGAGGAAGACCCTCAACACAGCTACGTCAGCATCGACTACCAGCAGAGGCACAAACTGCCGCAGCACCATGTCTACAGCTGCATCCCCGACCCCGCTTTCGGCCAAGGCAGGACCTACTTCGTCTAAACAAAGGTACAATTGCAGCTTCTTTCATTTTAATTAAATTTAAGACTATTGTTAATTAATGCCCATCTCTTCTTCGTTCAACAATTTTATTCCCTTTTCAAAGAGCATACAATAGGCCAAATACAGTACTGTACTTTGATCATAAGTAATACTAATTTGAGCAAAGTCACTTGTCATACCACTGATAGAGACGACAATCCGCTAGTTTCTATTATAAATCAAAGATTACTAAATATATAAATACAAATATACTTTTAAAAAATTTATTAAGAAATTCTACCTGTAAAATATCACAGTATGGTAAATAATTTTGTTGGGAACGTTGAATTTTAATAAAACATAAACGACCATATTACATTACATTGTCATTATATTTTCTTTATGCAATAGAGTGCAATATTTTGGAATATTAAGTGAGAATAAACTTGTTATAAAAAAGTCGATTATATCACGCCTTTAATCGCGAATTGGTTTAAATTTAAGCTATTTTTTCAATTTTTTTTATCGCTAAGAAGTGCGGAATGAGATGCTGAATTTTAATATTAGTCAATAAAATTCGTTTGTTTACTGATTGTCCGATAGTAAGATATAATAACATTGTTTTTTAACCACAGAATCATTAGTGATAAATAAAGTAACAAGACGTTAGCAACCATATTCAAGTTGCCATTTGTATTCATTGCTATTTACTAAACTTAGTTAATCAGCCGAGTGGAAACAACCAATATTTTAAGAGTCTGCAGAGGTTGTCGGCTATGATTGTTTTAATCCCATAAGTACAATGTTATTTGAGTATCCATATTTTTTCGTTATTTATTGACCAAAAGTGGAGTATGAGGTGTCATTTTAATTACACGTTATCATATTTCGCACTTGGTTTGCTTTTTATATTTTGAATACATACACCTAGGTTTGAAAAATAGGTGAAAATAAAAACTTCAAACTAAACATTCTTTATATATTTCTATAAAGCTAATTAGGAATTTAAAAAGCAATTCCAACGCGCAATTTCATTCTTGATCAAATGCAATTTGTTTGGAAAATCCGTTTAAAAATAATTGTTTAATTTGGATACGTGTGATCGTATGTCCAGTTCGGAAATAACATTGTTCTTATGGCACTAAAACCAATATGGCCGACTGCCTCCGCTAGCCTCTACAGACTCTTAAGCCTATTCATAAACAAGAAATTCAATTTAAACTGCAAATTGGAAATATTTAAATATTCTAGTAATTCTATTCAGCCATAAGTTATCTATCAATTTTGGATTCCAAGACCATCATTCATTACTCTGTCCGGCCGTTGGTAAATATATTGTCGGCTGTTTACACTGCGGTTAGCACATTTGCACACTAATTAACTATATAATAAGCCAATTAATTTGCGTGAATGAATGGTCTACTTCCTGGAAGACAATATCCATTGTATCCCACTTATAAACAGGGTTAGTTAAGTATTGAAACGTTCTGGGTTATGTTTTTGAAAATGGCAATTTTATTTGTATTCAATATTGAAATCTGGTATTTAAACGTTTTTGAATGGTTAAGTACGCTATATGTGTATTCAACATGTAAAAATATGCCATTGGATCATATCGATGTATGGTTTTTGGAAATAACCAAGTTTATATTGAATCAAATAGTCTGTTTCAGAAATTCAAATAGCTTCAGAAATATGCTGCTTAAACATTCTGATAACGATGTTTTCTTATGGAAAGGAATGAGTTTATTTGTATTGGTGACTTATAAATAGGCTATAGACTATAAGATCTTGCTAAATTAGTGTTGAACAGTTCAGGGTGTAATATAGCTTAGAAAATGACGTTTATAAGTTTATGAGTTTAATAAAATGTAATATCATTTAATAGTAGGCTAATATTTAAATTTACCATTTTAAAAATATTTAAGATTGGCAAGTGATATATTAATCCCAACACGTAAAATGATCAAAATGACGATTATAAAACATCTTATGTAAAAAAAGGTCAGTGTCGAAGTGTACCTCTGAACTGAATGAATGTTCTCGTCATACTCCTTAATCTGATGTTGGGTCAAAAAAGCACCATACAGTTTTATTTTGTATAATAATTAAAATGCGTATTCTAAGGAGATGCAAGTGATAAGAAAAATGTATTATAATGAAAATGTGAACTAATGTGTGTTAACTGTTACAATTACTTCTTGTAAATGTAAATCATTAATTATTTTGCCGGTTAAATATTTTTGTAAATAGGCATTTAACTATTGATTTCTATAATGCTTTCAGTTATTGGAATCATTTAAAAGCAGAAAAGTTAAATGTTTTTACGAATTATTTCAAATTAAATGTAGGAGATACTCATTTATATTAGAAACAGTAATATTAGAACAAAGGAAATATACACAAAATATATCAGTTCTAAAAAATTAAATAAATTAATTTAAAAAAAAAAAACAAATAAGATATGTTTGTTGTGTAGTTTGCATCATATTTAGTTCTAGTTGTGTGAAAATACTTCCCACTGGTGACAGTGGGGTTGATTAAATACAGTAGTATTTAAATGAAAAAATGGTGCCAACTTTAACGAGCATTGTGTAAAATATTCCATGTTAGTTAAAACATCTCTAAATCATTTTACTATGGCTTTAATTACTTTTTTGAATACCTTATCTATATTTTAGAATTGTTTGACACTTACAAAGTCCCGATCCACGGACGATAGTGTCTCTTGAATTAGTATGAGGGGGGGGGTGTAAAGGTTGGACGCTTACACTCAAACATCCGGTCTGTCCGAGATAAGACTGTGTACAAGCTTGCAACTTCCCCCATTGTGAATCATTAGAGAAACAGCTGCGACATAACGGGTTTGTTCTGATAACCTTTCGGTAAGGTTTTTATGATTGCGATGATAGTAACTTCCTTTATAGAAAAGACGTCACAGCTTGGTTTAGTCAAAGGAAATATCGGCCTTAGCTAGGCCTACCCACCCATTCTACCCACAGTGGAATGAATGCGATATCCAAATCACCTTTAACATTCTACGAAGTCATTTTTCAGACTATTTTTCTTCAGTTTTTTAAGTTCCCAAAATAGTTACTTGTGTAGATTTGTGCTTGTTAAAAAGTAATCAAATCCCGTCTTTGAATAAATTTGAATTTAATTTGAAGAACCTCTGTTTCAAAAATTAAAAAAAATTCGTTTGAAATATTTAGATTTGTGTTATTACCTGTAGATATCAGACAGTGACTCTGCTAATGCTTATTTTAATATGAATTATTTTATGAGGTTGCATGTGCAGTATAGTCTGGTTACTAACTGAGTTTGACTTGGATAGGCATGCTCAGATAGGGCTTTTATTAAAAGCCCAGTGGGAAACGAGACACACATCTTTATCGGAACAGCGTGCATTGGTCTGATTTTTGCTGACAAGAATGATACATAGTTTTCTCCCCTAAACAGACCCGAAAACTCCTCGAAACACCCAACACGGACACCCTAAATATACTGATAGTCTAACCTTGATGATGGGAACCATTGAGCGGTGATATCGCTTACAGTCTCCACACCCCTTAGCAATGAAGTAGCTGGATTACAGCACTGCCCTCCATAAGTGTTTGCTGTTGTGTTAGATTGTGCAGTTTTATTTCGCAGTAATTAACGATTCTGGTAAAAGTAGCGAGGATTTATTAAGAAATTTATGATAATTTTATCGTTTTATGGACAGCTGAAAACATACATCGAGCTTGATTAATAATAATCTAAAAAAGACTTCTAAACACTTATTTGGTTTTAAATGAAATCGTTTTGTTTTAACAGGGAAGACAAGTTCTTTTAATTTATCTTAAATGAGTTCTCAATATGTGGAGCGGAGGACTTCCTTCCAGCCAGCCTAGGACGTCCTCTAGTAGAACTCAGCCCGTGCGTGTCGGACCACGGACTCCGTCGAACCCATTAACTTTACGACTTTGGTGATTGATTTCCCGTCATTTCGTCGTGGAGGGGGGGACGTAACAGCCTACCCAAGGTTTAGGAGTGCATGTAACACTCAAATCGTCCAGCTACTATTGGAGTTTTCGTTAGTCTTTTTCCGTTCAAAGGTAGCCTAGTTCTATTCTACTCTATAATGTATAATTCAGTACATTACATTTATTATCACGCTCGATTTATTTTTTTTTATTTCTACGAAACATCATTATTATTGACATGTGAGCTTAATCAAACCATGTAAAGTACAATCAACACTGATTTTATGTGTTGCCCTTTCTTTGGGTCCAACTTGTGACGAGCTCTCTTTCTTTCACTTGTCCAGGTTGTTTCGGTTCATTTTCCTGTCTCTCCAAACCAACTATGTACATAAATGAGTTCCTTTTTTAAGTGTCGATTTCTATTAAACCTGCTATGTTTAGGGTTTATTTTATTTCAGGATTTAATTGATTCTGTTTCCGCCCCATTTTGAGTTTCGTAAAACTCTACAATTTACTTTGTTATCCAGTGTGTTCCATTCTTGATAAGCACATGACTTATTGTATTATTATTTTCTAAACAAATGTAGATCTTATTCACATTACTTTTGGTAGCAAACTGAATGTTATTGATCCCACTCTTGTTCAACTGTCACGGTTATTTTATGTGACTTAAGAACGTTTAAGTTATGTAAAATATGTTATTTTTGGGCCTACATTTTAAAATCGAAACAATCTTAGACACTTTTGTTCACAAAAACTATAAGAGATCTAATATACAGTCTACTATGCCATATTAGGTGTTTCTATTGATCTTAGGGTATTTATTGAAAATATTCAACAATTATCATTCACATTTTATTGATGTGATGAGCTGTTATGGTAAATTGTTATAGACCTCTTCCTTGCTTAGTGGCTATCACTCTTTACTTCAATGCAGGAGGTCGCGGGTTCAAATCCCGGGAGGTCCGACTAATTTTAGCTTGATGGGATTGGATCATTCTTCCATAACAACGTTTAAAATCACTCAGTAAAAAATAATGCCACTGACATAAATAAAAATCCTAGTTAATATTATTTAATGTAAAATAAACTGAAAGCATCTCTATTAATGTTAATATACCAATATATTATAATTAAGGTCTACATTTTTATTATGTCCAACCTTTTCCTACGGTCCAGGAGTCAGGAATGTTCGCCTGTGACAGGCGGCAAGCCGCTAACCCACATTCATAGAGGCCACCTCGAGAGCGCGGAATGACGGACGTGGAATGGTACGAATTAAGGCCGTAATGGGAGTTGGATGTGTTGAGGCTATTGTTGCACAGCGGGACGCCGGAACTGAAACGGTTTGCACGCCACGCTCTCCACGAGTAATGTTTTGAAATAATCTACCTCTTTTTGCCTCGAAATGTGTCCGGCCCTTTTGTCCCCAGTGACAACCGGTGAAAAAGTGGAAATATTAATGTTCTTCCCACCTCATCTCATGATAGTGCCACTATTTTCCCATTTTTTGAAAACGGTCTTAAATTTTTTCAGTTTCATTCACAAAATAATTAGGTTATGTTTATGTTTTTTTAGTATTTTCACTTATTATATACACACACATAGATTCCATATTCAATGTTAGATGTTGTGTCTCAAATTATCAGCTGGGACCACTGTCTGTCTAGTGTATATATGCGCGTGACCTTGTCTTGATGAGTTATGGTGAGATGAGGAACGCGGGTTTAAATTAAACCGTTACTAAAAACATTAACATTCCTGAGTCGATTTGTGTAGCAAATAAAAGCTGGTGACAATTTAGATTGAGTCAATAGACATTATAATCAAGAACATTGATTTTAATACAAAGTTAATGATAATAAAGTCTGGTGGGTTTAATTTTGTAAAAAATCTTAACATACAATTTATTCATTAAAATATATATTTTAATCGTTTGTAAGTATTATAAGCCTATTTATTATCAGATATGTAGTGAATTCAATTGTATGATTTGTATTGGTATTTTACTTGTATTATGTACACGAGAGAGAATCCTAGATGTAAAAATTGAGGATTTGTTAAATAAGTTTTGTTTTAAAATATTCTAAAAGTTCGGAAAGGATTTTGGATATGTTACATAATTTCGTGTACAAAGTGTTCTGTGTGACACTCCCTAGTTAGTTCTGTGTGACACTCCCTAGTTAGTTATGTGTGACACTCCCTAGTTAGTTCTGTGTGACACTCCCTAGTTAGTTCTGTGTGACACTCCCTAGTTAGTTCTGTGTGACACTCCCTAGTTAGTTCAACGTGATTAATTTACAAGTTGAAATTCATTCTTATTTTCTCTACGAATAACTAATCAACATATTTAGTGGTTTCACTTGTTAAAAGAATTCCAGATCTCCGAGTGTTGGGAGTTCGGCAAAAAAGCGTCAGCAAAAAACTGGCGTCGTTAAAATGACTAATTACCGCCGAAACGTATTTCGGAAAACCGGCGTACTATTTTGGAGTGGACAAACAAAGGTTCGGTCCGAACCAACCAATCATCGCCCAGGAGGCTGACAGACCTGACTCCCACCGCCGTCGGCAGATCCTTGTAATAAATAACCATCCCTGGGCCGTGTAAGGAAGGCGCTTACACAAACACCACTCGCGAAACTCAGTTCCGCTTGTGTACAAGAGCGGCTTTAATCTCCAATGTCGGTGCTGTTATTGTTTATGTTCATTTGGAGTCGTGGTTTGTTTGGAAACCGAGAGAGATTTTGCAATGTTAATTCATAACACGGCTTTCAACGGCATGTTAGAGCTTAAAAACATACCTGGAGTAAACATGACGTGTGTAATGTTAGGGTTAGGCCTTTAGGTAAATATAGCTAGCCCAGTAATTACTGGCCAATCTAAATACGGCAAAATTACTGAAATAACATTCTGATTCAGGCCTAATTAATAAAAATAATAGTATAAAAATAATTCCATTAATAGGCTAATATATATAACTTTTTATCTGTTTTTGTTTGTTATTTGTGCAATAATAAAGGTTTTTTAGTTTATTGAACAAAGCCAATTTAATAAACACCAATAGTTATACGATTATAATGTAAAGATGTTTAGTCACTTCATTTTCCTCTTCTCGTACATTTATAATAATTTAATTAGTGATGTCTTTCTTATTCTTAGATATGAGACGCCGACGCAAACTTTTTGCGTATTTTAAGGAGAATATGAATGAGTACATGATGATGATCGATGAGTATGGAGGACCTGTGTTGTCTGGTTACTAACTGAGGTCGACTCTTCCTCAGAAAGGTCCATTTATTAATAGCCCTATAGCTAAGGCAAATAACGGACCTACAGCTTTACGGAATCTGAACCACGTCGCACTGAATTGATTTTTAGCTAATTGACAAGCCTGATTCTTAGTTCTCTCCCCTACAAAACACCCGGACATTGACTACCACCCAGCACGGACCCCCCAGACTTCTCTAAAAGTGTCCACGCAGATAGCAACCGTTGAGCGAACGCCATGTCGGTATTATATATGGACCGAACATAGAACCTATCGCCTACAATCTCCACACTTTGTCCTCAAGTAGCTGGGTTACTGCACTGCTCCACTAGTGCCGACAAGTCGTTGGCTCTCAGTTCGATCCGAACCAAAGGCAAAACTAATTTTGAAAGAAATCACTTGGCTATCTTTGGCTATTCACTCTTTAATTTGTAACAAAGACTACTTTGACTCGGAAACATAATAACCAATCCATCCACTTTCATATAATTGCGATCTGTCTTAGAATAAATAATTGAAGCTTTTTATAAGTATTCATTTAATTTTATTAATAACCTAATATAAACGTTGTAGCTTGTATTAATTCTTTATGTTTGGTTACAAGGCAATGCAGACAGTGTAGGTTGGGTTTTGTATAGAATGTCATTTATCATGGCGCTGAAATAATTATCATTTTGTTTGCATGCTCGCGGATTGACTCTGTAAAGTGAACCATCGAGTCAGTTCCATCATAGAGGGTCGACATTCCACCAGCTCAGTAAAGGTCAATTGATATAATTACCTATAAAGGAGCCGGCGAAGCTCTGCCAGCTAAATGATTGCCCCAGTGGCTCTGTGACGGGAAGCGAGACTGACTTCAGCTGCTGGGAGATACCTTTTGGTTGAATAGATCTGTATAAGAGTAAATATTTATGTACGATTTTTTCCCTTCGGAGACCTCTCTTAAATGTTGCAACGTATACGACATTGACATCCATTTGTCAATTTGCGGAAGCCCATGTAATCCCTTCGAGGCCTGCCATTTGGGAAAACATTTACAGGCTTTATTTTATGTATGACAGACTTCATTTAAGACTTGAAACTAGTATATTATATTTTCAATATGAATGTAGCATATATTTGAAATGTTCAGTCTCTTCATTTGAGCTGGGTCGTTTGTGTTGCCTACAGATACAGACACTTCAAAATCGATGCAAAATTCTTATTTTTTCTCTTGCGGTAAATGTACCTCAATTTATTCAAAAAATCCTACCACTAAGAGAGTTTTCTTACATTTTGATTCGTAGAATTTAATTTTATGTGCAAAGCTAAACACTGGTGCCGCCATAAGATCTGAACTGTAAATACTACAAACTAAAATGAAACCGTTGGGTGAAATCAACAATGAAAAGCGCATTATCTTAATATTACAAAACAACAATTAGCTGTATTGTTTACAGTCAAATTGCCTTGTATGGTTGGATTCATAACGCTTAATTGGTTCTTATGTTCCAACATGTTTGATCAACCCTTTTGATTTTACTAGATATCTCATCTAACAGGAATATGTGTACCAGAAATTAGGTTGCGAGATGAGCCACTACTGCCATTTATTATTTTACGTGGGACTACACTAGCGGTTCACTTCTCGTTGCGAGGTGAGCCACTACTGCTATTTATTATTTTACGTGGGACTACACTAGCGGTTCACTTCTCGTTGCGAGGTGAGCCACTACTGCTATTTATTTTTTACGTGGGACTACACTAGCGGTTCACTTCTCGTTGCGAGGTGAGCCACTACTGCTATTTATTATTTTACGTGGGACTACACTAGCGGTTCACTTCTCGTTGTGAGATGAGCCACTACTGCTATTTATTATTTTACGTGGGACTACACTAGTGGTTCACTTCTCGTTGGGAGGTGAGCCACTACTGCTATTTATTATTTTACGTGGGACTACACTAGCGGTTCACTTCTCGTTGCGAGGTGAGCCACTACAGCTATTTATTATTTTACGTGGGACTACACTAGCGGTTCACTTCTCGTTGTGAGGTGAGCCACTACTGCTATTTATTATTTTACGTGGGACTACACTAGCGGTTCACTTCTCGTTGTGAGGTGAGCCACTACTGCTATTTATTATTTTATGTGGGACTACACTAGCGGTTCACTTCTCGTAGCGAGGTGAGCCACTACTGCTATTTATTATTTTACGTGGAACTACACTAGCGGTTCACTTCTCGTTGTAAGGTGAGCCACTACTGCTATTTATTATTTTATGTGGGACTACACTAGCGGTTCACTTCTCGTAGCGAGGTGAGCCACTACTGCTATTTATTATTTTATGTGGGACTACACTAGCGGTTCACTTCTCGTAGCGAGGTGAGCCACTACTGCTATTTATTATTTTATGTGGGACTACACTAGCGGTTCACTTCTCGTAGCGAGGTGAGCCACTACTGCTATTTATTATTTTATGTGGGACTACACTAGCGGTTCACTTCTCGTAGCGAGGTGAGCCACTACTGCTATTTATTATTTTATGTGGGACTACACTAGCGGTTCACTTCTCGTTGCGAGGTGAGCCACTACTGCTATTTATTATTTTATGTGGGACTACACTAGCGGTTCACTTCTCGTAGCGAGGTGAGCCACTACTGCTATTTATTATTTTACGTGGGACTACACTAGCGGTTCACTTCTCGTTGCGAGGTGAGTCACTACTGCTATTTATTATTTTATGTGGGACTACACTAGCGGTTCACTTCTCGTTGTGAGATGAGCCACTACTGCTATTTATGATTTTACGTGGGACTACACTAGCGGTTCACTTCTCGTTGCGAGGTGAGCCACTACAGCTATTTATTATTTACGTGGGACTACACTAGCGGTTCACTTCACATTGTGAGATGAGCCACTTCTGCTATTTATTATTTTACGTGGGACTACACTAGCGGTTCACTTCTCGTTGCGAGGTGAGCCACTACTGCTATTTATTATTTACGTGGGACTACACTAGCGGTTCACTTCTCGTTGCGAGGTGAGCTACTACTGCTATTTATTATTTACGTGGGACTACACTAGCGGTTCACTTCTCGTTGCGAGGTGAGCCACTACTGCTATTTATTATTTACGTGGGACTACACTAGCGGTTCACTTCTCGTTGCGAGGTGAGCCACTACTGCTATTTATTATTTACGTGGGACTACACTAGTGGTTCACTTCTCGTTGCGAGGTGAGCCACTACTGCTATTTATTATTTACGTGGGACTACACTAGCGGTTCACTTCTCGTTGCGAGGTGAGACACTTCTGCTATTTATTATTTACGTGGGACTACACTATACTCAATTCCACGTTCACCGTGCAGTACGGAGCGCCCATACGCCATGTTATCCAAACGGCAGTCTCGTCATTACTAGCCGTCCAAAAAACATCAACTCTCGCGCAACGCTCCTTTATACACCGAATTAATTATTTTACTTCGGTTGGGCCTATATTTTATTTAGTTTTGTCTTAAACTTACTTTTATTCATAGTTAAAAAGAGTTCAGAGAGCAATTCTTTAACACTTAAACAATGTAAGTTAAATAAGATTCAGTCATGTGAAAGTAATAAATTTGGAATGATAATTAACGCAGTTATAGATAAGTAAAAATATGTATATTAAACACCAAATATATTTATTCATATAGGCCATAGGCTACAATTATGATGTCATGATATTCCTATTTTATTTTTATAACTTTACTCACGTTGATTGCCTTCCTTGATTTACTGTAGCAAAGCAACTCCAGATTCAACGCTGACGTGTGACGTAGTTGAGCTATCTTCTCCCTCACTGGACAAGTTTGTCGAAGACCCCGAGAGTTGAATAATTAAAGGTTCCACGTCATCCTGCAAATTATCAATCTTCCACATTTCTTTTTCAATTTTGTCCACGTGATAGCAGTAGTTGTTCCATTGCTCTTTTGTGACGGCCTTAAAGGCGTTTTCAATTAATGGCTCCATTAGCTTGACATTATACGTTTTGTTATTAACAGCCACATGCCTTTTAACTTGGCTCCACACTAATTCTATAGGATTTAACTCGCAATGATAAGGAGGGAGTCTCAGAACTTCGAGTTTATGGGTCTTAGCTATCTCGTCGACAACGTTAAGATTAAAAAGATGCTTAATTTTTTGCACCTAATTAATTTGTGTATTTTGCGTATTTTGCGTGTTAATTAGATTTTTGAGTTACTGTAGCTAACTAACCAATATTGACTAACTAACCAATATTGTTTAGTTAGTCTATGCTGTAACTCGTATATTGTTTCATATTAAAGTAAACCTACAGCACTTAGATGAATTTTAATCACGTTTTTAAAATTTCCTATTACACTTTTATCATAGGCTGTTTTTTTTAAATACCAATCCATAGTGATAAAAAGCATCACAGATAACTGAAACACACATCATATGACCATCTTTATTGTTACGTAGCCTACAGAAAGCAGAAAGTAGTAATATCTACTTTGGCGCCTTCACGCGGGTCGCGAGGACAGTTGACGCAACCCACATAACAAAAAACTTTATATTTACAGTACAGGTAGTAGTTGACCATTTCCCGTATAATCTGTACTGCACGGTGAACGTGGAATTGAGTATAGCGGTTCACTTCTCGTTGCGAGGTGAGCCACTACTGCTATTTATTATTTTATGTGGGACTACACTAGCGGTTCACTTCTCGTTGCGAGGTGAGCCACTACTGCTATTTATTATTTACGTGGGACTACACTAGCGGTTCACTTCTCGTTGCGAGGTGAGCCACTACTGCTATTTATTATTTACGTGGTGGGACTACACTAGCGGTTCACTTCTCGTTGCGAGGTGAGCCACTACTGCTATTTATTATTTACGTGGGACTACACTAGCGGTTCACTTCTCGTTGTGAGGTGAGCCACTACTGCTATTTATTATTTATGTGGGACTACACTAGCGGTTCACTTCTCGTAGCGAGGTGAGCCACTACTGCTATTTATTATTTTACGTGGGACTACACTAGCGGTTCACTTCTCGTTGCGAGGTGAGCCACTACTGCTATTTATTATTTTACGTGGGACTACACTAGCGGTTCACTTCTCGTTGCGAGGTGAGCCACTACTGCTATTTATTATTTTACGTGGGACTACACTAGCGGTTCACTTCTCGTTGCGAGGTGAGCCACTACTGCTATTTATTATTTTACGTGGGACTACACTAGTGGTTCACTTCTCGTTGCGAGGTGAGCCACTACTGCTATTTATTATTTTACGTGGGACTACACTAGCGGTTCACTTCTCGTTGCGAGGTGAGCCACTACTGCTATTTATTATTTTATGTGGGACTACACTAGCGGTTCACTTCTCGTTGCGAGGTGAGCCACTACTGCTATTTATTATTTTACGTGGGACTACACTAGCGGTTCACTTCTCGTTGTGAGGTGAGCCACTACTGCTATTTATTATTTTACGTGGGACTACACTAGCGGTTCACTTCTCGTTGCGAGGTGAGCCACTACTGCTATTTATTATTTTATAAGGGACTACACTAGCGGTTCACTTCTCGTAGCGAGGTGAGCCACTACTGCTATTTATTATTTTACGTGGGACTACACTAGCGGTTCACTTCTCGTTGCGAGGTGAGCCACTACTGCTATTTATTATTTTACGTGGGACTACACTAGCGGTTCACTTCTCGTTGCGAGGTGAGCCACTACTGCTATTTATTATTTTACGTGGGACTACACTAGCGGTTCACTTCTCGTTGCGAGGTGAGCCACTACTGCTATTTATTATTTTACGTGGGACTACACTAGCGGTTCACTTCTCGTTGCGAGGTGAGCCACTACTGCTATTTATTATTTTATAAGGGACTACACTAGCGGTTCACTTCTCGTTGCGAGGTGAGCCACTACTGCTATTTATTATTTTACGTGGGAGTACACTAGCGGTTCACTTCTCGTTGCGAAGTGAGCCACTACTGCTATTTATTATTTTACGTGGGACTACACTAGCGGTTCACTTCTCGTTGTGAGGTGAGCCACTACTGCTATTTATTATTTTACGTAGGACTACACTAGCGGTTCACTTCTCGTTGCGAGGTGAGCCACTACTGCTATTTATTATTTTACGTGGGACTACACTAGCGGTTCACTTCTCGTTGCGAGGTGAGTCACTACTGCTATTTATTATTTTACGTGGGACTACACTAGCGGTTCACTTCTCGTTGCGAGGTGAGCCACTACTGCTATTTATTATTTTACGTGGGACTACACTAGCGGTTAACTTCTCGTTGCGAGGTGAGTCACTACTGCTATTTATTATTTTACGTAGGACTACACTAGCGGTTCACTTCTCGTTCTCAAGCAGCTGATAATTAGTATCAACAAATTAAGCATTGGATGATATATCTGATGAAGCAGAAAATTGGTTTTCCAAGCTGAGCTCTCTCCTCTCAAATCAATCGTATGCTAGGCTAGTCAATAGTAAAAATTGGTATTGTATTTTTCTACGTCTTACCATCTATTACGCATGGCTTTAATCATAATTAGCATATCAGTTGTCGTGGCATGACTGGTTCATTTAGAAAAATTAGTTAATTATTGAAACATACAAGCATGAAAATAAGCCGATATTTTGGCCGTAATGGTGGGTTTCCAAGGCCTCAATCCGGAACTCATCGACCACGTAAACATCCAACTCACAAGTCTAGAAGTTTGCTGGACCGTGTTGGAAGCTACCGAAAACACTAGAATGTTCATTTAGGGTGGACAAACATAACCGCAGGGATGTTCCATGCGGATGGATGTCCACTGCATGAATCAAAAGATCCGCCACGGGAGCCTAACGATGTGGAGTCGGTCATTTTATTATACAAGGAGCAGTAAATCGCAAGATATTGTCGGCTCTGTGTCACCAATCTTAGACAATTTTGTATAATAATAGAGACAATTACATGCTATTAACTTTTGTTCAGAAGGCAATGGAAAGAATATCTTGCTAAAGTTCGAATAGCTCATCCTAGGTTAGGTTACGTTTCTTAAGTTAGGAAAGTTAGATTGCATAAGTAAGGTTATGTTAGGTTAACCGTACGGTATCATTTCAATGAAACACCATTTTCATCGTATTTCGTCACTTTTTAAAAATTTCCACGATTGCTGACATAGGCCGAAAACATTCCAAATACGTTTAATTCCTGTTATGTGCAAGGCTATTTTGAAATGGATAAAATACCCTTAAATTCAGTTATCTCTTAGCTGTTTGACTTACTGGACAAACATATCAGACCCGTGACCTTGAAGGGGTATCAATCACTGTGACGGACGGCTCGCTGATGAGCGCTGCGCCTGCGCCAGTCACAGAACACAACTCATTTCACACCCGTCAGCCGCTCCGCCGCCGCAGTTCATCTTCATCTCCCCGCCGACGACACTGCCGCCGTCACTGCTGCCGCTACGAATATTTCAGATAAACTCACTGCTAATGTGCCAAAGGCTACATTCACATATTTGGTGCCACAGCTGCTACTGTAAATGGATTCATATCGCTACGACCATCAACTAAAACACTACATTGCAACAAAATGTTGAGGATTAATGCATTTTATTGCTACAGTATTTCAAAACAGGAGTTGTTTTGGTTTTGCGTCAGAAAACTGGTATTTTATACAGGGTCAAACTATAGTCAAATTTGTTTTGTATTTTATATATATATATATATATATATATATATATATATATATATATATATATATATATATCGTTCGTATGACTTTCATAGGCTAGCTACCAAACTGTAAATTATTTCAAAATTAAACGGGTAAAAATTATCTAACTAAATTAAAATCTACATCACAAAGTACTTGCGTCTTAATGTTTAAACTATAGTCAGGTTTCTTAAACATCCAAGATGCAACCATTCAACACCTGCTTCTCCGATTTAATGAAGACCATCTAATCCCTCTTAAAAAAATCAATGGACACTCATTAACTATATGATCCATAGTTTGAACTTTGACTCTACAATCACATGACTGATCATTTGCAATTCCCCACTTATATTTCCAGTAGTTGCATCTTCCCATCCCCGTGCAAAAACTGCTCAGCATAGTCCATTCCTTACGAGAAAGGTCCATTCCACCGATGACGGTCATAGGGGGCTGATACCATAAACTTGTTTCGACCTTTATACGTATCCCAACTTAACGCCCAATAAGTTCAAAATTCGTTTGAAAATAACCGGAAAGCTAGTTGTTGAGGTGGTTTTTTAGGTTGTTCTATTAAAATAATATGTTAAGCATGGCTAAACTTACTCAAGAAATTAACATAGAGATTCGCAGCTTAATTTACCTGACATAACGAAATGTAACTTTACCAAGGAGAAACGCGCAACCGAACAAATTTTGCAACATACTCTCACGTATTGCCCATCTGAATTTAGAACTCTGCCTGAGATGTCGACACATCCGTAAATATATTCCTATTTGTCGTAAGTACCGAAGCAATAGACCAATACGTTTTTTTCGTGCAATCAAGATAAAAATTGCCAACCCACTTAAAAACCTCTCTAGTCTATAAATTCTATTTTAAACACAAAGAACTGGGTGTAGCAACATCACCTAAAGGTTAAAAGAAAACACTAAAATTCAACAGACCATAAGAAATACGCATAAAAATGTGAGCCAATAACATTGCACCAAGAGATACATCGGTAATAAAACCCAGTCGTGTGTTAGTGTAATTCCATCAACCAGATTAACGCTGGATTCTTTTTTTTTATTGCAACCGTAACCAAGTAGAGAGTGAGTTGGTGGAGTAGATTGCGTACAGAGCCATTAGTTACAGTAAATTACTTGTCCTTACAAGGAACTAGCCGTAGATCCACACTGTGGACAATCCGGTGCCGAAGGACCGTCGAAATATGGGAGCGGGCGTCAGGCAGCTCAGCTATATTTTAATTATTCCCATGGGAGGGAGTAAATAAACAGTTAGCCCATTAAGAAAGGCTCGGACCGCACAAAACACACAAGGTCTATCATAACCGGCGATAAAG
Source organism: Stictocephala bisonia (assembly GCA_035578905.1). Classification (NCBI taxonomy): domain Eukaryota; kingdom Metazoa; phylum Arthropoda; class Insecta; order Hemiptera; family Membracidae; genus Stictocephala; species Stictocephala bisonia. The sequence continues at coordinate 1,350,125 of JAQJVL010000147.1, read as the reverse complement.
TGATTGGAAACCAATTCGAATCTAATCTGATTCCAGCCTGGAGATACGAGTTTCTTATTAGTTTTGTAATTATGAGGGCAACTCCCGAACTCAATCAAGCCACGCCGTTATTGTCTGCCGATAATAAGTCGCCTAATTATTCAACATGTTGTTAATGCGAGTCCATTATATCGATTTATGCTGTAGGCCGCCGGTTCGCGGCAATTTTCTCCTGTCCCTTCTACCGACACATTATAGTCCTCTGTTTACCTAGCCTCGGTCGCTGGTTTCCTCTTTGTTGTAAGATAATTGGATCGACTGATCGCAGGAAATTAGCGTCCGGAAACCCGAAACTGTGTTTAGAGTTCAACACGTCAGATGGAACGTATTTCGTCCTTCTTTAATCATCATAACATTACTCAATTAGCCAGTGTTAGCTCTTCACACTGTGAACTGTAACTAACTAACTAGTACAATTAACTGTTTTCTCCTGTGGAAGGATTAATAGGCTGTCGGCCATGTTGGTTTAATCCCAAAGAACAATGTTATTTTTGAACCGGACTTATGATCACGCGTATCCAAATTAAAGAGTTATTTCTAAACGGAATTTTACCAAACACATTTCATTTTATCAAGAACGAAATTGCGCGTTGGAATTGCTTTGTGAATTTATAATTAGTTTTATAGAAAAAATACCAAAATTTTTAGTTAGAAGTTTTTATTTTCACATTTTTCAAAACTAGGTCTATGCATTAAAAATGTCAAAAGAAAACCAAATGCAAAATATGATAACGTTTAAAATGACACCTCATACACAACTTTTGGTCAATAAATAAAAAAAAAAAAATGGATTCACAAATAACATTGTTCTTATGGGATTAAAACCGACAGTCTCTGCAGACTCTTAGATTCCATATAGCCGAATCCATATAGAAAATCCCCTCGAACAACTAGTTTCACAAACCTATATGTATGTATCTATCGATGGAAGTGAAGAAGTAGGACTAATAATGATTTAATATTTAATCATAATAATCAGATGATTTTTATTCAGTAGCCTACTAAAAATGAAAATCTCAGATAATATTTTGTAAGGAGAAAAAATATAACAATTTTTTACGTACAATAGGGTGACAGTTAAGTCTGGAAACGGCATTATATTTTTGAACCATTACAGATTAATCATTCATACTTAACACATCAGTTATAATTACAATAATTTATTTTTTGATGCAAATATTAATTTTTTATCATATTAGGGGGACGGCCCACAAGGAGTCAGAGCAAAATCTTAAATGAGAGCATAGGTCAAGTTGTAGGCCTACATCAAATTATAAGTTTTTATTGGGTGAAGAAAATACAAAAAATGGACCCTAAAAGATTAATCCTACTTCAGAAGGCAGTAGTTCAATTGTAAAAAATGTTGCTTATCATACAAAACAAATAGAAAACCCCTGTTCGAACCATCCACGGTGGAATATAAGTTTTATTATATTATTAAAACACATTTTTGGAAAGTGTGCCACTTACGAGGGGAAATGATACATCAGAATAAAATGAATTGAACACTTTTTCTCTATGTACCACATCAGGTTCTTATTTATTCGGACAGTTCATCTGAAGTGTCATTTCATGTACGAACTTGGAATGAGATGTTGCATTGTGGATGGTGTTTAATAAGTCTTATGGCTGAGTAGTAATGATTAGAATTCGTCGTATATATTTTTTTAAATAAAACAGAGAATCTGAATAGTTAATTACACTTAATGAAATATGCCTACTCATCAAAGTACAGTATAAAATGTCTGTGATACTTATCATCATGCAATAGCTTATATATTTCAGAAGGTAAGGAACTTTTTGTAAAATTAATCCATAAGTAAGGAAACAGCTGATCTTAATAATTATTTGTTGAAACCACGCAAAGTGTACCAACATAATTACAAGTTTAACTGAAAACAATTCTGTTACATATTACGAAGTGAACTTGTGCACGTTTAATGCTAAGTTCTGTTGGGTTGGCAAGACTGTTTATCTAATGTATGATGTATAGTATGCGGCCACAGTCGCGCCGACGATGGGTTGGCTACACTGGCGGTCAAATCACGATCCTATTCACGCCGAGCTGGAGGGCCCTTCTGTTTGGTCACGGTCCTCCTCGGCCTCGGTCGTCCACCTCACCATCTCGACAAACATCACATCACATCACATTTCCATCAACACACCTGGTCTACCACTTCAACACCACATAAACACAAAGAAACAAACCACATTAATATTTATAGAAATAAAAGTGGTAAGGAAATTGACATTTTCATCTTCTTATAAAATATTATCTGAGATTTTATTTTTAGCTAAATAAAAAATGACCTGAATTTGATTATTCAATATAAATTAATTATTAGGCCTACCTACTTCCTAATATGAACTAAGGTAACCTAGTATAGGAAAACCACGAGGAGTTCAAATTTTTCATATTTTTATGCGTTTTAAGTGAAATCTTAAGTGTTTATTGTAAAATTTATATTAAATGTCATAATTGAAACTGATAGTTTACGGAAGGAATTAAACAAGAGTAAAGTTTGTTATTACGCTTACTAGGCTATCGCCAGTTTTTTTTTTTTTTTTTATTTTACCTAACGTTTATGAAAATGCATAGCAAAATATAAAATAGTCTAGTAATGAAAGTGTGAAATAAAAATCCATGTTATATTTAAGAGAGTAGGGAGTGGTCTTGAAAACCGGTTGGTAATGTCTCGGTTTTTCTCGGTGTGTCCCCTTGGTTACACTATAATAGACCCAATAATTAACCCTTGTTGAAAATCAGGTTCCTACCTTCTTTGCAACATAAATATAAGGTTAATGGCTAAGTCTTATTTTAAGGTTCATATATCTTGGTTCATGAATGCTTGATTGGTTTTTCAGTGGGCCGAAACTTAACTAATGAATATAGCTCTAAATTGTCATGGTGGGCCACTACATGGGACTCCCAATCACGAGTGTCGAATGTTAAAACAAACAGATTTAATCGAGTTAGCTGAAGAGGCTCGGCGAAGATAGAAATCCAAGGCCGAGACCTTGGAGAGATTCGTTAGGGGGCGGGCGGGGTGGGCGTTGATACACAATCAGGTCCAGTGGGCGTAGGGCCCGGCGGAAACGGATATTAGGCGCAGACATCGGCCGGCGACTATAATTAAAATAATAGAGCCAGAATAATTCAAGTAAGGAGTCTTGTGGCCTCAGGACATGGTATTGTTCCCAGCGACATCGATTTGGGGTTCATGGGAGCATTCCATATTTATAATGGCCTTGGGCATGAGATATCTGAACGGAGCCTTGGGTATTGTTACACATTTTACATTCGTTGCTGAAAGAATTTTCACATCGTCGATATTTGCCATTGAAGTAAAAACCCTTTTCTTCTGTTGTGCCTTAATTGGATGTTTTAAGAAGGAGTGTTTTAGTGGTGAGATTTAATAATTTGTTCCCATCTGATTTCGAGTCCATCATAAACTAAACTCAAGGCAAAGGAAATTTGCCAACACAGATTCCTAACCCTTCATTTTACTAATGGTACACGGTCATTAAGTCAGTAAATGCGTGGTCTGTACATGCTTCATAAAATGTAGGCTGCGTTTATTTAACAGAACCGTCAAAGCTAGTTACGATCTCTGCTTTTACCGGCCACAAATTACGATGAAGCGCATAAATCCCCGGGCTCTAGAATTGTAAAAACGACAATTCGAAATTATCGCTCGTATACGTCAAGATATATATACGGTAGCGCTAGTATCTGCTTAACAATATAGTCTACCCACTGCGTAAATTGTGATAGCTGGTAAATGGGAAGTAGCGCAGCCTGCAAATTTATGCGGCGCCCACACACTCGCGGAATTGAGGTGCATTTAGTCGGCGTTCTTGATTGTTGTATAACCTATGTCCGCTTGTTTACGATCGATATTTCTCGCCCCGATATGTTTACTTTACGACTGGCCCTAATCTCGATCGAAGCTCCACCCTAGTGAGCTTAACCTCAAATGGTCATTGGGATTGAACACCTTTTTTTAATACCAGCGCTGTTTATTTATAGTAGCCACCGTATTGTTTCGCTTATAAGGCTCCAGAATAGTTAGGTTATGTGAGACGCTGCTCACCTGACTAGGTATGTTATGTTTATAGTTGCATCAGCTGATCTTCACAGATCATTAGCTCGGCGGCAACAAGGCTTCCCGCCGTCCGATCGGGTTAGATGACGCATTCACCAGCTGACCGCTTAGGTTATGTCGGATTTGTTCGTTCGGCCATAAGTTAAACCACCTGTCGCTTAGTAGGCTAATCCATTTGATTCTAGATAAGTGAAATAGAAGCTGACTTCAGTATTAAAATAAGAATATTAATGTAGCTCACTTAACTTTCGTTAGTAGTTTCAATTTAGTATACACTTTAGATAAACGTTTTTAAGGAAAAGAGTATTATGCCCACAAATGCTAATCGACCTCGGTAGTATACTAATACATGTAGGCCTATTAGGTGGCCTATGTGGAAGTATAGATTCACATGAGAAATCTCTCTTATTGATATCATTGTTTTAAAGTCAACATTATTGAGCAGCGTTCTTTGGAATTGAATTCTTTTTAGTCAAAATGCCATGTTTAAAATTGAAAATTGTTGTAGTTTTACTGTGCTATATTATTTCTGACCTTGTAAGCTGTAACGAGTAAACGTCAAGTGCTATTCATAAGAATTCAGCTTTAGAGTAAAGTTCTTTTTGTATTCTACTTTTTCGTCAAACAGTTTTTGACGTATTTCCAATCCAGTTGCTGTAGATTTCGGATGAGGGGCAAGGATCGAACAGTCTGGATCCGCTTTCACAGCTCACTGACTGCTAGACAATAGCTAATGATAGGTCTGGCCGCCTGGACTCACGCGCCAAATTTGTAAGATGAGAAGCCCCAGCAGCACCCTTTGCGACTCGCCAGCATCAATGGTTTGCTTCATCTTTAAACAGTTATCTTGATGTCGTTGTACTGTTAAAGCAAACGAACTATACTATATATCGATGGTTAAAGCTTTTACAGCCAACTAATTTTTTACTAGAAGTTTTTTATTAGATAGCAAAATAATAAAGTTTTCCTCCTACTTTAAAGAGTACGTCTATAAGCGAATAGTACGTATAATGTTGTTAGAACGAATCTTGAAGTAGCCCAACTGTGATGGGAGTGCACTTATATGATGTTGGGGGAGAAAAACAAACCACAAACGGGATTGTAAGGAGAAAGAAAAGCCATTCCTGAAATCCTTGTTGAGCGAGGGCTAAATGGATCAAAATGTACTTCACATGTAGCCTTTTTCACCCCCGCGGAAAACAAGGACAGCAATTCTTTGCACAAAGGGTGCCAGGATTTGGGGAACAAAACACGCTCGCTGACTAACACAATTTGGGCGGGAGGAGAATAATCGTTCTCTGGACCCGCCCAGCACACCCCTTGTCTCGGCGTAGAATCACGAGATCCTATTAGCAAGCAGGACTGAGTTGCGGACGAGCGGCGGCCTCAGACCGAGTCAAAGGTTTCAAAGGACGCCACCCTCCGCGATTCGTTACCGTGCTGCTTCTGAATGAGTCACCGGTGGACCTTGGCCCCTCCGACCGCCGTCCGGCTGTAGACAGAAATACGGCTCCTGGACCGTAAATACTGAACAGTGAAAGTGACAGTTGTCGAAATCAGTCGACAGGCCTGTCGTAAAACTTTATTGCCAGTGCCCTTGGTGGACAATTGAAAGTGAATTGCTCTCTAAGGGCTCTGGCGTCGAGTTGCTTCACCTTCGAAGAAGATCGACGAACTTCCAAGGTCTCTTCCTTGTTGGTAGCATTGAAAATAATGAAATGATTTTCCTTAGGGTATAGGCACAAAAAGTTACAACAATGACGTTTAAAATGTTAAACAGACGCATTGTTTTGTCATAAAGCTTGAGGTACTCACTGATAAATATAATAATATCCTATTGTATTCAGTGTTGATGATTTTCAGGAAAATCCCATTTGCGCGTTCGCTCGCTCTTTTTTTTATACTCGCCACTTATGCTTATACTGAACATTTACCAAATCATATGATTCTAATTGACCTGTGACATTAAAGGAAATTAAATTTAAAAGTATGATATGTTTCTAAATTTCGTGTTATGTACTTCCACTTAATTTTAAACTCTTATTCACAGTTGTAGAAAAACAGTAAAAATTGCATAAAATATGTCTCTGAGCTGCTCGAAAAATCTTTTGTTTGTTAAAATTATCTTAGGCTCTCATGTTCCATCGGTCGTTGGTAACTACGCATGCCTACAAAACTCACGGCATTGTGTGTAAATGCATAATTTTCAATCAGTCTTCATTATTAAAAATATCCCTGTAAATTAGTATCTCTTCCTACATGTAAGAGCAATTGAAATTGTTATAGTTCAGGAAATACAAAGTAAGTACATCATACCAATCTAGGGGTCGTTGTCTCAAGAGACGCAGCAATTCTTTGAGCCGTCAGTAAAGTGGTACAAGGAGTGGGCGCTGCTTGTCTCTACAGTGCACACTCGTGATTTACAGCTGGTTTAATATTGTAAAGCAAGTGTTTATCGTTAGGGAGGTTCACTGGCGATAAACGCCGCTCTGAATGGCGTCTTCATTAAGTAACAACCCTTCAACACCTGGAGGATAAATGAGTCGCTCCAGTCTCCGGTATCTCCGGCCGTAAAAAGGAAGGAGTAAGATCTGCATTATTAATCAACTAAGTACAACTCTTCAAGTCCTGGAACAGGTTGTGGCATCTCCCACATTAGCAAGTTCACTCAATTGTTCCTGTTTTTGTATTTTTCTAGTACAGTAGAACCTCTTTAATCCGAATTTCTGTAATCCGAACGTCCACTAATCTGAACGCCACCACAAGAGAGAAAAATGTACATATCTTTATTGATTCAGAATAAAATTTCTGACTTTTTTCAATAATTAATGTAATTACTGTAGTATGTATTGATTATTTTCCAGTTTTATATAAATATTTACCAGGTTCAGTTTCTCATTTTTATTATAAAAAGCAACATTATCAAATATATATGATAAGCAGTATAATTTGTATCTACTTTAGTTAATGTTTATATTTTATGTACGTTGTTGAATAAACTATTCAATATTTTACAGTGTAAAATATTTCTCATTTTTCTTTAAACCTTAAGTATGATCTATTTTAGCCATATTTTAACTTTTTATATGAAAATAACAATATGTTTTGTAATCCGAACAATTTGATAATCCGAATACCCCCAGTCGGTATTAATTAGTTCGGACTAAAGAGGTTCTGCTGTATTCATCTCCAATATAATGATAGAAAAAGATTTTGATATTAACTCAGATATATTTTGTATAAGGCTGATAAAATATTGCTGTTTGCTCCTAGATTACAGAAATATTATCCCTACGATTCCATAGACTACTAAGGTCCATGAAGAATATACAAAAATAATAATAACTTCCATATTGTGACTTGTTGGTTTTGCACAAATTAATACCCAAAAGATAGAAATTTTAGCATGTCTATCTCTAACCCTACCTCTATAGAAATAAAAGTGTGCTTGGGTACTACCAATAGATAATTACACTATTTTTTATATTATTTTCTGCTCTTCTGTCAGCCATCACAAGTTTCTGTGTTCAACCCAAGTTGGTATTTGGCAAATAATATTTTGTTTTTGAAGAACCTCGTCAAGAAAATTTCTCTCGAAAAATACAAGTTAAGCTCTAAAATCAACCGCATTCTTCCTTGCTTCTGCTTTTTCCATGCAAAATCTATATAGATATTAGTCTGCAATAACGTTTTTGCGGAGGTCTATGCTACTGTCTGCAAAATCATAGTTTATATAAAATGATAAAACAATTCGAGTGAATGACTATTTTATAAATATCTGACTAGATCTGCTCTCTGTAACAATGTAAATTGAGTCAATATTTATATTTATGGTATTTTATTAGTATTATTATTTGCAGGTAAACTAGCTGTCTAATAAAATACATTAGTTAAGTAAATGAGTAAAATGTTAGTGAGTGAAGATGAGAATTTTTAAATAAAGCGCCTTTATTATTCATAAAAATATTAAATCCTTGAACGGAAGAACACTTAATAATCTTGCATCCGAAATGATTTTCTAAATGGATTAGGTCCACATCAGAAAATGAAAAGATATTGGAAAACGCTAAAACGTAATGACTCTGAACTACAATTTGTCTGTTCGCTCCCCTGTTTTCATCGCAAATCAGTGACTGATCGTAACAACAATTTGCCCGACATGTAAGTTTATCTCGGGAATTTACGATGTCGTCAATTCGCTCCTTCGCCAGTAAATCTGAAAGCTCATAATAAGTTACGCCAGTAAAGAAGCGTCACCCGCTCGTTGGCCCAGATCTCGTCGCCGGGTTTTACATCATTAATGTGATTGGGTTTACCCGACGGCACTGTAAACGGTCTACTGTTTACGCATTCCAGCCGAGTCCCGGGCCAGACGGTCAGTCTCTAGTCCTAACTAGATCCAAGGAACAGATTTACCAAGGAGTAAAATGTAGATAGAAATATATGTTTTATTGATGCTGTTGTGACGAAAAAAAATCAAACGTGACAGTGTAGGCAATTCAAAATTTAAGTTGTTTTCATTTTAAGTAATTATTCATTCATTGGTCGATATTATGATTTAATATTTAGTAAATTTTTTCACTCTATTTTTTAATGTAACAAATTATAAACAGTATGTAATTTTATACTTGTATAGTTAATTTTCGACTTTTTATCGTGACTTATATGCACTAATTAACTTTGATGAATCGTTTTCCTCATTTAAATATAAATATGTATCTATTTAACTCGACCGGCTGAAGTTTCCCATGTGTGTTTGTTTGTGTTAACCAGTATGACAGCTAAACGCGTCGACCACTCGTACAGATTTGGTGTTTAGGTACTTCGTGTAAGGGCAGAACTAAGCCTAAATTTACGAAATTATTTTTTAACTTCTTTCAAGTCAAAATGGTAACAATGAAAAGAGAAATGCCATACTATATTTGTTTGCAATACCCTCATTGCAACTGGGGTCGTAATCCCAATGGTGCACTGAATGGGTGTCGAGAAGACAACGGCCAGCACCGTTGTCAGTCACTCCTTATCCCCCCTTAAATAATAAAAAATAAACGTAACAACGAATACAGTACTACAGATTTAAATGTGTATATTAGTTGTAATTAAATTATTAGCATTAATGAGAAAGTGACCTCTGTTTTTTTCTCTGTGGTAACTTATATCACTCATATACACAAACACAAAAAACATATATTTTAATGTTTTTTATAAACCAACGCACGCTCATTTATACACGTTTAATTATTACTATTCTATCTGCTTTCAGATTATACTTAATTTAAAATTCCGTTTCTATTTGCAACCTACAATCATTTTACTTATACAAGAAGATGGTAGTTGTCCTGTTTTGTGATAACATCAGAAATGTCTACCAATAAACAGCAGATTGCGGCCGATCAAACATCAACTTGTCATAACGGCGATTGCCAACTTACCGCGGGACCGAATCCATGGGCCAATTAATGTGCTACAATTTGCATCTTTATTGGCTAATAAATATTTAAGCAGACTGTACATTATCCCGGCTCTAAACAGCAACTGCGCTTGTCGCAATAAAGTTAACAAATTTATGTCGTCTACGTAATTACATATGCGTGTTTGTCTAGAACAGGTGAATACTTGGACGCCGAAGAACTGTCCGTAAATCAAGTCGCCGCCGGACGCGTCCAGATCGACGGTGTCCCATATACATCCGTGTGTATAGTAACACAGCGACGTCAACAACTACTCCCCCCTCCCCCCCTCTCTCTCTTTCTTTATGTAGTAAGACACTTGTCACTCGGGACTTTCGTGGTCAACTAACCCAATCAGATTTCATAACAAAAATAATACGTAAATCAATTAAATTTAAGATATATTACTCATGTAGAATAATACATTTGTATTTATCGTAAAAATCTGATTTTATGGTAGAAATATTGACACTAATAACAACTGTTACAATGTAAGTTTAGGCAGAATACGTAGGATAGGTGGGGAGGGAGTCGTTGAATGTTTACTGTGTAGAGTCAATATAAATAAGGTGACCATTGTTGTTGGCTAAAATCCTGGACGCGCTGTAGGCCTACATATTGGTAGGATTGTATTGTTTGTATTATAAGAAAGGCTGGTTTTATTTAAATTAAAATAAAATTAAAATTAATGGATGAGTCCTTATATAATCTGAAATCAGTGTACGTGTATGGGAGGGTGGGTAGGTCAATACCACTGTACGTGTATGGGAGGATGGGTGGGTTACCACCAATGTACGTGTATGGGAGGATGGGTGGGTCAACATCAGTGTACGTGTATGGGAGGGTGGGTGAGTCATTTTGACCTGGTCGATTTTAAGGCGGGTTCTAAAAAAATTTTTTTTTAAGATTGCATTTCACCTTTGGCACCAATGCATAGATCGTTTCGTATTCCTGCTGGAAATTCCCCTATTTTGTGCAAATTATGTTTTGATATCTAAATTATCAGTCATAATACCAGTCAGGAGTCAGACAAAAAATATCCGCCTATAATATTAATTGTTTAAAAAGTGTTGTAAAATTCCTAATTTTTAATATGCTTCGGCCATAATATTGTATTTGTTTTATAATTGGAAGCCCCCATAAAAGTCGTTAATTTCTTCAACAATGAAGATCGTATCGCGTTTAATAACTCACTCAATTAGCTCAAATATGTTGACTAATAGATTCCGATCGACGTAATCAATTCAGGTGGCGATTTGCATCTTTAGACCATCCTCGTGTGGAAATCGCCCGGTCAGAAAACTCATACACGAACTGATTTCATTATTGTTGAATCTAAATTAAAAATTAGGATTTGATCAAATGAGGGCCTCTAGGTGTGGTTTTAAAGTCCGCAGTTGAATTGGGATTAGTGACGTTATGGCATATAACTTCTGCATAAATTGTTTCTAGCTTATAACCTACATATCGATTTGTGGTTTTTACGATCTATTTCGTTATATGTAATAATGTAATAAACTAAACTTTTGAGTGCAAAATTATCGAAATAAATTAAATACAACCGTAAAATAATTTAGATTAAGATCTGTATTATTCGTTTTAATTTATCTCAAAAGTCTTGTACAAGGGCGGTTGGTTCCTTATTCATACTTATCTACACTTGCAACCCATCCTTCTCCGTACATGGAGCTAATAGTAAATGGATTTAATAAGTAAATTTAAACTGGGATTTAAATACATTATTGGCCGAAGATACTACAGTACGTGTTAGTTTCAATTCGGTATTCTGAATTTCGTCTGTTATGTTTCTAAAATCCAATACTGCCACACATATTGCTAATTGTCATGATTTGTGGCTATCAATATGTATCTGCACTGTTCACTTTCACTTGAAAATGTCAGTCATGCAAGGAGACGCCGCACAACTGTACGAACGGCAATACCCGCCATACATTGATGTCGGGGCGTTGTATCTACACGGATTACGGTGGGCTTACCACCCAACTTGCCGAGACGGGTTACCAGAAGTATAACCCTTAATTTAGGCCAGGATTGGTTCACTGCGTTTCATCTTATATCTATACGTTGTTATTATTATTATGTTAAATATTTTTCTAGTAGAAGTTCAAAAATAACATTTTAGTTCTAAACGAAGCATAACCACGATTCAAAATAATAATAATAATGGTATATGGTTGGTATCTTTGAACTCTGCACGTCGTATTTTACCCTAGCTAGATGATTCGTTATGTTAGTCTACAAATAGATATGATCTCACTATTTCAAATCTTCTCCCACCACCCATTCTACATCAAGATAGTATTTCACCCTTATACTACTCACCATTTATAGACGGCCCTCTCAACTTCATTGTACATATAAATACAGTTCTTACCATGACATATCTTTTGCCTCTGACTTGTCGGTCAATCAGTGCACTCCAGACGAGTTGTTGATCGGCTAACCAGGCGAGACGCCACGCTACACCGTTGGTTGAGTGCCATTAGTTGGCCTCTACACAACTAGTTGGCTCTCTCAAATGTTAATTAGCGGCAAGGTAATTGCTTCTGTTTGATGTCAGACAGGATCACTTCTAGATCACTCTCATTCACCTCTACACCAACATTGCATTAAACCACTTCACTACAACTTCTCTTACCGTTATTACGAGTAACTTAGTATACATCCACATTTTCCATGTGGTTAACTTCATCAATACAGAATACGTGTCCTGTCCTAAAGCCTTTACATACTAACCGATTTGGCAATTTAAACTGGTCCAACATGAATCATTTTTAACCAGTTTCCTATTATCATTTGGAAAATTATATTTACTAACCCTAATTTCCTGTTAACAAAACATCCAAGTTTACGGTATTCAACATGACTGAAATGTAAATGTTATATGAATGCTTGTTTAACTGTCAAAGTACGTATGAAAATAACTTGCTGAACGGGTATAATTAGTTTGCTGTATCACTGAAAGTGTATCATAACTCCTAACGTAGTGACTAACCAATTTGTCAACCGTCAAAACGTAAAAGATGATATGTGATTTCCTGAGATGTATCATTTTCAATATTTAAAAGACATTTCTCAAAAGAAGATAAATTAACCTAAGGCCCCAACGATGGATTTGATAATCAGATTCTGTTTCTTTCCTCCATTAAAAAATGTTCGCTGACAAACTTGAATTTCGAGCCAATATTTTATTTGAAGGCACCAAGAAAGTCGTGGAATTCAAATACTGCTAAGCTTAAATTGAACTAATCAATTCAGCTGACGCTGCAGTCCAGGGCGTGTGAACTCGGCAATATCGCTGCATTTGGATCTTGGCTGGATTGACCAAAGATATTCGGGATTAACGAAGGGCGATCAATTCCTTGCGGGCAGTATCTGCCTGAGCATCTCTGGCGGGCTGTTCCAGCGACATTCCAGATGAAGATAATTGATCGATGATCAAATCGTAAATGATCGGCTTCCGGCGGTGACGGAGCGTGCTGGAGACGGGGGCATGGGGGCTCTTCACGTCACCCAATCACGGACTGGAACTGCAGTTTTGATGAATTATGAATGATAAGAGGTGTCAATCAGTGAAGGCTAAATGTGTAAAATGGTATTTAGATCGAAGATAGCATTTATAGCTTACCCCGTGATATTTTCTACTGTATGTCGTCCTTATAATTAATTCTTTCTTAAATTGATCATCATTTTCTAGTGTTTTTGTAAACTCGCTTTCTTGTATGTCGCATGCAATTGTGAAATCGATTTTAAATTGGTCAGTAGCATAGTTGGTTCAATCCCAGCTTCATGTGCTAATGGTTCTCAGTTCGATCCTAATCAGAGTCAATACATTTTGAGAAGGATCAGCTGATAATCACCGGCTGTTCATTTGTCATTGGGCTATTAATTAATGACACTTTCTAAGGAATAAGTCGGCCTTAGTTTGTAACAATGACTACATTCGCTCATCCACACTCATCACACTCATTCGAAATCCATATTCACCCATATCTTGACGATCGGCGTCTTACGAATAAATAAATAAATAAATAAACCTATATCCTAACTTTAAATTAGGTACATATACCAGAACTGTATTATTATGAAACAAGATGATAATGCTATTTTATGAAATATTTTGTTTTAATTGAATTATAATATTATTAGAACAATTACTTTAAATTATTTAATGTTTAAAAAATTATAACTTTTACTAGAAAGAATGAAAATAATTATATGAATAATAAACTAAAAAAACGCGTTTTAACTGGACTAAAAGTGTAAAATAATTTCTTATACATGCATAAAGATTCATAAAAACTGGGCCACATGAAATGGACGATGCATGACTAAATAATGGCTAACCACGCAACCAAGATTTTCTGTAATTTTCAATGAATTTAGAATAAAATATTTTATAATATTAGTGCATTTTAAACACGAGTTTTTCTACGGTTTTTTTTTTATTTTTATTCGTATAATTTTTTTAAAAGAAAGACGAGAACATGTGACCAGGGATGAAAAGAACTTCAATAAAACCACACATTAAAACATTTTATCTTTTATTATTTTTTTTGATTTAGGTATTTTATTTTTTTGTTTAATGGAATATAGCATTTTGTTTAGGGTTTTTGTTTTATAATGCTGAATAAATAAACAAGTTGGTAATCCTTTTAAACTGTTTAATATCAAGATTTACTGTCTTGTTGTTATTATATTTATATTGTTTATTTTGTTTTTACGTTAGGTTTCGGAAAATTTTAAAGCACTTCAAATTAAACAGGTAACCATTAGTCGTAATTTCTTACGAATAAGTATTTTCACTAATAAATATTCTTCAACGAAAAATGATTTTTTCTTCTCTCGTACACTTGATTATGTTTGATGATATCCATCCAATTTATATTCACGTTTGATTTGTTGCACCGTTCTAGTCTGTAGCTTGAGTGTTATTCGCTAAGGGGTGGTACTCTACGCTTACTGTCTACGTGGTTCTCTCAAAACCATTGCATCTATATAAAAGCTCAGCCTGTTGCCATTCTCCTAGGTAACAAGTTTTACCTTGAAAAGTTTGTAGTCTTGAAAACCCTAGAAGTCTGCTACAATTGTTTCAGAGTAAAGAAAACACTTTAAACATTTTTCAATGAAAACCAAATTAGACAAGCGTTTGTGCCATATTTATTTTGTTATCAGATGTTTGAAATGAATGATTAAAGTACCGTAATGCCAATGGTACTCTTATGGAAAAAAGGAAACGGTGGGGGGGTGCCACCTCTTTGGAATGGAATTTCAATAAATCGTTTCTTATTGGGTCTCTATTATACAACAATTAACTTCCCACCAAAATTCATAAATTTTTTTGTGTTTTTTTTTTTTTTGTTATTTCGAGATAAGGGAGTACATCGTTTTTAATGTTATATATTAAGATTAAAGTGTTACAATTTTGTAACCTCTAACATTGTGGTAGAATAATTCAGCTACCCATCCAATGAAGAGTGATTGTACTGACGGAAGCCTTGCACAGACATCTGTCCTTGGAGACAGTTCATTATAAAGTCAAATTATGGATATATCTATACACTACCATCATCTATGTTATATTCCTCGCTTACTCAGCGTACTCTGACGTGTTTACTCTAGTCATCAGTTCGTCCTTGAGGACTCAGCAATGAGGTAATAGTAAGGACTTACCGCGTTTGCCTTGATCCTGGAGAGATCCTGGCGGAAGGAGAAACCTCGCTGCGATATATTAGTATTATTAGTAAGCTCTGTGATGACATAACCTGTTCCTGGGATTAGTTTTCACAATGACTGCAGTCCTTTTACGGGATTAAATATCGTGTGAAGTGTTTTTAAGGCCGAGCTGGCGTAACGCAATAAGATGCCTTGGGGAAAATTTCGAAAGTGTTGGTATAAATTTAACTCGTAAAAGAATCGATTTGAATTTTTAATATATTTTAAGTATTTTTCAAATGCCACTCAGTAATCTACCTGTGAAAAATCGAAAAATATAAAATTGTAGATTCTGCTAGCGTTTACACAGAGAAAAAGGAAAAGGAAACAGAGGTAAGTTCCTTATCGCCACAGCGAACTCAGTTATACAGTGTTGGGAAAAAGTGTGGAATATATTTATTAATTTTAAAACTATTGAAAGAAATGTAATGAAACGTTGTAGTTATGTACATGTCCCTATACCAAACATTTAGACATATTTTACTTGTTTTTCGCATATCCAGTCAAATGTAAGTCTACCTGGAGTTATATCTCTTTTTAAAGGTCTTTGTTTGTACAATACAAAAGTGAAAACTACAAAAAAAGTAAATTAATAAATATATTCCAGACTTTTGCCCAAACCTGGACATTAAATTCTTTAAGTGGCTGTATTTTCTGACTAGGTCATCCTTTTGACTTCAAGTTTGCTCTTTTGTATTGTATAAAGACCTTTAAAACGAGGTATAACTCGAGGTAGGCTTACAATTAAAATTTCTAAGACTTTCCTCATGGGCCATCCCCTGGATATGCGAAAAAGAAGTAAACTATGTCTAAATGTTTGGTGTAAGGACACGTACATAACTGCAAAGTCTCATTAGATTTCTTTGAATGGTTTTATATATATGGTTCAATGCAACTGTTGTTGTATGGGCGGGTGGGTGTGTTAATGCAACTGTTGTTGTATGGGCGGATCGGTGAGTCAATGCAACTGTTATTGTATGGGTGGATGGGTGGGTCAATACAATTTTTGTTGTATGGGCGGGTGGGTGGGTCATTGCAACTGTTGTTGTATGGGCGGGTGGGTGGGTAAATGTACCTGTTTTTGTATGGGCGGGGGGTGGGTCAATATAACTGTTGTATGGGCGGGTGGGTGGGTCAATGCAACTGTTGTTGTATGGGCGGGTGGGTGGGTCAATTCAACTGTTGTTGTATGGGTGAATGGGTGGGTCAATGCTACTGTTATCGCCTACACGTACGTTGTGAAAAGAGTTTTATTCAATGGTTCAAAATTAGTAAATATATTTCAGACTTTTGCCCAACCATACAGAGTACAACTAATGTTCACCTTTAGTAATAATTACTAAGTTTATCCTTGAGGATTTAGGGGTGTAAAGGAAGGGACTGACAATGTCTTGGCCCTGCCATCACATGCCAAACTGGAGGAATAATACTTCGACACACTATTAGCGCACTATTAGACGGAACCTCTGTCAGAATGAAGACTTCATCTGATCTACGGCACGCCTCACTGAAGAAGAACTTCTTGCTTAGAATGTGATTGAATAGAAATTTATTTATTCCTAAATGAAAAGTATTTATAAAAAGGTGAAGTTAGTTGCCCATGGCCATTTTTTACACGTAAACTTAACATGTAAATAAAATAAAGAACCATATAAATATACAGTTTCAATTTAATTTAATTTGATTGGGGCTTAAAATGAACTGTCTGTCAACCAATGATAAATCAATGGGGCGTTTTGACCGACAAAACAGCTAAGTAAACATCTTACATAGTTTAATGCAATAATGTAAATAAATTTGAAAATCCCATAATAACAACCCACGTCAAATCTGGCAATAAAGTGTTTATTAATAAGTATCGATCATTTCTTGTGGTAACCGTCAAGTAAACAACTGCGAGGCGGGCGCGGTACATGAAAACACACAGAGAACCACTATTGCGGGCAATATTTTTATTTTTATAAAAATAAAAGGGAAGAAACATTATTTTAAGAGAAAATACAACTTTTGTTTCCGTAGTTAATGTACTCCTTTCAAGAATATGTAATTAACCCATATATGTCTAAACAAGTTGCACGTAAATTTAACGTAGGCCTATATTTAATTCATGTTTTTCCGTGTTGAATATACCTATAGCCACAGATTTTACCAGTTCAGATTGAAAATACAATTCAACATTGAAATTTAATTTGAACTTCTTTCGAATAAATGAATTTAATATAACTTATGAAATGACAACAAAATATTGTTTGTTACAAAATAATTTACTATTGACGCATTTTAAAATCAAATTACTCAATGCATAATGGCGCTGAAATAACTATAAATAGTCTAGAAACAATGGAATGTAGATTATGACAATCGTATGATATGTTTAATTCAATGATTTCATCCATTGTAATCAATTAGTTGTCTTTATGTATGCATTGTCAATGAAGCACAAGGGCGTAGCAATATTTTTTAATTCTTTAGTTACATATATGTTAGTAGAATTCTATTCCTTAAGGAACATCAATCACTTGGTCGCCCTGGCGTTAGCATTAGTTTATTTTTTTATTCGCTCGCCTTTGACCAGTCTTGTCCCGACGCCCTTGGCCTTTACAGACGTTGTAGTTGATGAATCACCTTTTCCTCTGCCGACCACTGATCCGTCGTGGCCTTATCACAGCTGTTTCCCGAAAGCCGACCCTGATAAGCCTCATCCAGGATGTTGTTTCAAATAGCCCTCATAGGGGATTTCCCTCCTTCCACTTGTATTTCACACTTTCCTCCCCTTGCATCAGCTGAGAAGATAATAGTCTACCCTTCTCAAGTATGGATAGAGGGTGGGTCAAGATTAGCTACAGACTGAACCCAGTTGCACCACGCCCATTTTTGAAAATACCTCTAATATATTGTTTTGGCGTCTTGCATTTGTTTTGCAGTCTGTTCATAATGAATTTTTATCTTGTATTATCTTTTTTATCACTCCATCTTCGTTGCCAACTTCATCACGTATTTTTCCTTTGTATAGGGGGCAACAAATCTCGTCTTACATAATTGGTTCGTGTTATGTACACGTTTATCCTTGAGGATTTAGGGGTGTAAAGGATGGGACTGACAAGGTCTTGGCCCTGCCATCATATGGCAAACTGGAGGAATAATTACTCGACACACTTTTAGCGCACTATTAGACGAATAAAGACTGTCTGTCGGAATAAAGACTCTCCAACTGATCTACGGGCACGCCTCACTGAAGAAGAGCTTCTTGCTTAGAATGTGATTGAATAAAAATGTAATCATTCGTAAATGAAAAGTATTTATTAAAAGGTGAAGTTAGTTGCCCATGGCCCTTTTTTACACGTAAACTTAACATGTAAATAAAATAAAGAACAATATAAATATACAGTTTCAATTTAATTTAAGTTCATTGAAGCTTAAAATGAACTGTCTGTCAACCAATGATAAATCAATGGGCATTTAGACTGACAAAACAGCTAAGTAAACTTCTTACATTGTTTAATGTACCAATTATGTAAGACGAAATTTGCTTTATGTTACAATTATGTTACAACATGTATTGGATTTAATCCCTCGTAGTTAAGAAAAAAATACTACTATACTAGCTGTACCTGTCTACACTTTAACACGTATGCAACTTGAAGACAATTATCGTATCTCTAGCCAGTGCACCGTAACCCACGGAGTCGTAATTTCACATCATGAGTGTACTTACTGCGTGGGTTGCCTACTCACAAGATAGCACGGCTTTTCCTTTATCAATCCACCATTTTGAACTATCAATAAAATGTGTAAACAATTTGGAAATATTGTTCCGTTAACATATGTAATGTCTTAAGATCTACATACCAAGTTTCATGGCAGAATATCCATGGTTTTGGCCGTAATGGTGGTACAAACAATCTATCACACGGATGAATTGACGAACAATTAAGTTTTATACAGCTTGGCCGGTTAAAAATTATTTAAAAATGTGTTTAGCAAAATTATTTTATTAAAAATGGCATTTCAGGCCTACAATTTATTATAAATTGTTATTCAACAGTGAAAAATCAATGTTTAATTTTACTAATTTCTTTTCCTCAAATTAAGTGTATGAAACAATGCTAACCAAGTCAGAAAACCTTTCACAAGTATATTAGGCCTAATGTAGAATATACATAAATATATTTGTATGATGGCCGTTACTCCATCCACTATAGACAGCTGATTTCTGTTCCGAACAGGTTTAGCCCTGCCCTGGCCTAGTAAATCCAAATCAGGTATACTAATTGTGCAACCACGGCGATAGTATCTACCCTAAAAGTTTATCGGGGTCGTGCTGTCGGGTCGAATTATAAACTGCTTGTCCCATAAACTGAAACCGGCCCCTATCCGTTCCCTTCCACCACAAAACACCCCCGGCCACCCTTGCGACTGTGAGAATTGTCATGCCCGTGAAATTGGTCTTGATAGCATTTCTCCGCGTAGAACCCGGCGAGGGCAAGCAACCCTTTACATTTTATTGCATATGAGCCTTGTCGCAGACGGGTAGTCTAGCTCGATGATTCAGAACTATAATTACACCAGATGGAAGTTTGGAAGTAATTATAATTAACTCCAATAATAAATTGTTCCAGCTGAGAGCTGAATGATATTCATATGTAATGAGCGAACATGTATTTCTTAGAGACATTTTATGGGGTTAGTAACAAGACTACAACGATGTCATAGTTTACCGGCCAGATACGTTTTAAACATTCTTATTAGTCGTTTTATATCCTATATGACTATGTCATTAAATAAATAAAATATATAGAGAGCGTTCATTTTATATTACTGATGAAACTTTATTCTTTAGTCATTTGACATTTTACTGACGTAATCATGCATGCTATTTGACAGTAAATTCACCTTTTATGAATATTTGATCGGTAAGCTATGTATTTGTTGTAGTCTTGTTACTATCCACTAAATTTTAAACTCAATAATAGGCTAATCCTAATCAATGTAATTTTTGTTCAGCTAAAGCACTTCTACATTTTACTTATGTATAATGCTATATACATAGAACCTAACATAACAGTGATAATGTGGCCATACAAGTTAACGCCAATCTGTAACGGTCAATGTTACAGTAAAACATTTTTGTAGCTGAACAAGTGCAACTAAAAGAGGAAGTGCAAATTGTCCGAGAGAGGGTAAATTTGATTTCTTTGTCAATTGGATTTTCTTTTCGTTTGCCCGTAAATACGCCTTTCTCTTTGAATACTATCCTTCAACTACGGTTGCTTGTTCTGTCCAACAATGTGAGATAGTACGTTTTCTTAGTATAGATTGTAATGGCATTGTTATCATTTAGGTGTAAAATATATTTTTAATAAAATGTAAATAGGTAGGCC
Organism: Stictocephala bisonia; assembly: GCA_035578905.1. Taxonomy (NCBI): domain Eukaryota; kingdom Metazoa; phylum Arthropoda; class Insecta; order Hemiptera; family Membracidae; genus Stictocephala; species Stictocephala bisonia. Next base: position 1,329,413 of record JAQJVL010000147.1, on the reverse strand, counting down.
TACGTTAGATAAGAGGAATGTATGAACGGAACTTCACACATAGCATGAATGCGAGTAGATATGGATTATATCGTAGAGAAATCGCTTAGAAATACTTAAGTCGTAATGCATTACCGATTACAAAATGTACGTACGAATCTATTTAAAATAACCAACAAATCACAATTAACATGCCAACGATTGACCCATGGCCATTCTGACCTGAAGTTGGAATATTTTCTTGTCATTTTAGTACTTTATTGGAATAACGTTTTAAAATAATAATTTTTTATTAACAGGCGTTAAATAGCTGCCGATTTATCGTTAAACTGGAATATTACTTTCTGACTAATAAGTAAAATATTCTTTGACGTTTTCTGAGCATTTATGATGAGGATTTTTATTTTCGATGGAATGTAATAATTTAATAATTCCCATATTTGTAACTAGTTGAAAAATATTATCGATTGTCGTTTTGAATCTATTTCCGAAAATGATCACTGATAGAGTGTTGTAAAAGATGTGGATTACTTTTAAAATCTCCTTTTTTATTGTTTGTAAAAAAAGTTTAAACATGTAATCATTCAAACAAACTAAATAGGCTACAAATTTCTTAGCTAAAGAAATAACCTTAAAACTTGTATTGGACTGTGCCAAATTATGTTATAAGTAAATGAACCAACAAAATTATATCTCATTATCTGTATCTATTTTATTGGAAACTAAGTGTAGTACTGTAATAAAAATCTGTTTTGTTTTTATGTAGGGTATTCATTTATTAACATCGATTATTCATCGGTTACTGAAAGAGTGTGGTTGGTTACAGAGTGAAGGTAGGCATTTATTTTACTAGCATTGGCCACTGATGGTATTTTAATCAATAGTTTTGGTCTATATAATTGTTACAAAATTAGCAGAAATTTCCTAGAAATGTTATCGATTAATAGCCCAATCACAAACAAACAGCTGGTCATTGGGCTATTTATCGTATTTTTACGTAAACGTAAAAAAATGGTTTATTTTTTTACGTTTACAGTATTATACTTTTTTATTGCTTAATTACGGATTATTTTGGGCTTTCGGTCCTTTAATCTTATTGACTAGTTCATTAACATTAAAATAGTGATGTTAATTAAACACTTACGAAACTATGACCATAAAATCTTAACCTCAAAATTTACTTAGAAATAAATACAAAATACACTACAGTTTCGGAATATTGTTTTATATGTTAAAATCTCCCAGCACTAAAGATTCTCGACAGTCTTTCTTTAGACAGAAAATAAAGAAACGAAAGAAAACAGTTTTAGTGGAAGATCCTGGGGCGGCCATTTGTGAGGAGGCCGTCGATATGAATCGGTCGCCGGAATATTTCCGTCTTTTCCTCGGCTAGAGCATTTTCCGAAACAATATGAGCGCCGACCGATGCTTGGAATTCCTTCGCTCTTGGGTGTTAAGAAAGGAAGCTGGTAATTTTAAAAAGAATTTCAGCAGTTCATTGATGATGGGGTTTGTTTATCAAGAAAAAAACGGATTTCTTGCCGAAGCAAGACAAGGTAATTTTTCAAAGAATTTTACATTTTTATTGAATTTCAGTAAAAATAAACCATATTAAAAGTGATAAACGAAATTTCGATTAAACATAAATAGATAACTCTCTTCTCTGACAGTATAGAGAAAACAGTGATTAAAAAATGATAATTAGATAAATAATGAATGAAGTATCACAAATGTAATATAAACATAGGCAATATCGTCACATTTGTATGGCCTCTTTTTATCTCTATTTCAGATAAATCATTCTTGGGAGTTTAAATGAAACACGAAATCGAATAAAGTTGTAAAATGTATGATGACAGAATGCTTTAATAATAAAAGTAAAAAATTACAAGTTGGATGGCTTTAATCTTTTATATAACAAAATATATTAAAAAACCGTAAATAATCGTTTAATGTGGGTTATAGTCTGGCGATTGTATTGAAAATATATATTTTAGATCAATTTGTCCGTTGGATAACTGAACAAAATATAAATAAAAAACAATAATTTCGAAAAATGTTTGCCTTGAACGAAAGTCCCTAATTTTTTAGTCGTAGGTCGAGTGCGATGAGAGAGATGGCAAGTGTCTCGTCTCAGGAAGTCCGGTGTTGTCATATCGTGCAAACTACAGGGGCAAAGTTAGAGCGGCTCTTGTATAGAAAACTCATCAACCGCATGTCTATGTGTGGTACCCTTATCCTCGCCTACTCACCCTACTAACACACGATTTTTTAAATTCACAGCACAATTGTTTCTAATCTTGTTTCGCAATTAAAACACCTAAGCTAAGAAGTCAACTAAACAACTCAACCATCTATATTTCCTGTTTTCAATTAAAACATCTAAGCTAAGAAGTCAACTAAACAACTCAACCATCTATATTTCCTGTTTTCAATTAAAACACCTAAGCTAAGAAGTCAACTAAACAACTCAACCATCTATATTTCCTGTTTTCAATTAAAACATCTAAGCTAAGAAGTCAACTAAACAACTCAACCATCGATATTTCCTGTTTTCAATTACAACCCTTGTTCCCATTGCAAGAATCCGATACAGAACTTTAATTAATAATGCCACGTTGTCGTCAGCCGGGGACGGAACCCTTGGAGGACTGGGGTCGGCAAGACTCACTCTCAAAGCCAATGTACATTGATTGTTTAACACGAAATTGTTACTGCCTATATTTTAAAGTGATTTGTCAATTTCCTTGAATAATCGGAAAAATTTTAATCGAAATATAATATGCAATTCATATTAAATTTCTTGTTAATTGTTGAAAAGCCTATCAAAAGTAGAGTTTTCTTTCAAGAGAGATAAAACATAAAATTCAGATTCTCCTGGTTATAAAAGAATCTTATCAGTTGAGAGTGATAATAAATGTAATATGTGTTTTTTTATTTTATAATAATCATACTACGAACATTTTTCAATGTTTTTGTTTACGTTCTCTTTAGTGTCGTTGATGGAAGAGTGAGAAAGGTTGATTCCTCGAGGAAGACAACAATAATTGTTAAGTTGTGCTTGAGGGTGTTCGAACAAGTCAGGTGAAAATGACTTGAACAATAATGAGCGTATTTACTGGGAGGTCAGTACTCTTATGTATCTCTGAGAAAAAGGTTTTAATAGTTTTTTTTAGATACCAGAGGTTTTTATCTTTTATATTTATTCTGGAAGCTTTTGTAAATATGCCGATGTGATTAGGACTGTTTTTTTCACAAAGCACCATTGACCGTAGAATGTCATGATTTAGGATGTGTTGGTGCCTACCGACATTCTAATGGAGCAGCACCGTGAAATATACGGGTGAATAGCAAAAGTAAAAAGTAAGAAATGGATTCATAATTTCTAGTCCATTTAAGAGAAGAAAGGACATTTTCAGATTTGAAAAGAATTCCTTTTCTTTAATAGGTTGTAAATATTGAATAAAAAGACGAAAAGATATCTTCTACAAGAGAAGTAAGATTCTGACAACAATTAACTTGATAAAATCTATCAGAAGCATATAAAATGTTTAATTATTAGCATTAAGACAATACAGAAGGACCGTGTTTCGAGGCAACTAATTTACATTAAGACAATACAGAAGGACCGTGTTTCGAGGCAACTAATTTACATTAAGACAATACAGAAGGACCGTGTTTCGAGGCAACTAATTTACATTAAGACAATACAGAAGGACCGTGTTTCGAGGCAACTAATTTACATTAAGACAATACAGAAGGACCGTGTTTCGAGGCAACTAATTTACATTAAGACAATACAGAAGGACCGTGTTTCGAGGCAACTAATTTACATTAAGACAATACAGAAGGACCGTGTTTCGAGGCAACTAATTTACATTAAGACAATACAGAAGGACCGTGTTTCGAGGCAACTAATTTACATTAAGACAATACAAAAGGACCGTGTTTCGAGGCAACTAATTTACATTAAGACAATACAGAAGGACCGTGTTTCGAGGCAACTAATTTACATTAAGACAATACAGAAGGACCGTGTTTCGAGGCAACTAATTTACATTAAGACAATACAGAAGGACCGTGTTTCGAGGCAACTAATTTACATTAAGACAATACAGAAGGACCGTGTTTCGAGGCAACTAATTTACATTAAGACAATACAGAAGGACCGTGTTTCGAGGCAACTAATTTACATTAAGACAATACAGAAGGACCGTGTTTCGAGGCAACTAATTTACATTAAGACAATACAGAAGGACCGTGTTTCGAGGCAACTAATTAGCATTAAGACAATACAGAAGGACCGTGTTTCGAGGCAACTAATTTACATTAAGACAATACAGAAGGACCGTGTTTCGAGGCAACTAATTTACATTAAGACAATACAGAAGGACCGTGTTTCGAGGCAACTAATTTACATTAAGACAATACAGAAGGACCGTGTTTCGAGGCAACTAATTTACATTAAGACAATACAGAAGGACCGTGTTTCGAGGCAACTAATTTACATTAAGACAATACAGAAGGACCGTGTTTCGAGGCAACTAATTTACATTAAGACAATACAGAAGGACCGTGTTTCGAGGCAACTAATTTACATTAAGACAATACAGAAGGACCGTGTTTCGAGGCAACTAATTTACATTAAGACAATACAGAAGGACCGTGTTTCGAGGCAACTAATTTACATTCAATTCAAACTAAACCGTGCAAATAACACATGGAACCCTTTCGTTCTGGAGACATTGTGCTCGCTAGGACTCATGCGGGCAGCAGGAAGCCAGGTACCGTATACAGAGTGAAGTTTTACGGTCTATTTAGCATCGTGCAGAACGCTCGCTTCACTCGGACGCCGGATACTGTAAAAAATTAATTTGTAACCAAAGAATGCACTCCGGCAAATTAATGGGACTGTCTACAGGACTTCCTTTTGACGGCGTACTACCACTTGAGGACTGGGCTTCGTAAGAGATAATGACGTACGTTCATCATGTCACTGTTATAAAAAAGTTGATAATTTAGCAAAATGTGCAGTTTCTTCAAGGAATCTGTGTTTGTAGGAGTTAGATCGATGGTATTGCTTTTTTCTACCCTCCGAATTCCACTTCTTTTCAAGTTTGAAATCATATGACAATTCTTCATCTGTATTTCCAAGAATATTTGGCCTAAAGTAGATGCATAAAGGGAAAGGTATATTCTTGGTAAAAAATTGAACATAATCAAGCAAGAAAATAAAAACTAGATTTGTCAAATTGGTTAGTTGTAACACTGTTTATTGTAAGGATGTTTATTTTTTCGTATTTTCTTCGTTCGAAATCAGTTTCAACTAATTTTAAATTTTAATTCACCATATAGAAAAACACTCATTTGTTAACAAATAAAATGTTGATAGTGAATCTTCTAACCCTGATTTAATAATATTATCAACGATATTTTAAATATATTTCAACCTTTTGCAAATAGCTGTGATTTAAATCGTTTAATAGGAATTGTAGATCCGCTAAAAGAAGATTGTTCTGGATTCAAACACTATGATTGACTTCAGATAGTAAATGACAATGAAGGTTGCCAATCCATAACTGAAGCCACTTTTAGTTTTGTTAAATAAGCACAAAATTGATAGTTGCAAGCTGGAGAGCTTTGGAATCTCTTAATTATTTAAAAAACAAACCAATTATCAACTGACCCACCTTAAAGAAGGAAATTAATATCAAGCCTCTAGGCCTATATCCCGATTTAATTCTTGGTGGATTTACTTGATGAACTTCTAATTTTGTATAAAGTTGGCAGACAAAAATTGAACCTGGCAGACTTTGGTTTCCAGGGTGAAGGTGACTTCCAGACTTTAGTGAAATATTAATTAGACGATGATATTTACGTTCATTCAGAATTTTCAAATAATACAGTTTAAATATCCACACTAGCAATGTGTATGTACCATTAAGACTCTTGCCATACATGCTTTTTCTCTTGATAAAATTTGACTAACCCCAAATAATCTTTTTTACCAGAAGGGAGGGTATACCTAGGATTTTTGCCAGAAGGTTGGTATACCTGGGGTTTTTACCAGAAGGGAGGTATACCTGGGGTTTTTATCAGAAGGGAGATATACCTGGGGTTTTCTGCGAAGATGTAATAGCAAATTGAGATGAAGATGTAAGGAATTTTGAAACATCAGAAACCACAGTAATTGTCGCAAAACACCACTAATTATATAGAATTAGGCGGGTTTCATGTAAATGTATAATAATCCATCAAGCGCACCCATCTGCTGATCAATCTCATTTCCTCAAGGAAGATTGCCAGTTTCCGCGTCGTGTTCACCGATGACCCACTTGCCTAAAAAGGCAAGGTTATTAAGAAGACTGACCCCGGATGACCGCTGGAGCCAAGGAATAATTATCAAAGTAAATAACCTCCCGCGTGGAGAGGGAGGCAGATGTAACGGTCAGTTAACAACGTCCCCTGGCGTTCCAGACGTCTTCCATTTATATGCAACGCGGAACTTTCCCCTTTCCTCTTGCACATTTACATAGGGAATAAACTGAGTTATTACATCGGACAACTAATTTAATTGCATAACCTCAAGGTGACCTTTGCATCTGTAATCGACCGGTCGATTGGGTCGAATGTGATATCGACTTTACTTGGTTACGGTACTTTAATTTGGTAAATCGTAGATTAGTTCTAAATATCGTGCAAATTATGGGTCAAATTCCTTTAGCTCTCACCTAAACTCTATAGAAATAACTAACAAAATAACCTAGGTATTCAGCAATTGGGAAGTAAAGAAAGGCATATCAGTATCAGCGGTACCTTATTCTAACCTAATCCTGAACTCTGTTTCTATGTTTTTATAATATATAAATTTACAGGCCTATTTACTAAAACACCTACATAAAACAGCAGCTGAAGAGAGAACCAGAACTAAAATTTTGCAGCAACTTGCTGGTGAGTTATCCCAAAAAACCCAACCGGGCGTTAACTTCGTATATGTTTGAAGATCGAAACAAGTTCTTGGTATCAGACTCTATGAACCTTTCTCGTAAGGAATGAACTGTGTTAAGTCATTTACGCACGGATATGGAAAGATGCTACTGGAACTAGTGGACATATAAATGGGGAATGGGAAATGATCAGTCATGTGATTGCGGAGTCGAAGTTCAAAATGTGGATCACACAGTTAATTAAAGCCCCATTCTTTTCATGGGAGATTAGCTGGTCTTCATTCATTCGGAAAAGCAGGTTTATAAACGCTCGGACGACTGTTTGGCGTACTATTAGCTCATATATTAGTCACTTCGGTGTGTGCTGGAAAGAGAGAGACAGAAAATGATGGAGGATATAGAGAAAGGGAGGCCAGTGGCGCTACCTGTGGATACCGAACATGAACTAATTTCACTAAACAAGATTGGCTTCGGAAGACCCATATGAGCGGACAGTGATCTTGTTTCTATAGTCAATGCTAGAACTAACTTACAGAAAAACATTTGATCATTGTTTAAAATTATTAAAGCTAGGTAATGTAGTGCTTTTTTTTTATATAAAAACTTTACTCGCCAGTTGACATGGGCCTACAGGCCTGTGCGTCAACTTTATTCAACGAGTGAAGTACCGACCGTTGGATCAGTGGGGATTCGAACCTTGGACCTTGCCCTCCGCAGTCCGAAGCCTTAGCCACTGAGCCACCACGCCGGCAAATCATGTGCTAAATAGATTTATTTTGCAATTTTGATAACGCGAAGATAATTATTTCGAAACCAGGGCACGTACTTTATTCTGTATTGGCTGAGTGCAGCCTTATATTTAGCTTGACGTTTCTATTAAGGTATTTCTTCATGAGGTATAATGTCACAGTTAATTATGCAGTTTCCACACGTTAGCTAATACATTCAGCACACTGCACTGTTGTATGCAAAACAGCGCACTTCTTGTATGATGCAGTAATGACGTATACATTTAGCACAGTACATTCTGACGTCATCATCGTCATCTGCTCACATCGTTACGTCAAAATGACCTAACTTAACCTGACCTTACCTAACTTAACTTAACCTGACCTTACCTAACTTAACGTAACCTGACCAAACATAACCCAAACTAATCTGGCCTAATATAACCTAACCTAACTTAACCTGGCTTAAAATAACTTAACATAACAACCTGATCTAACACAACCTAGCATAACTTAACCTGATCAAACATAACCCAACAGAATCTGACCTAATATAACCTAACCTAACTTAACCTGGCTTAAAATAACTTAACATAACAACCTGATCTAACACAACCTAGTATAACACTTGATTATATACACCTCTACAATAGATAACCCATCTAATAGGAATATTTGTGGCAGTAATTTTGTTAGTGTGGCCCGCAACCACAGCTGTTTTAAACTGCATTACATTTACATGGAGCTACACTAGCGCTCCACAATGGACCACCAAAGCAGCTGATATTTTGAGAATCAAAATTTAACATTGGATGGGAAATCTATTTGTGTATAAAATCAATGGTATAACTTAACCTGACCAAACATAACCCAACAGAATCTGACCTAATATAACCTAACCTAACTTAACCTGGCTTAAAATAACTTAACATAACAACCTGATCTAACACAACCTAGCATAACTTAACCTGACCAAACATAACCCAACAGAATCTGACCTAACATAACCTAACCTAACTTAACCTGGCTTAAAATAACTTAACATAACAACCTGATCTAACACAACCTAGCATAACTTAAACTGACCAAACATAACCCAACAGAATCTGACCTAATATAACCTAACCTAACTTAACCTGGCTTAAAATAACTTAACATAACAACCTGATCTAACACAACCTAGCATAACTTAACCTGACCAAACATAACCCAACAGAATCTGACCTATCATAACCCTACCTAACCTAATTTATCATAATTTAACGTACTTTTAGCTGGTTTTGCAAAAGAACATGTATGCATATAAGATATTTTAAAAGTGGTGGCCTTAAAAAAATCCTAGATCTCTTAAGCAAGATGTACTAAGTTTACATAAGGAAAGTTTAAAGGTCAAAAACCGTCTTGGCGCAACTCTTTGTGTGAGGTGGAAGAAAAATTATTCATTAATCCCGTGTAAAACTCCAATTTTTGCTAATTCACCGTCCTCAGATCATTGAACAGCACGGAGTATTTTTGAATGAATATTTACAACTGATTTATGATAACATTACCGCACTTGTTGGTAAATTGGCAGGTAGTGGTTGACTCGACCACGTCGCGTGTCGGCGGACTTTCAGCGGCTAGTTAGCGTTCCACCACATCCACGTAACGGCACGAAGGAAAACGTAAAAAATGGCAAAAACACTTATAATACTACTATTTATAACAATCCATGTAAAATACAGTTGGCAATACATTATTCAAGGTTATGTTTGGTGGTTTCAAAAGTAATAAACCCCAACAGCTTATCATAACTTATTATAGCCTATGATAAGTTTAGATTTGCCATTTTATATTAATACCATTTACTAATACTTATGAGATTTTGAAATTGATATTCGGAAATTTGTTGGGTTAGATTAGGTTGGAATTATTAGGTTAGGTTGTGGTAGGTAAGTATTGTAGGCCTACTGTACTTAAATTTTACGTAGGTGTCTGTTTGCATGTATTTTTCTTTATTAATTTTTTGTTTCTTTTTTTTACTAACAAACAGTTTTGAATCAATGTTTTTTTTAACTTTTTCTTGGTTTAAAGGGTTTTTGTAACGTGTGTTTGTAACTTATTGTAATCCATAAATAGATAACATTGCACTTGATGTAGTCCATACATGTTAATTATTTTTATTTGGCGTACTGATAAGGCAAAAGAATAAGAATTCGTACTATCTTTAACTAAACAGTTACGTCTAATACGTTAGTGATTTGAAGGTAGGTTTAGTAAGATTGTTAAATGTCGTACAATATTAAATTAACATCTTTGTGACGACGTTTTTATAGTGTGTGTAATCTTTTGTGAAATATAAATAAAAATTGTTTTTAGATTTGTATTTTCACACTTGTTCAAGCACCCATGCTAGTAAGTGAATACAGTTTTAAACTTTAATTTATTATGGACCGAACCAACCCCACAAATAAACAAAAAGACCAAAATCTAGTTACTAAATAAAAACTAAACACTATAATTAATTAATTAATATATAATATATATAATTAATAAATACGTTCAAAGAAAGAATAGTAGCTCACGTGAAGAATGAAGGAATATCGGATACTTTGAAAGGAGGTAAATAGACGTAAAAAGTAATTGATTTGATGTACCTAGAGTGAAGTAAATGAAAAATAACTACTTAATGAGAGTAATATGAACAATAATACTGATTACGCAATACTGGACAAACGAAAAAAGAGTTTTAGACTCACTCAAAACGTTTTCGTACAGAACAGCTCCACGATGAAATTAAATGTTTAATCGGGTTTTTGATTTGGGGACAGAGTAGATTAGGCTTTATAGACACTATATAAGCAACGACTTCTCACTGAGGTTCACTAGTGTGTTGGATTTAAAAAGCATGATCCGAAAAACTGTTTTAAGACCAGGGGTTGGTTAAGACAGGGGTTGGGGTCCTTAGGGATCCTTTAGAGGATGTGGTTAATAGTAGCTGTTGTATGGCCATAGAGAAGAAAAACACAGATGTCGCTGATTGGGTGTCGAGTTATAGAATCTTGGGGTTTCGAGTAGTTAGTTGGTGCTCCAGACCTTGACAGGATCAGCACTGTTGTCAGCCTCTCCCCTTATTCCCCTCCAAATCCTGAAGGATAAACGTGTAATTATTACTACAAATTTATAAATATTACATTAGTGGTAATTGCTTATGATGCGTTCGCTGTGGCAATAAAAAAGCGACTTTTGTGTTTTTCTTTTTCTAATAACTCGAATTTTAGGCCTGTTTAAAGGGAAAAATAAATTTAAATACACATCATTATAATTTAGGCCTGTGTAAACTATGAATAGATTTCATTAGATACAAACCGACTGAAACAAACCAGCACAAATGACCAATTATGATCATATTTAATTAACTCCAATTATTTCTAGCACCACGTGTTTTATATTACTTTCTTGTTGTAATCAGGCGCCATCTCCCAAGTTCGGTGGGTGGGTGGTTGGACGCTCATTATCAACGAGTGTCGCCAACCATCTGATAACAGCTGTTTGTGGTTTAATCAGCTGTTGTTGTGTTTCAGCAATCTCGGAGAATTTAGTGCAAGATAAGTTAATTAGCGCACAGGCCGGTCACGACCCGCGCATGTTCGCTATCGCACACGCGCACGCACGCACAGACTCCATATCTACAACCCCTAATTACAATCTATCCTGTGTTTAATTGCTTTACCTATGTTTATCTTTGATTGACTCTGTTCCTATTTCTTCTTATTACACTTGTGGTCGATGATTAATTTAGAATCAACTGATCGCGATAGCCCGTATTACACACGCGGAGGACGCTGCCTACTGTAACACTATCTGGTTAATTGACCGCTGGCTATCTCGTACGTGATGGTATGATAGTGCTCTCGTTTAATTGACTACAGTTGTTTTCTTGTACGGTTTGTTAATACTTATCATTTTCTAAAAATAAGACCGCCACAAATTGAGAAGTAGAGCTCAATAAAAATATGATAAACAAAGGACATGAACTTCAGAGCGGTATCGCAGTGATGGTTGTCAACCAATGCACGATCTGTTCGGCTAGTCAAGAATATCTTGCAAAATATGTTCGAATATGTTTTTTGCTTGGTTTGATAGGTTAATTATAAAAATAACGTAACTATTTTTTTTCGGTTTGATAGGTTGTTTTTTTATTATATATGTTAGTAGATATTTTAGGTTACGTTTTGTGCCGTGAGATATGTTAGGTTAGGAATTTTGATAGGTTAGTTTACGTGTTGTTAGGTTAGGAGATGAACTTTAGGTTTTTAGGTTAGATAGGTTATTTGTTTTGTTAGGTTTCGTTTTGTTACGTTAGATATGTAAGGTTACGTGTTTTAGGTTAGGAGATTTAAGTTAGTCCTTTTACGTTTGGTAGATTAATGAATGAATGATAAATGTATTTATTTAAAGGCGGAGTTAGGATTATGAAGTCCTCTCTTCCACTCAACCTTGTTAAGGTTTGTTAGGGGAAAATAAAAACTTTGTTGTGGATCTATCTGATTCTATTTTTTATCATATTAACAGGATAAAAATACAATTATAAATATATTTTATTTAAAATTATTTAAATTAACAGGATTTAATATAGGTTTGTTTGTTCTACAATTATTTTGTTAAATACTAAACAAGTTGCTTAACAATATTAACATTTTCTTTAACATATACATTTTTTTATTACACATTCTATTGTAGTATTGTGAGCCCCCTTGATGTATGAGCCTCTCCTTCCTTCCAATAATTGAAAGCTAACTGAAATAAATGAGTTTTGACAATTAATATATTGTTTATTTAAAAAAAATTCCTTAATACAACCTTTAGTAAATTAGTTTTTATTGGTAATTTGAAATGTTACTTCATTGGTGCAATGTGCGCTGTTGAAATCATAAGCAGGCTTATCCTAAATATAAATTTGGGAGGAGAGTAAAAAATGTCAAGAGACAGAGATGGCAGACACAATATTTGGAAGTGACTCGGATGCTGAGGATCATTCAGGGTGCATCTGAGGTGATAGAGGGGAGGGTGTGTCCCTGAGCATCCGAGCAATCATGTCGAGGTCCTGGTGATCATACCAACCGCACAGCTGGGTTTTTATTCTTCCCTAGTGAAATAAGCTACAATGTTTCGTCCAAGTGTGATGTTTTCTAGAAGGGGTTTCCAATTTCTTCCAACTTTCTTTTGAGATGCTTTATTTTGAACTTATTTAGTTGGATTAGTTTGTATTTAGAAATTATTAGGTTTATTTGTTTTTTATCAGTTCCACAAGATAAACTAATTATTATTGTATGTACTAGTTAAGGTTCTGCAGAGGTTGTCGGCCATGGTGGTTTTAATCCCATAAGAACAACGTTATTTGAGAATCCATATATTTTCGTTATTTATTGACCAAAAGTTGAGGTGTAATTTTAAACGTTAAGATATTGCGCATTGGGTTTGCTTTTGAAATTTTGAATACATACTCCTAGTTTTAAAAAAATAGGTGAAAATAAAAACTTCGAACTAAATATTTTTTATTCTATAAAACTGATTAGGAATTCGCAAAGGAATTCCGACGGGCAGTTTCATTCTTGATTTCAAATGCAATCCGTTTAAAAATAACTGTTTAATTTGGATACACATAATCGTATGTCCGGTTTGAAAATAACATTGTTAATATAGGATTAAAACTAACATTGCCAAGATCCTCCGACAGCCTGTGCAGACTCTTGATAAATAAATTGGGCTATGTATTATTTATAGCAATTATATCCAATCTATGCAGAATTGTTGTTATTCTGAAACTGTACTCGTCTGTTTATACGGGTTTGCACGCTCATAGACTTTATTTAACGATTGAAGTACGGACCTTTAGCTCAGCTGGAGCTCTTACCAAGGGTCCTTGAACTTATCGTCCATCTCGTGACAGTTGAACAGGATTCGTAAATACATAAATAGTCCAAATCAGTATCGATATTTAAGTCGTATTTACATAAATTTGGTTATACGATCTGTATTCGATTGTTTAATGAACCATATTTAGAACTCCCCTGGCCCAAAGTTATCTGAAGTATAAAAGAGCAATCAGTTATTTACCCACGAGTCACGTCCGGTCCAATATTTGTACACGTTTTGGATTCTGTGCGCCGGCCTTTGTCAGGTGTCCGCCGCCCACTCTGGTCTCCCACGCTCATCCCCTATTACATGTCCTCAACCGGTCACACTACTAATATCAAATATATTTTCAATTTTCCCTTGTTCCGCGGTTCCCTCCCACACAGCATTGTTGGACCCATTTGAGTTATTCCTCGACGGTTCAGTTCTCGATTCCCTTTTCCGAAGACCGACACGGGCGAGTCGTGTATGTCTCAGGGCTAATGAATGAGTTTCTCCATTGCTCCGATCGTACAGGTCTGACTGGCGCAGATGGTCATATTTATGACCGACTTGTGGACGTGGTAGTACATACAGGCCGACCGCTTTTGCCGATGTGGTTTTTGTAATTGAAGCCGTGTTTTTAGTTTGCGGTCTTGTTGTGCCGATGCCGCCTCTTGCACGTAATCGCTCATTGAGCGTGCTTCAATGAGTCATTGACTTAAATTTTCCATTTTGTAGTATTTCAAAGTGAAATGGAAGAGATATTTGATGGTAAATGACTATCACATAACATTCTACTTTTTTATATAATTATATGTTACTTTATCAAATGCCTTTTTAGATCCTGTATTTGTTAAATAATAACGGTACAATTTTAACAAATCCTAACATCCCTGATGGCTGACAGAGGGTGTGTTATTTTTATAATCCTTACGAGCGTCCAGTAGGAAAAAATCACAACAATTTTCAAAACAATTCTTTTTTGAATCTGTGCACATTTGAATTATTTAATTATTGTGTTTAAACACGTTTTTCCTAATAATTTACAAATGCTATACAATAATTATATATAAATAACAAAAGCCCTATAAATAACATAAAATCGTCGGTGGCAGAATTATTATAGATGAACTCTGGCCAGCAAGAGAGATGTTCCAACAGATTCACTGTTTACTTGAAGCACAACTAACTTTCTCCAGCCGACTTGTGGCCTGAGGCCCAACTAACTACTCATCCTTTACACCACTTTGGTCAATCATCGACGCTTTGTTGGTTCTTAAATACGTTAATACTGGTCTATAAAAGGTAAAAATGTTTATGTAGTTGAAACAATTAATTAATTAGTTATGGTAACATTATTCTATGAAAGATAATTGCGTAAAAATAAGAAAACTATGAAGGGAATAGTAAAAGTCATATAGCGTTGTTAGGAGTGATCATGTCATGTATGAGTTCTCACTCGTTGGATGTCAAATGAGTGATGACGTCATATGACGTTCTAACTCGTTGGATGTCAGAGGGGTGATGATGTCATATGACGTTCCAGCTCGTGTGTTAAGTGAGTGATGATATCATATGACGTTCTAACTCATTTTACGTCTAAGTAGAAATACGTCATTATTATACTTGTTGTGTTTCGATGTAATAATCACGTCTTATGACCTTTTTACTTGTGACTGATTGTCACATCGTACCATGTTTTATGATGTCGAGTTTTCCCAATTCTTTGTCGGAAAAATGTAACTTTCATTGTAAAAGCGTGACTTTGTGCATTTGAAATTCAAGTGAATCTTGTCTATACAATATATTCGAGCCATATGATGTGCTATTTTGATACATCTGGTTCTGAATCAATTACTATAATTGGGCTGTACAGTAAGTTAAATTTGTGTTATATTTAGCGCATATAGGGTTCCAGCGGTGGAGGGGAATCTTTTCACAGCTGAGCTGCTTTACTTCACTGGTGTGACTACCTTCCGCAACAATATTTAGTTGACAAAATAACTGTAATAAACTGTACAAGTTTGTTTAGTTGTTATTTATTGTTTACATTATTATTCATTGTGTTATTGTGACTATTATTTGTTACTTAATTAATGGTTTAGTTTGTCGTTCTAAATTTATTACGTTGGTGTTAATCAAACCAACTAATGGTCACTGCTGCTAGTGACGTAATGAGCAGTGCGTGCTATTATGCCGTCTACATGTGGGCATTCGTGATCAAGGTTGTCATGACAAGTTTTAAATGGAACTACACAGTGGTAGAAGAGTAGTTCCCTGTCTTACTTCCACCATTCAGTACATCTCACTCGCACCAGTGCGTTCGGAAGGTCGTTTTCTAAGCGGATTAAGATATATAAGGGAAATATTTCATTTATCAGCCTAGTTAGCGCACCTGAGTCGGAAAGTAAAGCAGTTAATGGTATTCCATAACAATTTATCATTAATGCTTTTAAACTGTCAGGGTAAAAAAATCAATGTCATATATGTGATTGTAAAACAAAGGGCAATGAAGATTAAAATCCATATTGAATGTTCATTTACGATTTATATTTAGCATGCATAATGGGTTTTATTCCTGTCCAGACAGCCTTTTCGTATGAGAACGAGGTGACCACTACGGAACGGAAGATTCAATTAAACTAGTTCAACCCGTTTACGCATCACGTTACAGTTTTTATTCCGTTTTCTCGGAAGAAGAGACGTTGAACTCGTCTCGTGTAACTGGCTCCGTGTCAGGCCGTTCTTTAATAGTCTTGTCACCTGAGTCAGGTGCACAGATCACAGCCAACTTAGATAACGAATGCTTGTATCCAAAGTACTATCCGACAGTTTCCCTTCTTCTTTAACGAGTTCATTCAGGGCTCTGTTCCGTTACCGTTATTTGAGCAAGTTAACCTAAAGTTGTCGATCCAGTTTGTTAAGAGGTATGGACTCGGTAAACTTCCTTCACCTGATCGTTAAATATGAAACAATATCCTGTATTAAGGACACTGTAGGATGGTTGAAGAGGAATACATATTATACAAACAACCCTTGTCGTTTCTGTATACAAATTACTACTAATTTGCCATGTGAAGCAGTATTTCACTCATTTCAACAAGAATTTTCAGATCTTAGGAAACGTGAGGATTTCTTTTGAGTAGGCCTATACTAAATTCTTTTTAACTTAAGAAAGTATAGTGGGTGACCCAAACAGTCCTCTAACGCCCTTACTTTTGAATGAAAAATAGACCTACATAGTAATGTGGGAATATAAGAGTTTGAGACTTAACACTAAGAGAACTAGTGTTACTCGGTCGTTGGGATAAGATTAAATATGCAGTTTTATGGATTCATTTAACCGTATTATCATAATTGTTTCCTTTTTTAATTTTGTAAAAAAGTAAATTGCACGAAACAAGACTACAAACCTTAAAATAATAAAAATGGTAGACATGTTTAAAATACCACACCACCACTCGTTTTGAACGCTGTAAGGGAGAAATTTGACAGGCCACATTTTTTTGGACTATTGACGTAGAAAATTCCCACTATCCTCTTATGTTAATTTCTCTAGTACGAATGTCACTTAAAATTTACGATTTTCGAACCCTCATTTGGTGAAAATCATTTTCTGTCATATAACTATCCCCCGAAGGTTAAGAGGGGATGTGGGAATGAAATTATCAGCTATGTAGATCTTACATAATTATGTTACACGTTAACTTTGCGTCCAATCATTCTCATTATCTATAACAAAAGTATTTATTATACCAAATAACATTTTTGTATGTAGCAAAATAATTTAAAAATAATAGCTAAAATAAAACTAAATTCAGTAATAAAATCCAAGAGTGTATTATCTGTTTAACTTCCTCTACCTGTGCAAGTACGTGCGGGAGCGAGACATAACTCTTGTGTATCCATTATCGTATTTCGCTGAACCTACAAATCCCATCCAATACAATTTCGAATCAGTCAGTACTTAATATATAGCTGTATTTCGTTTTATCTGTTGTTATTTTTTGTTAGTCCAGTTTTATCTCCAACATACTAAAAACGTTATATAATAATGTAACAGTACGATTTGTTGCTTCTTGAATATACTTACTACATTTCTTATAGAAGTAGGATAATATATTCAGAGTCTAGAACAATGTTCCAAATAAATATTTTTCATTATTTGTATAAACAACTGACGTTGGTGGAATAATAAATAAATATATATATATACATATTATATATATATATATATATATATATATATATATATATATATATATATATATATATATATATATATATATATATATAATTGTGTATTGAGTTTTAATAAAAAAATATAAAAAGGGTACTCAGTTTTTTAATTTTATTACATCCTAAAATATATATATATATATATTTCTATATTTAAATTGATTTGAATGTTAGTAGATTTGTCAGTTTAGATCTTCTAAACGTGTTATGGGACATCACTTAAAATCTCTTAAAATTCTAGATTTAAGAAAGAAGAGCTAAAAAGACGTTTTCAACTGTCATTAAAGTATAATCCAAGGAATCCTAAAATAACTAAAGTAAAGTTAAGTGTCGTTAAAGTGCAGTATTCGGTGTTATTGAGGAAGACGATTTTGAGTTTGATTTGTGTTTAAATGTAATTGCACTAGGACAAGTTTTCGAATGAGGCTGGCCAAGTTTTATTACAAAATATTCTGCTACCTTTAAAGAAGGTTGATTGTTTTTCTTCACCTTTCATTCGTCCGATGTGGTTTGAACAAAACAGTATCAACAACAGAGTGTTTGAGTTACACCGAAAAGTCTCATTAAAGCAGTAAATTTAGCATAAGTAATCGGTGGCATGTAATCCGGACACAGGCAATGACAGTGCTGTCAGCTTTACTTGTGTTTACGTCGCGCCTGTGACAGCAGGCCAGTCTGTAATTGGGCATTCCTATGTAAACAGATGTGGAGGAATATTAAGTCCACCTACGGTCCCCAGAAGCTGGACGATAGAAATCTGGGATCCGACTCGGTATTCCCAATTAGTCGGATGGCTTCACGATGAAACTTGGAAACTGAAAACGTTCTCAGGGCTAGTCGTTGTGGGAGTTTAATTAAAATTGTACGCAGTGTCGTTGGCACGGAGGTTGTTCGTGTCTTCGATTATTTTTTACAATTCAAAATAACTAAGTAAGTTTATGCCGTGGATATAAATTTACTGTCTCCACCATAGATTGAAAATTGAACAAGAAATGAATTTGAAACTAACCAAAGATGCGGACACCATTGTTCTAACCTAACGAAATAGTCTAATTTAAATTTCTATTGCGACACAATATCAAGATTGAAGAACTATTAACGATCGTTGTACTGTGTTCTGCTATTAACCGAATTTTATTGTACTTAATTAATAAACTTCCACGGCCATACAACAATTGTACGGCAAAACAATTCTTCTGCTTGAACATTTCTAAAACCATGCTTTGCTACCACCCCTAAAAATCATGTTACACCAATTGTACAATACATTACTTTGTTAAGATTTATATATCTTTCATTTTCTAGCATCTCTATATTGATGTAGAATGATAAATGCTGATAAAGGTATCATCCTAAAAGGGTAGTCTGCCACGACCCAACAAAAGCCACGCACTGTTGTTATAGAGATAAGCAAGAACCACAGGAACCAAGATCGGATGCAATCCATACTGCAATCTCATGCTGATATCCCTCAAGAAATATAGTTAACTATTACACAAAAATACGCTCTGCTACCGTTGAAACCCCACAAACAACTCTCTTCAAAGCTCTTTGAAAGCAAACTCCTATCATCCCACACAAAAACTATCCTCTGCTACGTCCCTTAGCGAATCGTGTACCGATCTAGTACAATCCATACAAGAAACATGCTCTTCTATAATCCCTACAAGCATTATCCTCTTTTACCGTTAAAAATCCACTAACAGATCCCTGCAAAAATAAAAACTCCCATCATCTAACAAGAAACTATACCTTCTTTTCAAGAACCATACTCTGCTATCTTCCGTAACCTTCTCTACAAGATCCATACTCTGCTACTGTTAAACAATCACAAAAAATCACTTCAAAAATCACAAACTGCCATCATCCAACAAGAACCATTACCTTCTCTGCTATTATCCGTAGAAGAACCATTTCCTTCTCTACAAGATCCATGCTCTGCTACTGTTAAACAATCACAAACAATCACTTCAAAAATCACAAACTGCCATCATCCAACAAGAACCATTACCTTCTCTGCTATTATCCGTAGAAGAACCATTTCCTTCTCTACAAGATCCATACTCTGCTACTGTTAAACAATCACAAACAATCACTTTAAAAATCACAAACTGCCATCATCCAACAAGAACCATTACCTTCTCTGCTATTATCCGTAGAAGAACCATTTCCTTCTCTACAAGATCCATGCTCTGCTACTGCTAAAAATCCACAAACAAGTCACTTTAAAAATCATTTACTACTACCCATAAAAACCACAATATTCGATCACCCACAATAAATAAGCTCTACTACCACTTCTTCTAAAACTATGTTTGGTTTTAGTATTCTTAAAAGAACTATGTATTGCTAAGAAGAAATCCACATCCTCTTTGTTCTCAGAAAGATTAATCAAACGGATATTGTTATTTGATGCCTTTGGACAACCTTATATTTCACTTTTTACGTTCGTTTAAAAGTATTCAAGTAATGCTTGATCGTATCTCCAAGCAAGTTCATTTTCTTGGATCTCGGAATGTGACTGACTCAGGTCGCTGAGAGGCCGGGCAGCCGAGGATGTTTTCAATCGTCTGTGATGAGAGGTTGGCGTTGTTTGCCCAGCCGGGCCGCACTAAGTGGTCCCACTGATTATGATGATTACCTGAGTGCCCGAGGCCTCCCCACCACCGCTACTACCGGTGCCGGATTCCGACCTCATTTAAATACACATATCCACTCCACAGGACCAGGATTTATGTTGCGTTATAACAGGGCCACTACAAATATTGTGTTTATTGACATCGTCATAATTGGATTGGGATCGGAACTGTGAGGGCTCGCTCGCTGACCGCCACCTTTGTCCGCGGCCATTTGCCTACCCCCGGGCTGATTGCTTTGCTTCTAGCTTGCTTCGCTCTCTCCAGCACCATTTATTTCTTCTGCTTCCATCCTTTCTTACAATTTCCTTTCCGTATTCAAAGCCAACAGTAACTGATAACTGTGTCCAGTAGTTTTTTGTCAAGAAGTTTAGCCCTTGATTGTTTATTCCTTATTATTACTTACAATATACATTTCATGTTTTAACTTGGCTAGTTGGTTAGGTCTGACACTACTGCTCCAACAGACATTAACATTGGACTATTTTAAAGAATTAAATCAGATGCTGACCAAAGTGATACAATTCAGTACCCAAAGCAGCATATTGATTCTGAGCAGAAGATACTATATTGTGAATTCCTTATAGCAATACATGGTTATTTAAGATTGAAGCATGGTTTTAAAAGAAGTTGTACAAAGTAGAGCATGCTTTGAGTTTAATCGAATCATGAGATTTTCTGGAATGATACAGTAGTATGAGGTTTTTGAAGTGATTTTTTTTTTGTGAATTTTTAACGGTAGCAGTGTATAAGGGAAGGGGTAGCAGTGTTCTTAGAGAGAAGATACTGGTTCTTGCCAGGATGATAATTGTTGTGGATGGTTGTCATAGAGAGCTTAATCCAAGTACCGGTGAGCGTGGATTTTTCGACGGTCTATCACTTTTAACTAACGGTAACCATCGGAAATTCGACGGTCAAACATTGCCGCAAATAAACCAGTTTCTATGGTAACGATAATGTTTTATCTGCGATGTATTAGTATTGGTATCGTTTGATATTAGATGAACCGATCTATCGACATACACATTCGATATGCGTTTCTTTTGTATTCTGAACAACAGAATTAATAATGTAGTTCAGTTTTCAGTTTCGCCGTTAACGCTGCGTTGCGTTCGCGTCAGCGTCTTGTTATCTTTCGTTGTTTTTGCTGTCAAATAACACTGTTTCGTTGTTTTTGAATGTTTTTAGTGTAATAACAATAACAATATTTCATATATTATATTGGTGAAGTGCACATTGAATGTTTATGTCAAATAACATTTCTTTAGTTATATAATTAGTAAGCTATTCAGGCATATAATGTGAATATTTTAGAACATTGTACATGTTTTATTTTTGAATATCGGACTTTATAAATAGATTTGAAAACGAATAGGGATTTTTTAGACCGTTCAATCAATATAAGAGATTTATAACACAGTGAACCCCAGTATAATCTGATTGAAAGAGTAACATTTCATATCATGGTGATTTCTTGTCCCTCTCTGATGAGGAAATACTTCTTGCACTGTTGTGCTGTTAGGGTGATAACAATTTAATTTATAAACATATCTTATAATATATATATTTAGATAACATTTCTGCCAATTTGTATATTTTGGAATTTTGATTTATTCTATTTTTACTTATTTTCTTGGTATGGTCCCCCCTCCCCCCAATACAAGAAACTTTTTTTCAAATTATTTAACAACAAAGTTTTAAAAAATTGAAACTTATTAAAATCCTACTTTATCATAAAATTCAGAATTTTATAAAACTATGTTGTATAAGCCTATTAATGTAAAAATATATTACATTTACTATTTTTATTGCTTTTTTTGAAAATATCCTTGCAAAACATTCAAAAATGGCTTGTCAATAGTGGGTTTTTAGTTGCCAGTAGTTGGGTTAAAGAATGTTTTTGGAAGGCGCAGTTTGCTCTATTACAGGGCCTGAAAACAGATGATAATTACAACTATATACACAAACTCTCTGTATTTTTTATTAAAAGTCTGTTGTGTATTCATATATATGTATATACGAGTACATTATATGTATGAATGTACTGCGTTCTTTATGTGTGCTTTATTTCGTGTTAAATAAGAGAATAATATTTTTTGGTCGTAAAAAAATAGAATATAGACAACCTCAAAAACTCTCAAAAGATATTTAATATATCTACATATACTAAATTAACAATTAACAATAGCGTACATCTGCTTACCCTTTATTTAACAGTTGGCTGTTTATATTTAAACTGTATACAGGCAGCAGCTCAAGTGCAATGAGTGAGGTACTGTAAATAAATGTAGGCCTACATGCTTAGATTTTACTTATACATTTTTAACTACTAATATTTGATGTTTCATAATAAAAACCCCGCCAGACACACGACGGGATTGGCAAGTGAAGCGTGCAGGGGTGTATCCTAGAGTAATCTATTTTAGGTTGCCGCAGACACGGATTTGATTCTGTCACTAGTGATAATAACTCCGTCCAGTGCTGTATATGGGACATATCAATTTAACCCAGTCCCATAAATTCCAAGTCACTGGAAATGATCCTCCAGGAAATGTTAGATTTCCGTTACCTTGATTTGCTGCTCCGCAGATGCTCGCTTTCCGGAAGAATAAATTGTCAATGCAGACGTGGAAATGGAAATTCTGTAGGTATTCTTTATCAGATAAATCTACATGTCAGTGGTACGGGATCGAGTCGCTGTCTCAGCTGACGTGGAATTGCTTTCTGATCGATGAACTTGGATTTGTCCGTACAGTTATTGAACTATTGAATATGAATGAGAAAGTTCAATATATTTGTGTAATTTAAAATTATATCCCTGATTAAAAATTAACTTATTTCAGGTGATGTTTAGATTGTTTTTTTGAAAATCCTTTTTCTGTTGTCTTTTAATATGTACATTTATTTTACATTATTAGTTGTAGCCTTCATTATAGTATTTTCTTGGCTGTTTATTGAAATAACTTTTTTTTTTTTTGAAGTACGTAATTTACAAATAATATGTTGGATATATTATTTGTCTTTTAAATTGCCGTTTTCTCATTACTGTACGGTCTTTATTCTTGTGAGAGACAGCCGCGTTAATCGCTAGATTCACTGGAAGCTCTTTTTTTATCGTCTGTTTTTAAAGAGTAGAACTTCTTTTATCACCAATTTTAATAATTCGACTTCTTTTTATCTCCCGACTTCCTCAACGAACGGCTTTTTCTTGAAAATCACTTTCTTAAGTTCCTCTTTACTGATAAAACTATTCATATTGTTTTTGGTTCACAAAAAAAGTGAATTGGATATACTATATTAAATAATGTTATAGACCTATTTATTTACAACCTAATTTTTATATTCCTCTATAGACAACTTAAAACTACGACATATCAAATAGTTTCGTAAGATATTTAAATATGAATCGATTCGTGAGCCAAATTACTCATTTTCCATATCTAAAATAACACTATCCGTGTCAAATAGTGCATATCGATTACTTATTTGATGGATGGATGGATTTGGTAAATGGTTAATGGAAGATAACAAACATTAAAAGGTGGCAATCAGATACCAAGGTGGAAAGTTTTTCTACAGTTCCTCGAAAGTGTATTAATTGGGACATGGACCATCAATGTTTTTCAATAATGACTGAGATAGCTAGGTTAATCGCCATTTTAACGTTTAACTTTTCAAACAAATGTCTGCCTTATTGATAAACCTTTTATACTGTCCGGTTAGCTGATAAACGGCTTGATTTATGGCGAGTTTGTTTATCGCCTGATTTGTTCGGCCTGAACAGTTCTTTTATCGTCCGATTTAATGACGCCCCCCTATTTTTTGGCGCCCCAGTTCCTTAGCGAACGTTTCTATTTTTCGTTCTACTCTGTTTTCGTTGGTTTACGACGGGACTTGTCTAGTTAATTGACGATTCGATTAGGACATCAGCCCAACTCCTTGAATTGAGTGGGCTACGCACTGATAAGGCCTACCACACTCGCGTGGGCTCGCTCCTGTCTAGCAGTGGTTTTATTGCTTGGAATTGGACTGGTTCTCTAACAATCGTAGGCAGATCTCATAAAAGCAAGAGACGTCGAACGTTAACTATTACTTTATAAATTTAGTGTTTTTTAAATATCATGACCTGTTTTAATAATAGTATCGCTACGCACAGCTGAATCTTTTAAAAATGGTATCGCCAGGCAGACCTAAATCCTTTAAGAGCGACATTACTGCACAGAGCTGAATCCTTAAAGAACGTCATTACTGTGCAAAACCGAATCCTTAAGAACGATATTACTGCACAGAGCTGAATCCTTTATGAGCGACATACTGCACAGAGCTGAATCCTTTAAGAGGGACATTACTGCACAGAGCTGAATCCTTTATGAGGGACATTACTGCACAGAGCTGAATGCTTTATGAGCGACATTACTGCACAGAGCTGAATCCTTTAAGAGGGACATTACTGCACAGAGCTGAATCCTTAAAGAACGTCATTACTGTGCAAAACTGAATCCTTAAGAACGATATTACAGCGCAGAGCTGAATCCTTAAAGAGCGATATTACTGTGAAGTATTGAATCTTTTAAGAATAGTATCGCTGCGCAGAGCTGAATCCATTAAGAACGACATTACTTCGCAGAGCTGAATCCTTTAACGATATTACTGCGTGGAACTGAATTGTTTAGTGATATTACTGCGCAGAGCTGAATCCTTTAACGATATTACTGCGCGATACCGAATTGTTTAACGATATTACTGCGCGAGAATGAATTGTTTAACGATATTACTGCACGGAACTGAATTGTTTAGTGATATTACTGCGCAGAGCTGAATCCTTTAACGATATTACTGCGCGAGACTGAATTGTTTAACGATATTACTGCGCGAGACTGAATTGTTTAACGATATTACTGCGCAGAGCTGAATCCTTTAACGATATTACTGCGCGAGACTGAATTGTTTGACGATATTACTGCGCAGAGGCGAATCTCTTTCGTATTTTACTTAACTTTTGCTAAAATCCAAGTGATATACCATACTTAAGTGGCTAATTAATCCTAGATCCACACTTAAACCTGATTTACACATTTAAACCTGCATATTTAGCCTACATATGTTCATGTCGTAACATCGAAATAAACAGCAAATCTAGGCATAATTAAAGAAGTTTGCATATAAAAAATTTTACCTATATTATTTAGTCTAAAATTGCGGTACTTATTTTTTTTTAATATTAATTTATTCGACTTATTTAAGACCACAACTTATAAATGTCCATGTTGAATGGACAAACTTTAAATACCTCAATTTTAATTTTACAACTAAATATTAATGCCCTGTAATAAAACCTGAAACTTAAGAAAATTTCTATAAAGGTATCAATCTATTGACAAACCTTTTAGTGGCTCTAAATAGCGACTGTGGAAAACTACGTTACTGTGTCCGGGCATTATTTCTTTAATATTTCCTCGTTTGTTCTGCCATATGAAAAGTATCCCACACTTTACAATGCAATTCTTTCTTTCCCCAACAATTAGCTCGATTTGCAGTAAGATAACAGCTATACTACTGAACAGTTTGGCTTGTCTATTACGGAATAAGTTATTTACCAAATAATACAATTAATTTTGAAACAGTATGTGACAGTACAGTATATTTTACCGAAATAATTACAAGTTTTTTTATATAGTGAAAAATGTCAATTCTGTTTAATTTGGTAATGTTAATGGAATTTAATAGCTATTTATTTTTATCAAAATATAGAAAAAGGACTTTAAATTGTAAAACACACTCTTGTTTTAAGTACAGTAGTATAATTGTCATTTAGCAATTTTGGACCTTTTTGGTTATGTGTCAAAAATCTTAAGCTAGCTTTGTATAGGGATACATACAAATAACAACTTCTAATCTTTATTCAAACAGTCAATAGTTGAATATTATGCTAAATGTTTTTGAATTGTTTTCCTAGGTTTGCTCAAATTTATTTTCCTTTAGATTAGATAGTATAGGTTTATTAGCCTTGTTTAATATAAGCTTATCATTTTAATAAAAAACAATTTTTGTTATATATTATCTTTAAATAAAATGTTCTAAGACTACTGACAAAGAGCAAACTCTAGGTGGAATTTTGAATGATACTGTGTGAATTGTATGATCAAGACGGGTTGTCCCCAACTATATGCGTGTAGTCTGGTGTCGTTTTGCGGTTTCTCAGCGGCGAGCAGGCCTCCACGCTTGAGGCGTAGCACGCAATATGCCCGCCAGGCGTCACAGGCCACAGGTCTTCCTAGCAGTGAATGCCACAGTCTGAATGGTGCCTAATAGTTTTCAAACATGCGATAATGTAATCTTGATTGTAAACGTAAGTTTTAAATTTGCACTATTTTATTTTATGTTGAGGTTTCAGTTATTTTATATTAAATTTTAGTCATATCTTTATTTTGTCTCTTAATTATTTTCTGTATTCTGTAGTATGATAATACGAAACTCCCACCATAAAACTTGTAGTCCGTGTAGTACAAATGTATTTCTTTTTTATAACTAATCAAAGCAATGCGTTATTAGCTTTGTTCATGGTTCCTAGATATTTTGTAAATGAATTTGACAATTTTAGATGATTTTACAAGACGGTTGCCCTGTGGACCGCATCCATGAACACATTCTTGATAAATCTGAAATCTTTGAGTACAGTGATTTTAATACATCAAACAATTTTTGGAATAAGAAGTATCATTGAAACAATCGCAATATTAACTGATTACCCAACCAGGCAGTTATTACGTGGTCCGGACTCCCTTTAAGTCTTAAATATGCCTACCCCTTTCATCACCCAAGTTAAGTTGGCATTCCTGTTGATTGTGCTGTCTTAACTGATTACCCAACCAGACAGTTATTACGTGGTCCGGATTCCCTTTAAGTCTTAAATAGGCCTATCCCTTTCATCACCCAAGTTAAGTTGGCATTCCTATTGATTGTGCTGTATTAACTGATTGCCCAACCAGATAGTTATTTCGTGGTCCGGATTCCCTTTAAATCTTAAATAGGCCTACCCCTTTCATCGCCCAAGTTAAGTTGGCATTCCTGTTGATTGTACTGTATTAACTGATTGTTTCGTGTCAGACAATAGACATTGTCTGTAAATTACAATTACTATTAGCCACTTAACCAAGGAATGATCGGGGTGCCAACCTAATCTCCTTCCCCAACCTGCCCCTCCCACCCTTCCTACCAGTTTACTGTTTACGGTGACCAACCGTATTTGTTAAAATAAGCTCTCGTGCATGAGTAATAATATTAAATTATTTCCTATTATACGCCATTTGAATACACGAAAAACCAGCGTGTCTGTTCAGGGTAGGAGGGGGGAACAATAGAGTACCTTGAGTGTATGGAGTTGGAATGATTGTGAAGTTGTGAGTATTTAGAGGTGGGGGTAGAAGATACATTTCCCAGGCCAACGCAGCCGGATCATCTGAATCCGGATCAAAACGAACCATCCAGTATACTTAGAGGGATATTAAACAATTTATTTACCGGCTGTAATAAATATGTCCAACTGACGTTTATGAATGAGAGAAGGGGTTTGGAAATGCCGGATTTATCGAACACAAAGTGGAGTGAATCTATATTCAAATAGGCCCAATATCGATGTAGGAGCGGCCTTACGTTAATGTAAATCTGTGTTTATGTGTGAACGCCAAACGAATCACATTTAGAGCGCAATCAGAGCCATATTACCATAGCAATATGTTCCACGCGGAGTGACGGATTGCTTCTTGGGCTCATGTCGAATCGCATAACCTTAGGCAATTTGTAACCATACTCACTTCTTTTTACTTATTTACTTTAATAAGAATCAGGAAAGTAACTTTATTTAAGGTTTCATTACATTTTTAACTTTAGTTCCTTTTTATTTGATCAATACATTTAAATACAGATAGATGTATGTTCTGGTGTGTTTTATTTAATACGGTAAATTATAATTTATGACCATCAAACTATGTATTTAACTAGCTTTTTACCAGTGCTTTGCTACTGGATAAACATATAAACAGTAATGTTTAGATTTAATTAAAATTAAATTTCATATTTCAACAAGCATTGCCGAGCTAATTTCAAAAGTCTGCATTTCATTTGCGTTTATTTAACAGCTGACGATTAATTAAATAAATAAAAATTCCATACAAAATTTAAAAGGCACTGGGGTGGAGCCATAGTGTCGGATGTAAACAAAACCATGCCAGAAACCCTCCCGGGGGTATACCGAACAACTCCCAAAGGTTCATGGCGATCCGATGAATGGAGTTGCGTAAAGGACAAACTGAAAGACAGGCATTCATTAACTCTTTCATTTTTATTCATACAGATTCAAAAAAACTACCGTACATAGTTGAAAATATATTTCCATTCGAAGCAAATGCATAGATTTCATTATGTTTTACAATGTAATATTAAAAAAAAAAAAAAAAAAAAATGGCAGTCGATTTCATTTATCTGTTGCCTCAAATACTTTTGAAATAGAGCTAAGCTGTCATTTATCATTTTGCTTAACAATACAGACTAAAATAATACAATTAATTAACATATTTTCTCAATGTAAGATTAATTTGTAAATGGTTCACATTTTCAGTACTGAGAAAAAGGTATTTAGAAATTGAATTACGTTAATTTTAAGATTACCCAACCGTAAATTATTAAAATATGCCAATCCATAGCCACTTGTTACACACAGGCTGGCGTAAGCACATGTGAGGCTAACAATTTTACTGTCCTAGTATATACTTCTGCGATATACTGTATGTTCAATTAATCTATTTTTTATTTTATTTTCAGGTGTGTATGCTTAGCTGCAGCAGTTAATTATAATAGCAAGTCTTGGTAAGGAAAAATATTTTATAATCTTTTTAACCCTTCAAAAATATTTACGTTTAAGATATATATTTAATATTGAATTACGTACACATTATTTAAAAAATCAAGCTTATTTCCTTGAATGATAATAATTTTAAATAAATATACACACAAAACTAGGAAATTAATCCCGTGTTGATTTTATAAAAAAAGTATAATGCCTTAAAAATAATGTTACAAAAATTAATTTTAAAAAATTTTAACGTTTATTATTTTATTTAAATATGGCTAATATACAGCATTTTCCATCATTTGTTTTTAGCTAATAAAATTGTATAACTCTTCCGTGTTCCTAAATAATCTATATGCATTAAATCTGTATCCGTAACGAACAAGTAAATATTAAACGTTACCCGATCTAAATTCCTTTTATGTATTGTTCATCAGCTGTTTTTAAATTCGTGAGCCTCTACAAAATCTGCAAGGCTGACCATTTTGTGTTTTGGACCGTATTTTATTCAGGAAAATACACCAAAAGAATTGAAACATTGATGAGGTGGGGTGTGGGGTCTTGTTGAAAGTTTTACACCGGAGATCCCTCGCGCCGTCGCCACACAACCTACGTGGCGCCACGATGTACAACAAACCGCCCACCACGACAACTACGTGATTGAAAATCATTTATGATGTAGTTTGACGGTCAAAAAGTACAGAAATTCCGTATTTTTAGTGCAATATCCTGAATGAAATTTTTTTATTTTATAGGATAAAATAATTACGATTGTAAATTCGTGTTAAGATTTAGCTTTTGCACATCCGTGATTAATAAAATATCGTTATTTAATTTTCTACTCATAAAAAGTTAAATCGTTGTTCCCAGTTGAAAAAAGACGTTTAGTCATAATTCCGCCTACGTAAAGGTTTTCTTTATTTTCTCTCATACTTCATTGTTTTGTAACTTTGGCGTTCATTTCTCAGCTTGGAATTGTTATGTTACTCCATTATTTTTTTCGGTAAAAACTATAATATCGGATATATAACCGTCCAAGAAGAGATAAGTCCTTATAAGACAACGAAATAAGTCAACCAGGGAAATTTTATTTTCACAGTTTTTTTGTCTTTTTTATTTGTCTATTATGCCAAAAAATGTTCTCCTATACTATTATAATTTCTTTAAAATTATTAATTAGTTGTAAAAAAATAATCTGTCAGTTTATAGTATAGTAAAAAGTGTTATGTAATTTATTCTTCTTTTCATTGTGTGATAACATCCGAACAAAAAACATTGTATAATTTATATACAGTTCCATTTTTAAATAATTATTAATATTACTTTTCTAATCAAGGCTAGGTTATAATAACATCAATAATACTGTTATAATAATAACACCAAATCACAAAACAATTCTCAGCATCAATGACAAACGACTTATATAGGTTATGTTTACAGCAGACTACAACCTCCATAACGAAATAAGCTTATCGTCACGTTGACTCACAAAATCACTCTAAACATCTACCGTTAACGGTTTTGGAGGTTATGTTTGGAACTATTTCAAATCGTTAATTAGTTGTTTAAGCTGTATTGGTAAATGTGTTTAAATGTATAGTTGAAGTTACTGTTAATAATTGTTGTTACATATTTACTAAGAACTAAGAAAGTTCAAAAATAGATAAAATTAAAGAATGCGAAATTATTAAATCTCCTTTTAAGTTACCTTTAAATTTAGGGCATTTTCGTCTACTGGACATAACTGATGTGAACACAGGCCTATTAATATTCAGGTTGCCTAAACAATAATAAGTACATTAGGACACAAAATATCAATTTACTATCCATAAATAGTCGCGAGTCACTGGATCTCTGTAGTTTTTCAGGTTTATAAAACTCAGTCAACTAATTAATATTAATAACAATTAAAACTCTGTTTATTAAATGTTGACAGAACAATTGTATTCTTATATTTTATTTCATCCACGCATAATAAAATAACAAAAATCATTACAACATTACAGTATTGTTGCCCTAGTATTATGTTTCAGGTAAGATACTTGAACTTCGTGTTTGAAACGAACGAAATGGGATTTCATATTACATTCTTGCTTTAAATTCCGGAATATTTTTATGGGTTCGCGCCCGGGATTTGTATTTGTAAAGGCCCACTTTTCCCATTTCGGAGTTCTGTGTAGGTGGGTTCGAACGTGGACTTGGGAACGGATTCCGGCCAAACGGTGCCATAAACGATCGTCTCATTTGCATTTAAACATCTAGCGTACCGTATGTCGATTTTGGCGGCCATTTTGAGTTGAGCGAAGCGCCACACCTGCTAGCTACTCCCGTGGGGACAAATGCGGGTCCTACTGTTGTCACAGACCACCATTTTGGCTATTAGTATTCCCTGGTAGTAAGTACAGCATAAATTAGTCGTCTGTGCACCCGGCGTTCTCGATTGGTTGCGATCGAGGCGTAAAAACCGTTTGGCTTTGTTCGACCTCGTAACGTTCGAATACGGCTTCAGCACGCAGAAACCACAAACTCCTTTGTGTTACATTTACGAATTTTTCCCCCTTTTTTGTAAAAATATACAAAATCTTTATATTAATGTTTAACGTTAAGTTTGACAAACGGTTCATAAAATAGTAAAGTACCGTAACTGAAAAGTTGTACGATTAAACAAATATTTACATGTACACCGAAAACAAAACAAGGAATTCCCTAAAAAGATATGTGATTGGATTCATCAGTCAGCAAATATTGTTAAACTTCTTTATGTGTCAGTAGATTTGAGCAGTTGACGGTTTTAGTAGCCCTAAATATCAGAAGGTTTCAGTAAAATCGATATATTTCGTTAGATGAAGAAGATTTCAGTACATATCAGAAGGCTCAGTAAAATCGAAATATGTCGTTAGATGAGGAAGATTTCAGTATATATCAGAAGGTTTCAGTAAAATCGAAATATGTCGTTAGATGAGGAAGATTTCAGTATATATCAGAAGGTTTCAGTAAAATTGAAATATGTCGTTAGATGAGGAAGATTTCAGTATATATCAGAAGGTTTCAGTAAAATCGAAATATGTCGTTAGATGAGGAAGATTTCAGTATATATCAGAAGGTTTCAGTAAAATCGAAATATGTCGTTAGATGAGGAATATTTCAGTATATATCAGAAGGTTTCAGTAAAATCATTCATTTATTAATTATTTATCGCTTGTATTATTAATTACGTGTTAATATTATCATTGATATTCTGTAAATTGTGGCCATGCCGTTGATATGACTAAATAAATAAACAAAGTACGAAAATTATTATTACATCTTTGAAAATTTGAGAAAAAATCTGTGTAACATGGACAGATTTGGATTAAATTTAGATGTTAAAATAAACATATATGTCGTTAGATGAAGAAGATTTGAGTATTATAGGAAGATCTCAGTAGACATTACTACTGTAGATATTGATAAATACTTGGTATCATCTTTAAGTCCAAAAACAAAGTACGCATAAGAAAAACTCTAGATAAAAACCAAAAACACTTCAATGTGTTTTTTATTGTTTGTTTGTGATAACATCTATTTTCATGAAAGACTCAGTGATGATATTGCAGCGTTATTAGTTGTGATTCACATAGACAAGAATGGAATGACAGTTCCCAGCTTATCGTAATGGGTCAATTGACCGATTTGGCGTCTGAATCGTGTTATATAACTGTTTAATTGCGTCTTTTCGTAGACAATGTGTTTAAAATAATCATGACATATTTTTTTAAAGCAGATTTTTCGTTCTAATGTCAGTATTGACATAATTGATCGTTTTTACTAGAGGGCTATGTTAATTAAGAGTTATTTAGTTATACAGTTTTAATAAGTTATTTCATAGTTATGTTGTCCGATCGCCTCCAACTCGTCAGTTATTGGTAGCCGGTATGTAAAAACAACCACCTTAGTGCCATTTAAATTCCATCAATTCGGTTTATGGTTCAGAGAACGGGACCGGACGGCTGGCCGGGGACAGTTGACATAGTTGTGTCTCTCTTAGGACATTCCTAGTAGTTTTCAACCGACACACTATGAAATTAGATCCAAGTGTACAACTATGCAGTCATTGAACTGCGAATCTTACGGGCTTATTGATAATCTCAAACTATAAATGTTTTCGAATCTGTAAATATATTTGACAGTAACAAAGTACGTTTTTAATTAAGTTTTTTATGTTAAATTTGTAGTATTTAATTATATTAGTTAAGACACAGAGGAGAAATAAATAGAGGTCGCATCCAATTGTGTACAGAATGTCGATTTATAGAAACTTGGGTGTCGTATAGGTAGTTCTCCAATTCACCATGCGGAAGGCAGAGGCAGCACCGCTGTCGATCCCTCCCCTTATTCCCCTCCAAATCCTGAAGGATAATCGTAGTAACTAAATTATTACTACAAATTTATAAAGAATTATATTAGTGGTAACTGCTACTGAAGCGTTCGCTGCGTCCATCAGAAAGTAACTTATGTTTCTTTTTTTTCTCTGTGTGGATCAGATTATTTAATTTGAATTAAGAAGACTATAACAATTCGTAAATGACAAAGAACTATCACAAAATAATAAATTAATAGCAAGATGTACTTGTTTTGAATATATAAATATTAATCAGTTAGTTGGTAATACAATCAGATATCTCGTTGCTTATTTTACTATCGTTGGAACATTGAAACTTGATCCGATATAATCCGGGAGAAACTCAGACGCTAAAAGAAATTTAGAAAAGCCTAAAAGCTTTGCTCCACTTTCAGCGTTTCATCGCATTAATTTGTTTCAAACAAAAGTTTGATATTGTAAAAGTGCAGCAGTCGCTTGGCGTCGTGGAGGAAAACTTTTCCCGCCAGTTTTATCACAGCCAAAGTTAGGTTACGTTCTCCTATTTTACTGTCGGCATTTGGAACTCTGTAGCGGCTAGTAAATAGTAAACTATATTGAATATGAAGATCAGTTCAGAATGTTGTTGATTACGTTGCAACTCACCACACCCGTTCTTGTTTGCAAAAGTGAATATTTTATAATGTAAATCGAGTCAGCTGATTTGCCTATCGTTATTGTGGCTCCGCTGAAGAAGAATCTTCGCTCCATCCTCTACTCGAATGTTGACTTAGGTTTATCTCCCATCGTAATAACAGTGTAGGTAATGATGGGTTCGTGCTCGGAGCCAGCGCGGGTCAGCCGCCATCTTTAAACACTTTGCTCAGTCTTTGCACCGAATTCATACATCAGCTGTGTTTACTCGGTGCCAACATGATACTTTCCCGCCGAAACCCTATCCCACGATTCGCATCCACACCCACGCGACTGCCGGCAGAAGATGGGAACTGGGGAAGCTGGAAAAGGAACGTCGGGAGTAAAATCTTAAGTGTTCTGTTCACTGTATTATTAATCACCAGATGACTTCGGAGAGTTGAACAAATATAAGATGTTTGGAGTAACAACTGTCGTCTTTCCCTTCTAATAACAACAAACGAAATATATCAATAGAAATTGTTCTTTTCCTTCTTACATTTTTTAGTCCTATCGACTTTACCGACTGATCATTTCCACAGATTCTGATGTACATCGAGACCAAATAATGGGTCAACTTAATATATGAAGATAATATTTATTCTGAAACTATTTGAACATATATATTTATTGTACCCTCACATAATTTATAAATAGCTTAACAACGATAAACCAACAAATTTTTTTTTTTTTAATGGTTAGATTTATGATTCGTCAAGAATCCTTTTAGCCCTTCAACCTTTTCTTTGTACATGAGACTTTCGCCTAGTGTGTGTCTTCTCGTGAATTTCTACCCCCCCCCCCCCGCCTTTGGATGCTCACTAATTTTTGGTACCACTAACCCTAGAGCTCTCAAATGTCCTTCCATGGTCCTTACAAGGATGTCATAGTGCACTTTTGAAGCCATATGGTTATTATCTCTTATATAGCTAAATAAATTAACATTTCACTATTTTCGTAAATAGGTACTCAACCTAAGAACAAAAATCGTCAACGAATGACAAGATAATCATACTATTAATGATTACTTTGTAATTAAAAAAAAAAACTTTATAAATATGTAAATTAAAATATCTTAATTTTGGATTTGTAAAGTTTAATTTTTTTCTTTTTGGAATAATGTTTGAAATTCTACTCAACTTTTAAAATTTAAAGTAGTTACTACATGTATAAAAAACGGGTGATGTGTTTTAGTTGTTTCCTACATGAGGTACGTTCAACAAAACCAGGGAAAACAGTTTTGTCACTGAATGAAGGATTTAATTCCCGTGAAAATACACGGCATTGGTTGCAGCTACCTAGCCGATATCACTTGCGAGCGGAGTTCGGTTTTATCTGAAGCAGTTATGGACGCAGTTTGTCGCGCTATTTGGCAAACACCCCCTTCCCTTCACCATAAATCTGCAACGTTATTTTTGTTTGTCAGCAAATCACTTGTTTCATAGCCAAGTGAGTTAGTTGGTTTTCGTTTTTCAACCGGTATCCCTGCGGTGATATAAATTCACGCCGTTTCATCTCGCTCTCGAACCGATAGCGGTTTTGATATTAACGCAGTTAAATTCTTTTCAATCTCACTTATTTTGTCCATGATGAAAATGGAATATGTAATACCATTAGGTAACGAAGTGCATGACAATTTAAGGGTTAAAATTGATTTAAAAAAATAAATTGAATTTCGATGACAATGAACTATGAGACGATGAAAGTACTTTCCGACATGGCACAAGTTTAGTCAATTTATTGTTGCTATAAGCCTCCCACATTTTGAGATACTTCGTCTATCTATGCAATGTAAAGGAAGCACTCTCCGACTTATGTGGCATATGCATACATAGCGTGGGTGTGACATGATTTTACCTTTGTACGGGAGTATAATATTCTGGGCGTGACATGATTCTACGTATGTATATAATAATCCATTTACAACTATATATTGTTCTTCAAATGGTTGTTAAATTGCCATGTTCAGTAGAATTTATATGTGAAGAAGCGGCTGACAATGGCATCCATGCCTCGCGCATAGGGCGAGTTCACAATTATTCACAAATAATTTTGACTGGATAATTCATTTGATTCTTGAGGGCTCACTAACTGACTCGAATATTTTGATGGATTCATACATCGGAAAGTCAGCAAAATTTCCTCTGAAACGGCCTAAAGACAAACTGGATCACTTCTGTTATGAGCCCAGTTTGTCTTCTCGCGAAGAGTCAACAACATCTGATTTTCGCATGCTTCGGTACGACCTATATTTACACGAAATTTGACGTTACACGAAAGGTCAAACTCATACCACAACTATCTGTACCTAAGAAAAGTCGACCAGTTCTTATTTTGGGCACTTTTTCGTAACCTAAGCGTCCTTCTGACTAATGTCTAATCAGAAAATATTAAACCCTTTACTTTCAACGAGTGAATTACGGTATTAAGCTCTGGCGGGGTTACGAACACAGGTTTTCCGAAATCTTAACTATTCCCTAACCTAACACCTAGTAACTCTTGGTCTATAAATAATAATTAAAAGCATTTTTTTGAGGCTATGTTACGTCTATAAAAATTTCAAAAAATATAGTTGCCCGATTGGGCTTTAAATTCTAAGTACATCTACAATTGGGAATTATCAACCAATCGGTGGCTTTTTAGGTGGGCCCAATGAAACGAAAATCTAACTGCAGTTATTCATGGCAGTAGTGGCGCTGCCAAACGGCAAAACACGGAACCAGCAGTGGGTGGAGTGGCGGTGATTTATACATGTACTACCTGTCCTCTCTACTCTATTGTCAAGGGTAGAACTTACACGGAGGTAAAATGACCATTGTCGTTGGACTGGGAATGTGAAAGATGCATTTTTATAAAAAGGAGCTTGTGTGTTTGCCCAACGTTTACAATAATTATAAATAAAACTACAATATCGTAAAAAGCTAACACGTCTATGTTTATAATCGTATTGATTAATTAGATAATTTTATGAAGTAAGCTACATGAATAACTAGAATTTATTAAATTGTTAAGTAAAAACAAATTAGTATTTTTGTATACTCTATCTTGATGCAGTTACATAGCAATCATTACTATATGAAAAGAATCCTATGTATGTAAGTTACATTACAATTTTGATGCAACGATAACAAAAATTAAAAAAACGTATGATGACAAGTAATCATCTGATGGATACTCGTACAAAAAGGAAATACAAAAACATTTAGTTTCTATTCTCCCTCTTCAATGAATGCCATCATCGTCTTTAACTCAGTCAGTAATTTTATATTTATATATTTCAATATTAAAATTTACTTATATATTCAATATTGAAATTTTTCAATTTAAAATTACTGTAGTCTTTTGAGTTAAAGACGATGATGGCATTCCTTAAAGAGGGACGTTATAAACTAAATGTTTTTGTTTTTCATATTTGGACGAGTGTCCATCGGATGATAATTTAGTATTGTAATTAGTGTAATACGTGTTGGTACAAAAACAGTACAAGTGAACGTCATACAACACAAATATATTACAATATGAGCACAAAATGCACGAATATATTACAATACAAATATATTTTTGAGCATTTTTTTACTTACATTGTAATATATTTGTGTTGTGTGACGTTCACTTGTACTGGATGATTATTTGTCGTCATACTTTCTTTATAATTTTGTTATGGTTGGATCAAAATTAAGGATTTTCGTAAAGGCCTTACAGAAAACAGAATTTATGTAAATAAAACATGTTTTTTATGAGGTTTATTTATTATATAACCAAACTTAATAGTAACACATAAGATTAAATACGCATTTTGAATGAAATGATAATTTTTTAGGATGGATCCATGTTAAAATATATCATCAACTGAGTCTAAAAAATGATCCAAACTTTACTTAATATAGATATAAAATAAATAAATTATCATTTTATCTAGAGTCCTAACTTCAACAAAAGATTCGTGATCCAAAGCCACGAATTAAAATCATATTTCAAATAATTAAAAACATTTTACACAGCTAGTCTTTACTGACTATCGTGATAAAAGAGAGGAACGCCATTAACTCATTAAATCCCTGTTAGTTTTGCTAAAATGAAAGTTTAACTCAATAAGCCAGCCTGGCCGGGCTTCCTTCAGCTATTTCCTAATGTAATTGCATTACTTCCTTTGCTATTTAACAATCCGTGTAATGGAATAAAAACGTTTTAAGTCTTCAGAAAAAAAGGACTGGATATGTATAGCATTACGAACAATTGTTTGTTTCCTAAATATATTTCAACTTTATGCTTCTTATTTTAATTAGTTAACAGGTAGTTTTGGTTTTGTGCTATGTACAATCCTAATACTGAATATATATAAAAAAAAGATGTACTCTCTAAGCACGAAATCTTCGGAACCACATACTGTAACAGATTTTGATGACATTTGATGGGAAGTTAGATTTTGTATCAAAGAGATCCACTAAGAAAATATTTCTATAAATTCCATTCCTAAAGGGTAGAAATATCCCGTCTACGTTTCCTTCTTTCAATAAGGGAAACATTGGCATTAATTAATTTAATTGAATAATTTACTTCAAAAGCTGATACAAAAAGCATAAACACGACACAAAAGCTTGGGTAATTGGTTTTCATTGTGAAAGGTTTAAGGTCATTTCTACTAACTGACATGATTGTACTACTTTTCATCCTCTTAATGTTGACTTATAAGGTTTCCCAATTTATAAAACTTTGTTATCTAGGAGAATGGCAGCAGGCTGAGCTCTTATATTGTTGTGATGGTTACAGAGAATCACGGGAGGGAAGGATAAGCATGCGTAGAGAACCACCCTGTTGCAAAGCAAGGGCTGTCGGGTACTATTTGATAAGATAGTGAACTATTTCATGTAATTGATCAAAGATTTAGCTAAGTTTTTAAAGTAACTTTTTTGTTATATTTAGCGATGGTTTTGTCTATAGGCCTACTAAAGAAAGTAGTCTAAAGAAAAGTAGACTAAAGTAGTCTAAAGAAAGTATTGTTCTTTTTTTTATTATCCTTACGCTAATTTTTTAAGGTCAGCGGTTTAGTTCACTAATAATGCATACTACATGCTGTATGTTTCCTGTTTGATTGACATCCGATATTCTGGGGTGTCACAATGACACTACTGACCTAATTGGGTGTTCTGTGAATTGTTGACAAAATGACTGTGTCACAGTTTCATTGTCCAACCTCTCTCACTTTGGACAGAGGTTGGACATTTTTATTTCGGAATATTTCAGCATATATTTAGCAATGATCAATCGACAAACGAAATAGTAATAAAGCATATATTTTAGCAAGTAACACGTCATCTTATATTTCTTTAATCCTAACCTAAATACCAGAAGGCGCCGATTGATAATTAAAGCGATGTCGCTTATTATTTTCTTGTAGGTCAAAATCAACGTTTAAGTTTGTAAGTTTAGTTCTAGACTGGGTAAATCATTATGGTATACGGAGACGTACTGAAAAACACCCGATGATGCACGTACACAATAAGGTAGGTAGGTATACACTCTTGAACAATAGGAAAATAGGCCAGGGATTAACAACCAGTGAGATTATTTCCATTTCAGGGCTCCAGAGGGAGGACAACGTCGTTTTATCCACACAGTGGTAACCAATCCGTCAGTTTTTGTCACATCTGTCCGTCTATTTGTTTGCGGATCCATTCATGGGCCGGCGGAGACAATGTATTGTGAGAGCACTCTGACGACGGCGGCAGGTACTATGAGCGCTCGTGACGCAGCGAGCGATCCATTGTGCTTGTGCCCATTGTGGATAGCGGCTAGCCATTGTGCACCAAAAAGACAACGGACGGAGAGAGCTTGCCGTGAAATTCTACGATTTAATTGGGCGCATATTCGCCCGCCCGCGTCCTCGCCCTCGTATACGATGGAATAGCATTACTTCCTCCGCAAGTTCGGGACATCCTCTTTGTTACAAGCGCCATGTTGTATCTTGTAGAAAAACAACGAAATAAAAAATGTTTAATAGAAACTTTTTCTAATCTAAAACCAAACTTTTTTATTGCACTGTTTTTATAATATGCGGCCAAAATCTTTGGACGTGTTCCCTCCGTGAAAAACGCATAAATCACGGGTTTCTATATAAACGATTCGGATCGTAATAACAATCGTATCGTAACACTTAAGAATCTGCAGGGACTGTCGGTCATATTAGTTTTAATCCCATAAGAACAATGATATTTTCCAACTGACCATACGATCACGCGTATCCAAATTTAACGGTTATTTATAAACTGATTTTTTCCAAATAGATTGCATTTTATCAAGAATGAAATTGCACGCTGGAATTGCTTTGCGAATTCCTAATTAGTTTTATATAAACAAATATACAAATTATTTAGTTTGAAGTGTTTATTTTCGCATATTTTTCAAAACTAGGCGTTTACATTAAACATATCTAAAGAAAACCTCATACATAACTTTTGGTCAATAAGTAACAAAAGATATGGATTTGCAAATAACATTGTTATTATGGTATTAAAACCAACATGAACATTTTTTTCTCCGTGGATTAAACCAACTACACTACCGACTAATTTAAGTGCTGTGCCCTGGTAGTACTCACTCTTAAACTTTTCTAAACATTATAAAACTAAGATCGGATTCTAGCCTGTATTGTGGTCGCTCTTTACTAACCTGTCTCGGGAATACTAACAACACCGTCACCACATTGCCGTGTGCTAGAAGAAACTTACCTTTGATGTTAGGATCATATAGACTCTTCTAGAAAACAAGCCACTGATCAACACGTTTCAAGGTCTAATAAAAAGTCCATTGTTTTTGTTTGTAACCTATAAAAGTATTTATTATCAGATTTAGTATTTCTGTTGAAAGACACATTTCCAGATCGGGAGCGACAGGCTACCTTCTCAGTGATTACTATCGTAAAATTAACTGCAGTGAATAACAATTGCAATATGGCATACTGCAATGTATGTATTTACTGGTTTCTAAAATACCTATAAAATCAAGTTACGTTATCATAAAACTCAGCTGTTTTCAAATTATTCACTAAAACTCAATGGAAACAATGTCTTAAAATTGGAGATATTGAACGAAAACTTAAATTAATGTTAATAGTAGGCTTTTAAATTAAATATCAAGGAACATAATAAAATTGCACCATATGAACTGCACCATATGATGTTTTATATTTGTTAAAAAATTACGTCAGATGTATTACCAGAAAGTATACGCTCATCCTCGTCTTAATGGTTAAAAGACAAACCGCTAGTTGGTATAATTAATTAATTTCCTAAATTATTGAAAATATTGTCAATTACACATCGTACTATTATTAAAGTTTAGCACCTTTGCAAATTGTACATAACCTACCAAAGGAATTCTATAGATTCAGTTTTAGAACGTCAGTGGAACTACATTTGCATTATTATTCACCATGCAAACACGTTGTCACCCGTCATTGAATAATGAATGCGCTTGACCCAGCGACCAACACAGTGTCTTCTGTCTCCCATAACATAACCACAGAAGCTTACATTGTCATTGTACTACATGTGTATTGTTACATAACCTACCAAAGGAACTCTATAGATTCAGTTTTAGAACGTCAGTGGAACTACATTTGCATTATTATTCACCATGCAAACACGTTATCACCCGTCATTGAATAATGAATGCGCTTGACACAGCGACCAACACAGTGTCTTCTGTCATAACATAACCACAGAAGCTTACATTGTACTACATGTGTATTGTTACATAACCTACCAAAGGAACTCTATAGATTCAGTTTTAGAACGTCAGTGGAACTACATTTGCATTATTATTCACCATGCAAACACGTTATCACCCGTCATTGAATAATGAATGCGCTTGACACAGCGACCAACACAGTGTCTTCTGTCATAACATAACCACAGAAGCTTACATTGTACTACATGTGTATTGTTACATAACCTACCAAAGGAACTCTATAGATTCAGTTTTAGAACGTCAGTGGAACTAAATTTGCATTATTATTCACCATGCAAACACGTTGTCAAGCGTCATTGAATAATAAATGCGCTTGACCCAGTGACCAACACAGTGTCTTCTGTCTCCCATAACATAACCACAGAAGCTTACATTGTCATTGTACTACATGTGTATTGTTACATAACCTATCAAAGGAACTCTATAGATTCAATTTTAGAACGTCAGTGGAACTAAATTTGCATTATTATTCACCATGCAAACACGTTGTCAACCGTCATTGAATAATGAATGCGCTTGACCCAGCGACCAACACAGTGTCTTCTGTCTCCTATAACATAACCACAGAAGCTTACATTGTACTACATGTACATTGTAACTATTGACATTCATTGTTAATACATACTTTCCTTTGTTATAGTATCATTTCTTTTTTACTCAAAACCTTTTAGTCAAGATATAGGTTATTGGACCTTACTCTTATATTTAACATTTTTTATTTTGCATGCCTCAGAAACATTTAACCCAGACTGTTGAATATTTGCAGGTACATTTTGTTAGTTAAATAAATAGGACAGATTATCATATAGGCCTAATTTAAAAAAAATGCAATTCTTTAATGCAAAAATACAAATCTGTTGGCATGCAGTTGGGTTTAAAACTGAAAACTGAAATTTTCGTAATTTTTAAACATATGGAGATACTTATTTGATTATTGTTGTGTATCATTTCATTTACATGGAGAACATTCTTGAAAATTGTCTACTAAATCGGTTAAACTGTTTCTGAAATACAAATTGTTTAGTGAAAAAAAACAAAATGATAGATATCGTAACAACACTTTTATGTTCACCAGAAGATATTTATTTATTTTGATTCAATTAATTACACTTTTAAGTTTGGAATAACATTTATAAGTTATCCTGTTGTTGTTGTTTTCTTAAATACCGTATAATATGTATTAGTTTGCCGTGTAAATGTGCAAACCAGTGTTTTATTGCAGTCGGTCGGAATTGTACTCAATCCGCACATCTACGACGCTTTCCTCAGACTGATGATCATTCCACGTGTTCACAATCTCTTTACAAGGACATCGTGGGGACAAGTTTGTTTTTGTGGCTCTCCAAGCATGCCCAGACAACCCGTTGTCTCTTAAATCCCACTGGAAAAAGCCCTCTTAAGTAAACACTTTTGGAATTTGCTTCCCCTTTCCGGCCGATGAGCCCATTTTTCACCCTCCTCAGGCGTGATTATTGCGGTAATTTTTTGCCCCGATTGCCCTCCCCTCTGAGCCGAAGCAAGGGTTGCTTCCATTTGTCACGGGTTTGGAGACGTACTCACTCACTCCGAGGTACCTCTTCTTTATTTCTCAGTCATTAATGTTAATTAAAGGTCGCCTTCTCATCTTGTCGGTGAATTAGCCTCGCATTAAATTGGATTACCTCGCCACCCTAGTGTAAACACATTACGACTGTGATTCCCAGTTTTCATTTGGGCTTCCCTAAATTCTGATTTATTTTCACTCATCCTTATCATAGCTCATTATTAAGTCATTTTTTCTGGAATATATTCGTTGTTTTTACCATCGCTTTAGACTTGTTATAAAAACTCACACAAACTTTAAAAATCTTAAGTCTTTAATTACTTTACCAGATTAGTTTCGAAGAAAACTATACTTATTTGCCGAACTGTACACAATTAGAAATAGCTTCAAATTTATAAATACAGTAAACCCTTGATTTAACGGACCCCGATTGAACGGACTTCGGATGTAACGGACAGCTCGCAGGTGTATTAGATTAACTAAATTGCTGTATGCTGTACCCCACACTGAAGGAAGTTTTATACAAAATTGAGTTTATAAAACGTGTAATTTTCAAAGGCAACTTCAAATATTCCATACATAGTTATTATTATTATTATTCAGTATATCCTAAAACCTGTTATTGTTATGGGTTAATAATTTTTATACAATATATATTTGTGTATTTTATTGATTGTTGAGTTAACAATGAGCTTGCAGCATCATAGTAAGTTTTTATTAAAGTGTGGCAATCTTATAACAGCTTGGGGTGAATTCACCCTCATTTAACGGACAATCGGCTTTAACGGACTAGATCCTACCC
The DNA here is from genome assembly GCA_035578905.1 of Stictocephala bisonia. Classification (NCBI taxonomy): domain Eukaryota; kingdom Metazoa; phylum Arthropoda; class Insecta; order Hemiptera; family Membracidae; genus Stictocephala; species Stictocephala bisonia. Next base: position 1,285,030 of record JAQJVL010000147.1, on the reverse strand, counting down.
CATTTAGTCCATTAAATCGAGAGTTTATTGTAATATTAAAAAATAATAATCCGTTATGTGGTACTTACTTTAATACATACGTTTGGATACTAGTTCGGAAACCACAAATAAAAGCACTCTTTCTCGGTATCCGAATAATATCATTCGTTCAGATCAAATGATATTATTACTTGGGCAAAAAAAAATCATCCCTCGTGTTGTTACCTTAACACAACAATGTGGTATTTGTAAATGTCGTAACGAACAATCAGCTGTTTACCTAGCTCGCAGAAGCAATAACGGATTCTCTGTGAGACGAGAAGCGCCAGACGGAAAGTTGGTTTATTAATTCATCATTCAGAGTGCCTCTCATTTAATTAAGAGACATTATAATAGCACGAAGATCTGCCAAGAAAACGACTTCTCTGCATTTGGCACAAATCTCTAAACATTTTATTGTTTGTTTAGCGACGAGCCCCTTTGGATTCATTATTTGTTCTTTTAATTCTCTTATGATTTTAGTTTTTGAATCGATTTTCTTTGTAATATTTATTACACAATTTGTGAATTTACCTCTTGAAATATTATGAAAATTTCTACTCAAGAAGACGGATATTTAACACAAGTGTGGTAACATAAAGGGGAAATGAAAAAAAATAAATAAATAACTATAGGCCTTTTCAGTATTCTTTAGAAATTTCGTTCATTCGGGTGTAGATTGGCTATATTATTAATAGTTGCCAAAATATACTAGTTAACCTATTATCCATAAGCTGAGGAACAATATCACTGAACGTGTATGGGTGAATTGGTCGGACACCACTACCACTTTTTGTGTATGTAAGAGTGGGTGGAACTCCACTGCCACTTTTTATGTATGTAAGAGTGGGTGGAACTTCACTGCCACTTTTTATGTATGTAAGAGTGGGTGGAACTTAACTGCCACTCTTTGTGTATGTACGAGTGGGTGGAACTTAACTGCCACTTTTTGTGTATGTAAGAGTGGGTGGAACTTAACTGCCACCTTTTGTGTATGTAAGAGTGGGTGGAACTCCACTGCCACTTTTTATGTATGTAAGAGTGGGTGGAACTTAACTGCCACTTTTTGTGTATGTAAGAGTGGGTGGAACTTAACTGCCACCTTTTGTGTATGTAAGAGTGGATGGAACTCCACTGCCACTTTTTGTTTATTTACGGGTGAGTGGGACACCACCACCATTATTTTTTGTGTTTGGATGGTTGGGTGGGACACCATTACCACTGTCTGTGTATAGATGGGTGGGCGGGACACCATTGCCACAGTTTGTGTATAGATGGGTGGGCGGAACACCATTACCACTATTTGTTAATGGATGGGTGGCTGGGTCATAATTGCCAATGAAGGTGTTTAGGGTTCGAATCTTCATCTGAGCTAAAGTTCGGTGAACAGACTTAAGTTATTGAATAAAGTCCATAACGAATAAATTCATTAAAATATTACCACAGAATGTGAATGGTTGGGTGGGTGGGTGAACACCACTGTGTACACCAGTGTACCTGTACACTGTACTGTGGGTGTTACGATTTTATCGTTACTGTATTGTGGAAACTTTATTGCATACATTTTTTTAAAACTGAGATTCGGCCAAAAATGAAAGTGAGTCTCAATGGATAGATTTTTATGCTAGCATTCCATTTAGTAAAACCTATAGGTTTGTTCGTTGTTGAACGTTACCTTGTATGTTGGTCCACTTGAGTAGCTGGGATGAGGTGCTGGACGGAGTAGCTTGGGGCTGCGGTCAGCCAGTCTCCCGGATTGTGTGCGTGTGAGTGAGTGAGACAGATGGAGGGGGTGCCTCACTCACTACTACAAACAAAACTTGAATTATGGCTGAGGCCCTGAAGATGCTTATTAATCCTGCCGTACCTGACTGGGTAATGAACGCTTGTCGACAATCGACTGTGGACTCTGAAAGCCTCCTTGGCAAACACGCAACACACGATTACAAGCGTAGACGACACAGGGAGGGACAGACGGCTCATCGTTCAACATGAATCGATCTTTCTTAATATCTTAGTAAGAATGAAAACGGAAAGGTATCAGGTATGAAGAAGTGTTAGCATCAATATTATTCCTCATATCATACAGATGTGAGGGGTGAATGAGTGTGATGAGTGTAGATGAACGAGTCTGGTCAATGTTACGAACTAAGTTTGAACGTTCTTCAGAAAGAGCTATTTTTTAATAGCCCAATAGCCAGGTAACTAATGAACCTACAGCTTTATATGGAATCTGAACCACGTAGTATTGGTCTGATTTTCAGCTAACTGAGACTAAATTCTCTTCCCTACACAACATCTGAACCTTGAGCACCATCCAACATTGACACCCCAGACCTCTTCACTTGTGTCCACGTCGATGGAACAATTGAGCGGACGTCATATCGGTATTAAGGGAACCGAGCATAGAACATATCGGCTCATTGCTTCAATGTCTTTCCAGTTTTATTCATAGTATAATTCTACTCGACAGCTCTTTGACTAACGTCTTCGGAGGGACAGCTACTCAATAACTTTTCCCTATTAGTCCTCGCTGGTACGAGTGTACATCATAAACAAGTATACTGTTATTGGCAGTTGTTTAGTCAAACACACTTTCGAATATATCGTCTTCAGAGTGAAATTTCTTCTATAGTTTGAAATTCTGTTACCTTCCTCTCCAAGAAGGGAACGTATGTAGTCCGTCTAAGGAATATAAATTATAAATACACTTTCCTTGACAACTTCATACAATTTATACTGTACTTAACTGATGAAGTAAGGAAGGAACAAACTGAAATATGAGAAATTGGAACAAATTATCTGCAAAAGAAAAGAAGAGAAAACGAGACAGCTCGCAAAATTATCCGAAAGGAAAGATCTTCAGAAGGAAGAAAATCTTCCTTCGTGTACGTCGTTTTTTATTAAGGGAGGCAAATGTTATTTCTGTAAAAAATATATTGTAGGTGGTTAGAGCTTATATTCGTTTATGAGTTTTTCTATATCCTATCCTAAACAAATATAAGATTTTAACTTAAAATCTAATTTCAAACATTGATTCGTCACTTTATCCTCAGTGATATTGTTGAAAAAACGATGTAGTATTGTAATAGAAGGATATCCACAACACATGTTATGCTGGGAAAATCTTAAAAATCTATGTAAAAAAGAAGATACTTTACAAGTAACGCCGTTCATTATAATTAAAACAGTGGCCTAAAAAAGATTCAAACTGGCGAAAAGTTGAAAGCGTAAATGGCAAGATGGTGGATAAGGAGGTGGGGAATGTTCTCGAGTACATAAAGTAATTCCCGAGGCAGTAGCCCATGGCTGACAAGTCTTTTTGACAAAACAGTAAAGCGAGTTAAACAGTAACTGACGTACGGACAGAGTCTAACTACGGACAGGGTCTAAGTACGTTTTGCACTTAAGGGATTTTCTAACTCATCTCCGGGACTTTTTATTTCTCCTGAGAAATCTGAGGATGTTACCTTTTTGGGAATTACCACGATGTTTTCTGCTAGACAAATAAACTTTTTAATGCACTCGTGGGAATGTTAAAATACACTTTAACTTGTTTTACAATTATTACGGAACAAGAATAAAATTAATTTTCTTGTGTTACAATTAATTATGGAACTTAAATGAAAGTAGACGGCTCTTTAACAGTCCACTGCAAGTTGAGCCAGTCTATTCTCTTGTAGGAAAAAATTAATAACTATTGCGGTGAGTAGGAGAGAGAGTGTTTTTTGTCTAAGATCTATGGGAGTGGTCGTGGGAAGTAGTTCATTGGAGGATAGGACCACTTGGAGAATATTTGAGAGGGCTGTGAAATGGAATGGAGGGTTGATGCAATGTATATAAATAGCTATACGTAGGGTAGGTGTGAGATCATCCAAAATGTATTCAAGGTGAGTAGGATACTGTATAGAATAGAACTAGAACAATATTTAAGTTCAAGGAATCGAGTGTTGTGTTCTCGAATCAAATGTACTCTCGTAAGGCGTGCAATATCTACTTTTAAAGTTCTTATTATGATTTAGATAAATATATATACGGTAGTAGTAAAATTCCAATATTAATATGGGTGGACAGACTCCACCCATCCTAACACATCATCCCTTTTTCCTTGAGAAAAGCGGCCTTGTCACATCATCTACACAAGAAATTATAGACTATTAACTCGCTCAAGAAATAATACTTGTCTCTTTGCGAATACTTCAACAAATAAAATCTGTGTATCAAGGCAGCATGGAGAAAGGATGTGCCATACTGATGAAGTGCATAGAGTACACCTCACGTGTTACTAACTATATTTGAAATTTCTGAACATTTCCGTATAGTGATCCAAATAACCAATGTATGGAATAAAATCAACGTTACCAAATAATGGCAAGTCAAAGCAATTAATTCCATACGTACATATACCTGGTGATAGTACAAGAAGGTAAACAAACATATATGGAATATAACCCACATGGGTTACTTAGGACTTGTGCGTGGGGAGTTCCATCAGATGACAACACACTGAATAGCCTATATTTTAATATTAGTAAAATTAACAAAAACGCCTTATAATTTGATATAAAATAATAATCATAAAAATAAAAATCACAACAATAATCATAGTGGACAACACTGAACAGAAAGAATAATAAACAAGACACGGATGACATTTACAGACGCCACAACAAGAAAATTAAACACCACTACAGAGCTAGATGTGGGGGGAAAATAAAAACGAAAATTGTGTAATAAAATAAAAAGAGGCAATACGAATTAAATAATGTTGTAGATCAATGAAATAATTTAGGTTCTTTACATTTGGACGTCTGATTTACTTGTTTACTTTTGGTCACCAATATCGTTGATGACATTATTTTTGTTGGAGCACTCTGGTAAAACCTCTTCATGCAAACAAACTTCTTCTGCCGAATCCATAGAGAAAATAGAAAAACTTTTTTCTTGTCTGTGTCGTATCCCACCAGGCATCTACTCTAGCACCATCTGGCATAGCCCTGCCGGCGTCGCTGTATGATGACAGACTTTTTGCTCACCCCAACAAATTGCCAGGATAATCGTTACTGTTATTGCTCTCAGTTTAATTCTAGCTTCATTCGTTCGCTTTTTGCCCTCCTTTGGCTCGAAAGTGTCTGTCACGCACTGTCATGATGCAATTGGAGTGGTTCCATTCTTCTCACGTGTAGTCACTTACAGACAGCCTTTCTACACTACCTGTACTGATTAGTTTGTTTGAACTAGAAACCATCCTCGTCAAAGAATAAACCTTCGGCATTGCAGTTACATAGGGCCATTTCCTCGAACGTTCTGGTAAGTAGGGGTTTGAACATTGTGGATGCGAATTGCAGAAGGATTTTGGTTTTGGTTGGATTACAAAAAGTAGCTGAAGAAATCTTGACAGTGTTGATTTTAAATAAAAATGTTTAACTGCCAAACTATATCTGTCGATCCAATGTTTTGTCAAATTAGGAGCTAGTTATTGGTTTACATTTGCAGCTATTTTTCGTTTTTTCTGAATAATGTGTATTTTAAATATTGGAATGAATAATCATTTTGACAGTTAGGTAGCTGTAGATACCCTTTTTCCTTTTTAAGGAAAGGCAAGTTCTCATATTGACTACTCCAAACAATAACTCACTCTGGTTATGAATTATTTGAATAGTCTTTTCATGTGATGCAAATACGCTTAAATTGACGTTGATTTCAGAAAGTTATGGAAATCTTTCCATAACGTTGTCTTGTCCTTGTTATGAAAAAAAGCGGAATTTATTGCTCAGTAGTGCTATATATTCTATTTTACCTATCAGAAAAGCGTTGTTAATTTACTTGACAGCTGGGCAGATCAGCGGTTCGCAGTTTGTACTCTGGAAGGTGCCTCAAACCAATTAAGTCTTTCACGTCACTTGTGCTCGCCTCGTGCAATGTAATCGTGTGTAGGCCTATAGAATTTGGACTTTTGTTTTCTTTCAACCGTCGGCGCTCGACAAGCCTTACAGCTAAGCCACTCTAAGCCAGCCAGCTTTGCCGTATCAGTGTTACAACCAGTTTTAGATAAGAGCGTTATTGGCGTCAACTCGAATTAGACAAAGTGTCGGAGATAAATCTTCCAAAATGGCGCTTAATCCGGGAAGCCCGGTCGGGTTTCCGAGGCCGAAGGCACAGGGCAGCTCATTACGAGCGGTAGCAGGATTGGCCGAGGCCTTGGTGCATGACGGTGGGAGGAGCTTCCACCGGAAGTGAGAATTGTTTAACACCCATATCCGGTCACTAGAATTGTCTTGCAAGAAGGGGTATAATTAAACCTCTCACTAGTTTCGGGGGCCACCATTTCTTAGCCCCGCTACCAATTAAACGGCGCTGTTTTCTCGTTGGACACCTAGATCCGGAAAGCCGACACTTACTTCTAAACGTTTTCCGACGAACTTTTCAGCTACTATTGTTTTCTGCGCTAAATACCGTAATCCGCTGTCCGATTGGTGCATTGTTCTTTATCTAGAGCCATCGTACCGACACCGTTTGCCGTTTCACACGATTTCCCGGAGTCAGCGTGATTAAGAGGGGCTAGTTACAAAATGATAGCCTCCACATCCGTTTTAGCCAAATTGTTGCTATCCTTTGTAATCACTGCATTACCAGAGGCTCACTAACCGCCTGGAGGGCCAGACATCAACTGGCAGTTGAGAAACAACTATTGTATTTTGGGAATTAAAAATAATTGAGTCATTAATCAAGCAGCAAATTAAAACCAACACTTTTTCATCAAGGTATCACGTAACAACTCTCCTATATTGATTTTAATTTATTATTCTTTTCCCGACAGCATCTTATTACACTGACACAAAAAATAATTTATAAGTCAGTTTTTTTTAATTATGGCACTGGTTTATATGATAAGCTAAGAATAGGATAGTTAAATGAAAAATAACTCAATTACTTTGAACTTTTATTAAGGCTTGATGAAGGAAATTATTTTCTTGATTTGGCATTCTTTATTAATTGAATTTTATAAATTAGGCCTACAACTTCCGGAACATTACGAGAGGAATTGGGTTTTGGTCCTATAACAATAATGTCGTAATCTAAACGTTTATATAGGTTTAATTAGGAATATGGCTGTTCATGCCATATAAGTGCCTTTCTTACAAAGGGGTCACTTTTACAATATTTTTTACAGACTCCCGACACTTGCAAGTGAGTGTGCTGTATAGGCAATGTAAAACATGTATAGTTTGACATATAGTTTAGGATCAGTTACCGGGTCCTACACCCTCGCGTGCCTGACACTCGGCCGCGTAAACGTAACTACATAACTAACTTGATGACATACCGTAACATAACATAACTTCTCCAACTTAACCTGATGTCACCTGGTACAGACAGTAGTCTGTTCAAAACTAGCATACTTTAGTAAAAAAAATAATTTTTGGGTGATTGGCCATATGTGAAGATATATTTATTTAATTTTATACACATAAATTATAAAAAAAACTAATTACCAGATAATAATTTTACAAAGGGAAACATGTAGTTTAGTACTCTCAGAGCTTATTCTATTTATACATTTAAAGAGATATGTAAACATAGAAAAAGGCTGACAAGAAGTTGTCCTACTATGATGGATGGCTCAACAACCATCGTCTTTTTATTTAGGGTAGAAATCCAACGAGATGTCATGCCAAGGGTATAAATCAGCCGCGGGGCAATCGGTTGGGGGGTGGGTGGGGGCACCTGTCTCACATATTGGTTGAGTGTCCTCTATCCGCCAGCAGCACGAAAGCAATATCATTCTGCGGCATATCTTCCAGGCAGCGGCGCGGCGGTCCCTTCACGGCAAATAACAACACGCGATGGTAACGCTTTCTGTCGGTGTAATGTCGCACTACTGTGCACGTCACGCGCCAATTGACATGCATTCTCTTGGATCGCAATTTTACTATGATAGTAAAGAATTTTGTATGAAGCTAGTTCAGCAAAAAATATAAATAATAACTGTTTTAAATCAATGTGAATAACTACTATCCAAAACTTAGTTACTGCAGTAAAACTGCATTATTTATCTATTTAATCACAAAAAGTCTACTATATAAACCAATTTAACTTAAATTTTGTCTGGACATGACAAAACATCTACTGTACAAGTATGTCTACACCCTTGTAAATATTTCCCCTGCTATTTTGTCAGCAAAAATTCAAGGATATATTTTTATTTCAAAATTGAACAAAACAAAATTACATACTTTCCATGAAAAGAAACAATTTATTAACAAAAAATAAATCAAATCCGTACAATCAAAGCCAATTAGCTGGTTAGTGAGTTGTTTAATTGACCTGCTTTATTAATCATTTAGTTGTTAACTTTTATTATAAACACCGTGAAGTTTTATATTAGTCAGCACGTGTAAATTAAAATAATTATAGTAAGTTTTTAAAACATTGCTTTTAATTTATGTTTGAATCAATTTCAAAGGCATGCTGTTTTCTTTCACATTTTAATCTGTACTTTTTAAAAGAATATTTACCTCACTTATGTGTTATAAATCACAGATTAAGGGTTTTCAATAAAGTGAAAAACTGATTTATATAATTTATAATATAATTGACTGGAAGTAATTTATGAAACTTATTGTGAAGTTTCTCCTGTCGTAACACATGTCTCAAACTGTTACTGTTAAAAACGCCCTAATCGTAAAAATGAGATTATAATCAACTTCCGTTTCCCGTCCCTTGCCGAAGGGTCTGTCGTCATTGTTTGTGTTCAGATGGCACAAGTACTGTTCAATTCAAATGACTGGTTTCGTTTCCTCCTTGTCAACCTTTCGAGTGCCGCCGAACACGGACTGGCCCTTCCATTCTATTCAGAGGCAGGACTGTTATTGTTGCAAACCCAGATTAGGGCGGGTCTTCCACAAAGCCTGGTTACTATTGAGAACTGAGCAGGGCTGCGATATCAAATGATCATTACTTGGGGAACATGTGACACGGAACGGTAGGGGGTCCGACAAGGAAGGGTGCATAGACCCAATACTGTTTCTGGTTGTAATTTGTAACATCTGAACCGGGGCTTTATCGTTTTCCATGATTAATGGCATAACTAAAGTTAATAATTGAGTAACAATCTCTATATATGAAATATTATATCGGCCGATTGTTTAGTGGAACGTACGCAGCTAAATTTCTTCTATGAAACTGCTTAGCCTGATGTTAATAATTGAATAACAATCTCCATATTAATATGAAATATTATATAGATTGATTATTTAATAGAACTTCCCAATTAAATTTATTTTATATAACAACTTAACTTAAAAATATTGTATGCTTGTTTGAGCTTTGGAAGTATTAAATTACCTTAAATATCGCTTTCTGAATGTGTGATTACGCTCCCTATACAGTAATTATTTGGACTTTTGTCTAGAAGCTTGTATGAATTTTCCCTATGAATATGATCGCACATTAAATCTTAATTAACTAACTGTTCATCTTTAACTTTTACAAATAGGATATTTAGGATAATTTCGGTTGTCGGTTGGAAATCTCAGACTGTTTTCTGTAGAGGAAAAATACTCGTACAATAAAAATGATTATAGGGCCTATAAAAGATAAGTTAAAGATGGTTAGCCCAACGTAACTATACCTATCTAACATAACCTAACCAAGAAAAAGCTATTGAAACACATTTTACAAGTTATTCTCCCTTATTGCCCTTCTGAATAAAGGTATAACGCTTTTAATTGTCTTTGTCGCTGTAGAAAATTCTCTGTGATTGCGGAAACTGTGGCGGATTCAGTCACGTTTTCCCACAAAACATAATCAAAAAAAGCGATTTTTGCTATAACTGTGAAATAACGAGGCATATCCGTAATAGCTATTTTTTATTTGTGAAGGTTGGATGTCTAGTAACATATCTCTCCTTTGCAACATCGGTTGTTGCAGTTTTCTTTCCTCCTTGACTCGGTGTAGGTCCTCGGGGCCGGTGATGCCGACTGTCCAGCACTGTAATTAATAGTGTGGCGTGGCGGTCCAACATGGCGGCGTGGAAGTAGATCTGTAGAACGGCCACAGCGTGACCAGATCTGGGATAATGCTGACTATTGTTCTACTTACAATGGGCAAGTACATATCTGATGGCGAGGGCGAAGTCTTCATCGCCGTCCGCAAATCAATATAGCCGTGTTATGCGGATAGGGATCTAACTCTGTGTGTGGCCTCGACGCCGAGGCATCAGGTCAAAACTAAGGTTTGATCCCGTTAGTGGAGGTTCCACAATATAATATATGGCATAAAACATAGTCAGACCTTTTGTATATAATAACTTATAGAATACAAATTATAACGTACAAAAGTATAATTAGAACTATTTCAACTTATCAGTCAAGAATAGAACATTTAACTAGTTGCGTTGTTAGCTAATATCCAGATTAGTTTTATAGATTTGATTAGTTCGATCCTAAGTAGGTAAAATCTGGTGTTCTCTAGGAGCTGTTCTGAGTCATTAGATTTTATATATGTTTATATATAATATAAAACGACTTTAAATATAAAACATTAAACATTGTTTATATTTAAGGATACTTGCCTTTACTTACCTATCCTAACGAAATTTAACTTAACATAAAAATAGCTATTAATCCTCATTAATTAATTTATAACATTTTCTAATGGAAATTCGGCCTGAATGTCCTCGGAAAAATATAGTCTAAACATTAAAAATGTTAAAACATTCAATAGTTGTTAGTTGTAGACTTTCGACGAGTGTAACATTTAAAAAAGGACATTTTAACATTAATCAAGCAATAAATAATAATAAAAATAATTAGAAAATAAACAATTCAGTAGACATAAATATCAACATTAAGTATATTTTCAGGTAATTATTAATAAACAATACGATACGTTTCTTAAAACTATGTTATCCAAATTATTTTATGAATTGATTACAAAAATTAAAAAAATACGGAAGATAATTAATTAAGTGCACAAAAACAAAATCCCCGAGATTCGGTACACCGGAACTCTTCATCGGTATTCATGCGAGCAACAACTCCTAAAGTGCAAAGTGCTTTTCAACTCAGAAACATTTTTCCCAGCGTTGAACTTCAAACACATTAACCCCTTTTATTTAAACGTATTATTTTATAAAGCATTAATTACTATTAGTCTCGTCAAATGTCATTGCTCTGACAAGGGTTACTTAGTAATTACTATTAGACTCGTCAAATGTCATTGCTCTGACAAGGGTTACTTAGTAATTACTATTAGTCTCGTCAAATGTCATTGCTCTGACAAGGGTTACTTAGTAATTACTATTAGTCTCGTCAAATGTCATTGCTCTGACAAGGGTTACTTAGTAATTACTATTAGTCTCGTCAAATGTCATTGCTCTGACAAGGGTTACTTAGTAATTACTATTAGTCTCGTCAAATGTCATTGCTCTGACAAGGGTTACTTAGTAATTACTATTAGTCTCGTCAAATGTCATTGCTCTGACAAGGGTTACTTAGTAATTACTATTAGTCTCGTCAAATGTAATTGCTCTGACAAGGGTTACTTAGTAATTACTATTAGTCTCGTCAAATGTCATTGCTCTGACAAGGGTTACTTAGTAATTACTATTAGTCTACTATTAGTCTCGTCAAATGTCATTGCTCTGACAAGGGTTACTTAGTAATTACTATTAGTCTCGTCAAATGTCATTGCTCTGACAAGGGTTACTTAGTAATTACTATTAGTCTCGTCAAATGTCATTGCTCTGACAAGGGTTACTTAGTAATTACTATTAGTCTCGTCAAATGTCATTGCTCTGACAAGGGTTACTTAGTAATTACTATACTATTAGTCTCGTCAAATGTCATTGCTCTGACAAGGGTTACTTAGTAATTACTATTAGTCTCGTCAAATGTCATTGCTCTGACAAGGGTTACTTAGTAATTACTATTAGTTTCGTCAAATGTCATTGCTCTGACAAGGGTTACTTAGTAATTCTCTAGTTAATATTATTGCTCTTTATTACCTCATTTTGATGGAAGTAATTCTTTGCTAATTACAACGAGAAAGAAGCGAGAAAGAAGAGAGAGGAATAACCATAAAACAAAAAACTCCAATAGTCAAATAAAAATTTCAGGATCTCGACTCTAATTTCTACTTTTAACTTTCCTCACCAGTTCTTATATTTTTAATTTGCTTTACGTATCTAACTTATTTCCAAGTTAGTTATATTAAGATACATTTTCCGTAACTAACAGTAGGTATATTTCGGCATAGGTACATTACCATCTTACCTGTGTAGTAGGTATATTTCGGCATAGGTACATTACCATCTTACCTGTGTCGTAGGTATATCTCGGCATAGGTACATTACCATCTTACCTATGTAGTAGGTATATTTCGGCATAGGTACATTACCATCTTACTTGTGTAGTAGGTATATTTTGGCATAGGTACATTACCATCTTACCTGTGTAGTAGTTATATTTCTTCATAGGTACATTACCATCTTACCTGTGTAGTAGGTATATTTCACCATAGGTACATTACCATCTTATCTGTGTAGTAGGTATATTTCTTCATAGGTACATTACCATCTTACCTGTGTAGTAGTCATATTTCGGCATAGGTACATTGCCATCTTATCTGTGTAGTAGTCATATTTCGTCATAGGTACATTACCATCTTACCTGTGTAGTAGGTATATTTCGGCATAGTTACATTACCATCTTACCTGTGTAGTAGGTATATTTCGGCATAGGTACATTACCATCTTACCTGTGTAGTAGTCATATTTCGGCATAGGTACATTACCATCTTACCCGTGTAGTAGGCATATTTCTTTATATGTACATTACCATCTTACCTGTGTAGTAGGCATATTTCGGCATAGGTACATTACTATCTTACCTGTGTAGTAGGCATATTTCGCATAGGTACATTACCATCTTACCTGTGTAGTAGGTATATTTCTTCATAGGTACATTATCATCTTACCTGTGTGGTAGGTATATTTCGGCATAGGTACATTACCATCTTACCTGTGTTGTAGGTATATTTCGGCATAGGTACATTACCATCTTACCTGTGTTGTAGGTATATTTCGACATAGGTACATTACCATCTTACCTGTGTTGTAGGCATATTTTAAATTATTTTAAGGTGAGGCCGACCCACTTTTTAACTCTACTCTATCCATTCCTCATAGACTATTGATCTTTGCGTAAAACTTATTTAAACATACTAAAGAGGACAAACAATACACTACTGGTGCACATTACTGATAAAAACTTCCAGCCCAGGATTCGAACCTCCTCTATCTCTAATCCAACCTGAAATCCTCTCTTGACGCCTCCCCCTTTCCAATTATTATTAGTTTCTACAGCCAACTTACTAGCCTAGTAATTATATTTCAATTATTCTACAGTTATATTTCTACGCACTCTTGTCTTAAATGTATAATTCTATTTAATTTCGCCAGTCTCTAGATATCAATGTCTAGTTTTACGTGTCAGTTTTACAAAAGGGTTAGACAATTTGTGAGTTGTCTTTAAAAGTTATTTCCAAATAATTAGAGTAAATACTGAATAATTACTTAGGCTAACGAACTTAGTAGAACTTCTGTGATAATTGGCCAAACTTCTTCCAAACTTCACCTCTTCTAAGTCAATTTATTTAATGTAAAATGTAACAACAGATGCCGTCTTCTCGTGTTACCTTACTTCCTTTGTTCATCTTCAGTCAACTCCGCTCACTTTCTTTAATTGTGTCAACAAACATAGAAAACAAATTATTAGATATTTTAATATAATTTATTACGTTTTTGAACTATGTAAGTGGCATTATTCACATTGCCTCCCACCAACCTACACACATGCAGTGGTGATGGCCCTCCAACACACCCATACACGTACAGTGATGATCCCTCCCACCCACCCATACACGTACAGTGGTAATCTCTCCCACCCACCCATACACCTACAGTGGTAATCTCTCCCACATACCCATGCACGTACAGTGGTGATGACTCTTCCACTCGTTTTAATGTAGGGTATATTATTTAGATACTCGAAATAATTAAATAGATGAATGTCAATTTTGTCCCTTAAAATCATCCCCTCACCCTCCATCAGACAATATTTGTACGTATGAATGGAAATGGACTTCACTGCAAAAAATTAACGACAAAGTGATTTTCCTTAAAATTATCCCCCCTCCCTTTTCCGGACAATTATGGGCGTATGTATGGAAGTCAACTTCAACAGGGAAAATTAACAACAACGTTCCGGCCCATAAAATAAAGTCCCTCGTCAAGTTTGTGCGAATGTACTGATAATTACCAACTATCAGACGTGTTCCCTTGGTCGTCCTTGGTATGACTTACGAGCCCTGCATGTGGGGTCGGCGCTCAATTGCAGGTTAAGAAAACTCGAGTCGCCGAAATTAAATCCCTGGCGTCATTGATCGGTGCAATGTGTAATTTGCCGATACAATTTACAACCAGCTGCGATCTCAGGCGTACAAAGGACCGGGTGATAATTAAAACCAAGTGCAATTAAAGTTAATTGCAGGCGGGAGTGCAACGCGCCTAAGTTATCGACTAGTGCCGCCATCTGGGGAAGACTCGAATAACGGCGACGCCTTGCGAGGGGGCCAAGGGGCAGTCCCATGCCATGTGTTAGACAACTGCTTAGGGAAGTTATAATATTTCAATAGTTTAGTTTCATGAAATAACGTACGTATAAAACACTTAATAATGTCACAGTAAGTGAAAAATCATTTCATTAAGAAACATTTTATTTAATGTGTGATGAAGACGGAGCTGAATTGTTCGATTGTCTTAAACCAATTCTCCATAGTACTAATATAAAGGAATAAACCGATATTTGACGAGTTTTATAAGTCATTTTGTAGGTATTGTAATGGAGAAAGTTGATTGCTTACTTTATTTCAGTTTTAATTTAAGCACTTAACATTGTCACAATTTAAAAATTTACTAAATAAAAACAAGCCAAAAAGAAAGCCACATCGAATTCACGAATTCGTTAAAATTCAAAACGTTAAAATTAGTTCATGATTAAACGTTTTTGTTTGTTTTAAGATAATTTAACATTGGTCTCATGGACAATAGACTCGTTCTGATCAGACATCATGGTAGAACTAACCACAATATTTGATCAGCACAGTTGGAGGTAGGGGGCTACTTCTACACCTGCAGTTTAGAGGCAACTGATCTTGGAATGTGGTGTAGACGAGATACCAGCTACTTTTCTACATGGAGCTTAGAGGCAACTGATCTTGGAAAATGGTGTAGTCGGGAGACCGGCTACTTCTCTTCCTGCAACTTAGAGGCAACTGATCTTGGAATGTGGTGTAGCCGAGAGACGGTTACTTTTCTGTACCTGCTGCAGAGAGGTGAATGACTACAGCCAGTTTTTGTTGGTCAGTTCATCGTCGATGACTCGTCTACATTACCAACTCTGTTATTACCGACAGTTTGCCCTTCTTCGCTCTTGGAAGTAGTTAGTAACCGAATGTGTTTCGGCTTTCCTAGAAGAAATGTCACCATATTGCAATCACCAGCATTATTTTCTTTAAATGCAACAAATGTTTCAGTAATGTTTTACTTTACAGAGGACATTGACATTTAAGATTCGGCCAGGGAAGCCCTGAGTACGAGGCTTGTCGGTTTGACGGACATCTGTTTTATACTACGTGTTTCAGATTCCACGCTAGAATGTAGGTCTCTTAGTTGCCCTGGCTACTGGTATAGTGATAAATAACACTTACTAAGGAGCAGTCGACCTTAGGTAGTGACAATAGTAACAATGAATACACACTATCTTCCATAAAATGACTAGTCACTGTACTCATTCGCCACACCTTGAAGATCCGCAGGAACATATTTTAACAAATAAAAAGAAATAAGTGTCAAATCAAGTACTTGTCTTCGATATTAGTTAAAAAGTAAGGGAAATGTCTGGGTCAGTATTCACGGAGCGAACGCACGAAAATCTCAATCTTCATCATGTAAAACCACTGTTATGTTTTTGTTAATTGTATTTTCATTAGTTTTCTTACTTGATAATCCTGGATATCAGTTTCGTTGGGTTCGGAGTAATTCAGAAATTACAGTGGCTGGATTAAAGCTTGGCGCGGGTAGAATGACGGACGGCCGGCGGGATGGAAAAAGTTGCCGCCGCGGCGCGGAGCCAGACGGGCTTAACTTACAAGTTAATTCAGGGCTTATCGTTGAACGGTGAAAACGATCGTTTTTTACGCTGACACCGACATGGCATCGTTTGTTTTCCCCGAACCACAAAACGCCCCCTGTACTGTACAACCTGCTGTTCGGATTGATTTTGTCAAACTTGTTAACTTTTTGGATGGCATTACTCACTTTAACATTTATTTTATCGTAAAACTGTTACTAACCGCTTGTATAGTACAATTTTGGATTCTTTTTTTTAGTTTATTTTTTAATTAGGCTAATTACCGCATTTTAAAAACTATTTGAATTTTTGAGAGTATATTCCGAATTTGTTGAAGCCTCACCATTCGCCCTTTTTATACATTTTTAGTTTATGTTAATTTAACTTTGTTTATGTTTTTTATGATGTGCATGGGGCCTATGTGTCTTTTATTCTTTTTTTCGAGCGTTTTTTAGTTAATTTTCTCTTATTTGGCGTTTTCTTAAGAATGTAGGTATTACATGATGAAAAATCACACGTTTAATTAATCTGTAGATTAACATTATTTATTGTATTTTAATTCTTCTTCTAACCAGAAGATGGCGAGATAAAAAAAATCTGAAACTTACATATAGTTGTTCTTATTGACCTGTATTATAGCATAGCTCTTAAATGTTGAATATTGAAAGCGCCAATACTTGGGCATTGTTGTCAACATTTATCATGGGTTAGAAGTGAGTATCGGTGCATGTTACAAAACTATAATCATCGACAATGATAAATTAAAATAATCTACTTAACACTATGAATACATAGTAAAGCCGTAAAATTAAAACTTAGTGATAAATTATAATTACTACATTCCTCAAAAGGCTCTTTTAAATATTACAAATAAATGAAATTTAAATTCTATGTAAACATCACTTTATGCTGAAAGAAGACAATAATATTTATTTAATTTGATATTGCGTTCAATTTACGGTTAGGCATTATGGTATATAGGCCTTATAGTCCTAGCACTCCCGAAAATTGACAAATATCAAGAATCTTCCCGAGGAGCGCGCGTGCCTAAATCCCTTCTCTAGACAATTAGGGGAGCTTTCCTGCTTGCAATTCTCGTGAAGGCAAATATCAGTAGAAGGCGGAGAGAAGGCTTAGTAGAGGAAAGCCCTGTTTACGAAATAGGATGTAATGTCTGGAGACGAGGCCGTTACACAGAACAGCTGATTGGAGCAGGCTCAGCTGTAATAGACGAGTGCTGTCTATAGGCAGAGCACGTGTTGCTACAATATTTCTCCTTCCGGTATTAGGTGATTTAAATCTTATTCGTGATCTTAAGCGAGTTGGTGTAAAGTGTGATGTACCGCTGAATTTGTGAAGCCGTGTTTGTGTAACCGGTTTGCTTCTGATTAGCCTAAAGCCACACACTTGGAAACAATGTTTGCAAACTGTTGACAACAGTTTCTTGTTTCCTCTTAATGTTTGTAAATAGTTTGTAAACTGTTTGTCAACCGTTTGCAAACTATTTTGAAACAACAGAGAAACATAAATGTTTATCATTCATTTGTGTTCACACTAGCAGGACGGTGTTTCCTGAGATACGGACTGAAGACGTTCTTGGTTCGTATCCGAACCATCACACTTTCTTGGGCGAACTGCCTCTTTTTTCTCACACAATGCCTTGTGTTCACGTCGAAATTGTATTTTCAAAATTTAATTAATTAATTTATTATTTGTCCATATCATCGGTGCCCACGTCAAAAACTAGTGATTTCGTCTAGGGCGTCACCTTTCTCATCCCTGTTCTTGTAACCTAGAGAAGTTATATCCTAAAAAACTCTACGGGAATGAAACTCTTCAATTAAATTTGAAATCTGTTCCTGGTTCCACGCAGTAGTTCTTCACATCTTGAACGGTTAGGGCCGGTAGTGCACACTTGCAAGTCAAGCACCGCTGACGCCTGATGATTTTCATTCGAGCTCCCTTCCCTTATAATTTTGTCTTCTAGTCGGAAACATGTTTGCGTGTTTTCCATTTGGTCTAGAAAATATAAAACACTGTTTCTCGGTCCCAAAAACACGCTTAAATGTTTCTTAACTGTTTGCGAACAGTTGGGAAACATCACAAAAACACTGAAAACAGTTGGAAAACAGTTCGCAAACACTGTTTACGAGGTTTTTAAGTGAGGACAAGGCTTAAGTACAACACAATCCTTATATAGGGAAAACGGTTTTATCTTCTACCTTTTTAGTTTCGAACAAGGCTTCATACCCTGGCTATAACTATGAAAAGGATTACATACAAATAATTTGGTTATTGCGTGTTTTTAAAAACTTTTATTAGTAAAAATAAAATACTATATCATATTGTCTGCAATTGTGGTTTGAGTTTGATATTTTATTATTTTTTTAAATTTTAAATTGTCAAAATGTTACGATAGTTTCACAGTCAGCCAAAAGATATTTGATAGGGAAGTTGCGGTCAAAGGATGACAGGAAAAAATAACTAGAATAAAACTGAACTAGTGAAGGAAAGATATAAATAACTGTAATAAAACTTGCTGTTTAACCGTCCTGTGCTATGGAATAAACACATACATAGTAATGTTTATATTTTAATTATATAAATAACTTACTGCCTTACTTGCACAATTCATTTCAGTTTTATTGCAATGTATACATTTCGGGGATAACCCCATCTTCATAGCATCTAAAAATATAAAACTACACAAACTTAGTTAATTTAGTACACTGTATAACGTTGTGGTGTATAAATTAAAATAAAATAAATATTGAAACAATTCGGATTAGATTATTAACCTTCAAACATTTTGTATAGACTACTTTAAAAATAAAAGTGACAGTTCGTATCATTATATCATTTTCAGTTTATATTTTATTTAAATTAAATCATAGATTTTAATAAGAATTACTTAGTTCATTTCAAACGTTTCGATTTGATTCATTTTTATTGAATAACTGATGATTAATTAAATAAATAAAGTAACTATATCAGATTACCATAGATCAATGGTAGTCAATGGTAGTATCAATGGTAGTATGATATTCGACGTAATCTGGAACCCTAATGTCGGAAGCAAATAAAATCATGCCAAAAACCTTCCCAGGGAAATAATACTCAACAACTTCCCTAAGTTACGTCGTGATTTGATGAATGGTCTTGTAATCAATAAAGTACAAACAGATAGACAGATAGACAAACATTAGTTTTTATTTAGCTAGATGAAGAGTTTATAGAGTTTTATTTTTCTGTAAATCAATGAACAATAATACGTAATAAATATGGTGCAATTTTCATGATTTAGACATTCAAAAAATTCCACATAAAACTTTAGACAGATACTGAAAAAAAACTAAAAATCTAATAGCAGTGGAAAAACTAGCCGGCCATGATGTTAGTTCACAAATAATGTGCGTGCGCGTGTGAGGGTTTGTAAAATATTTGTTATCTGTCTTGTTGAAATATTCAGAGTATTTATTCATTCCCACCACCCACGGGGGGAGGGGGATCGCAGGTATGACGTCATCATTTCATTTGGCCCGAAATTAATCCCGGGTTTTCATATAAAAGTTATCCAATATCGCGCGTGTGTTCGGCTACCACCTCTCCAAGTTTTCAAAGACGTTCAAGTATTTTATCATCCTTCTTTTACCCACCGTAGTTGACTTTGGTCCAGCTTCCAGTATATTGGAATCTTGAAATAAAAAATTATTTTAGGAACCCTATGAAAGAATACTTTAGCATCGATTAAATTGTACACAAGAAAAATAACAGTAAATATTAAGACGTATATTCACAAGAAAATATATATTAAAATGAATAGGATTTATATCTCTAACATTTATGTTAGTTTAACATTTTTAATTCATTAACCCTTCAGAGCACCTTGACGTAATGTTACCTCATGGCTTATTAGTGCAAAAAATACCAGGACATGTATTTCTTGTTTTGTTAATCTGATTTTTTAGTTATTATTTCTCTAAATATGTATAGGACATGAAATTACATATAAATAACTAGATTAATAAGAAAACTCATGGAAATAACATTGAAATTAAGGTTATACTGAAAAATTAGGAAATAAAAAATAAATCCCGCTTTGAAGGGGAAACAGTTTCTTACTCAATTTATTATATTTTTGAACAATTATATTTACGATAACGACCATTTCCAAATTATTATTATTTTTTTTTACTGTTATAATAATCGAATTAAAACTCGTAACTTGTGATTTTATTCATACAAATTAATGAAAGACCAGACATTTGTATTCCCATAAATTTAACAACTCTTGATTAAGAAAGGGCCAATGAAATTACAGACAAGCGAACCGAATTGTTGTGAAGTCGAGCTGAATCGAGTGTAGAAATATGCATTCAGTGACAAATAACGGTAATTATAAGGAACTGTTTCGGAGGGAACTGCTCCCTAGTAATCACGGCTTTGCGTAACTGTAAGAGAACTCTGCTCCAGTAAGTCAGGAAGTTTGAACTATTTTGGTTATTGGTTCGAATAAAGATTTTAAGTCCCTTGGATGCCACCGATCTTAATACACAGTCCTGTGTCTCTTCTTGGTGGTTTTGTAAAGAACATGTTTACTCAATATTTGTGCCTTGTTTAATATTTATAATGATGTATATTAGTGTGTTATAAGTCACGGGCATTAACGTTAATATTTCACAGCACGTTAATTGTTAAACTATTAGCAAAGTTATTAGTCAATTCAGCGTGTGCTGGAGATAGTCAGAGAGATATATTATAGATAGAGGAAGACCACTAGCGCTACCTGTGAAAACCGAACATGAACTAATTTCACTAAACAGGTTAACCGGCTTCACGGAGGATCCATGTGTGCGGACAGTTTACTTCTGCTGTAGTCAACAGCAGTATGAATAGTTGAACGTTTTAGTAGATGTTCTAATAGTGATTTTGATAAGTTTACCGTCAGTATTAATAAAAACCTGTTTTTATTGTGTCAGGCTTTCTCCCTCTTTCTCTTGTAAATGGCTCTTCCAATCAACCTACACACGTTTATTGTTTGTAAGTGAAGAGTAGTATTATTATATTACTATAATTTGAGCAGCTTAGGCGTTTGTACTATCTCAGGAATTATTTTTCTTTCTGCCCTAAAGAGCCCTTGTGTATAACCGATTTTCTTATGTCGTCCATAAGACACTGCTTTTAAAAGTAAATAAATAATATATTGAATCCAATTTAATACGAGTTCAACGTAACGTAAGATATAAGTGGACTGTTAAAAAAAATAATGCACAATTCGGCAACACTGGATGTCGAACGTAATGCCTCAGCTGATTTCTTTGAATTCAGGTTACAAAATGCACTCGTTATTGTAATTCAATTAAAATGTCAAGTTCGTAAAAGTTTATGGTATTGTATCTATTAATTATCAAGAGATATTACGTCAAAATTGAAACTTAACAGAAACAAATCTACGTAAACGAACCTTGCATGTATGACATGTTGCTGTATCAACATTGGATCTCAGTAGTAATAATATATCTTTATTGCATGGTGATAATTTTACATAGTACAGTATTTCAAATGTTAGTAAATATAATAAATTATTCACAACTCAATTCATACATATTAATAAATACTCATTCAGTCAAAAATAAAAAACTTTCATACGACAAAATTAGTGTCAACACTAAATGTGAAATGTTGTTTTCCTAGAAGTGCTTCAAGAACTCGAGTAAAATGTTTTTGATGCCAATCGGCGTTTTTGTCCAGCTTTAAATTGTGTTTATCAAGACATTAATTATATGAAGCTGTGTTCGGTAGTTGCCCTTGATTTGTTGTTACTGTTGATCTCATCGTTTTAGTGACAACCGTGTGAGAAATGAAAACAATTAAGACTGAAAAGCTCAGTGGATATAGTGTGAAAAAGGTGGCTAGTAGAAAATGTTCACTGACTTTATAAAAACCAAAGAATGTCCGATAACAGTAATACTACGTGTTAGATCGCATTGTGTCCTAAGGAAAATTAATTATGAAGCTGTTAAATAAATGTTGTCGGGAGATGATTCAACATTATAAACTGATATTGCAATGTACACAATAATTTATTAACAGCCTATGCAAACTTTTTACACTTAAATTAATTTCGTTCTGCCTCTAAAATGTGCGAGGAGGGTGGAGGGGGTTGACTCACGCTTCACAGTTAAATCCCCGTCCGTGCGCAAACAGCGACATAAGAAAGTTACAATTTGCCCGGGAGCCGTTAAACGGAGTTTTATAGGAGCTAATATAGAGAGCGCCCCTACTGCATCGTAAGTGAACATTTCCCGCCAACTCTAGCAATAAGCGCGGGAAAGCCTCAGTCTATTAATTCGGCCTCTGGAACAACGTCTTGCGGCCAGTACATCGTACATCACAAATCATCCCTTCATTGCTCCCCGCGGCCGCAAAACACGAGACAGAGAATTAACCACCCTTATCTCCGGGTAGGAGGAATTGAATTTATCAAGGGATACAGTATGTTTGTGTTACCTCTCTTAGCGGGATCTGTGAGTCCCCTCTAGATAATGGCCCACCTCCCGAGGGAAGGTGCGGGATGTTTATTAATGAGGCCTTATTGAGGTGTGGCAAGAACCACCCCCGTATTAGGTGTCTGATACGCCCAAGGTTAATATTCCTCAAATGGGTAATAAATTGGTTTATTATGCGGTGCCAGATATGAACAAGGGTGAAAATTGTTTTTATTCACCCATTGAGCAATTACGTGTGACTTGTTGGATAGCAAAATTTAATTTTTTTAGGTTGATAGTCGTCTGTTTACTTGAAATCGAAATTTCTTTTAAACATTATTTACACACTTCTTTAATTTTACCTTGCATACATGTAATCGTAACTAACTGAAACGGATTCTTATTAAAGTTTTAGTTATTAATTATTATTATTATTTGTAATCAAGTATTTGTATTTGTGTGACAATTGTTTTGTTTTGTACGCATACAGTTGACATAATCATTTTTAAATGTTTCAATTAATTGCGTATTTATTCCACATGATTCTTGTTAACCTTTTACCGTAAAATATTTATATTTTCATACTGACAACAAATAAAAAAAACAACCAACTTTGTGCCATTAAATCTTAAACATACAATAAGCTTTTTACTAATGCTCTCAAAAACAAATCATGTATTGGTTCCAACACAGATATGTATTTGGATGTCATAACAATCCTTCCTTCTTTATTTACTTACATTTCATATTTATTTATATATAAGTAATTTTACCTCTTTTCAATCTTCTTATTTAACAACCGTTCAGTATTTTTTTGTGATTCTTCCAATTCTGCATATTTTTATTCTATCCAAATATTTATGTTCTTTCAAAATTAGTTTTCTATTTTTTGTTATATTCTGCAGAAATTTAATTTATTGTTTTTCACAATCCTATTTTACATTATATTACTTGTACCCGATTTTTCATTACGTTCTGTATCCCTTGTAGTGTTTTGTCATGCATGTTCCAGTGTTGTTTTTGTTTTCATTTCTATTGTTACTTATATTGTTGTGTTTTGTTGCAGATGGCGACCAGACGAATAGCCCTCCTGACATCCCTTGGCCCTCTTGTGATCAGAGACCTCATTGTGATTTAACTATTACTAAACTATCGTGTACATAGATAAGATACAAGTGTACATAGACTATATAGTTAGGCAATAGCTGTTTATTTATTGTAATCAGTCTTAGATTAGTCAGTTGATATTTTGCACCGTATATAACAGTCATAACCCTATATACGTAAGGTCTGTCGATGCTTTCTTATGGCTACTTTCTCCTTGACCATTTCTTTTGTCCTCCGAGGCCGTGAACCTTAAAGCTTGCAAGACTGAAAAGCCTTATACACTTTTTACTCGCCTTCTTACTTACTTAAATCTTTATTTTTAAATGCTCACAACTTATGGTGCATAATGTTGAATGTATATTGTTCCTATTCTAAGACTTGCGAGGGTCGGTAAGGTAGTGTGTCTCACTTATCGACTTGGTTGTTCGTGTCGTAATGACGCTGGATTGGCCAAAACTACGTTGTTTATTGATATGTGATAATTTTTATAATTAAGGTTAAATAAAATTTACTATGCTCTCGTTTTATTCATAAAAAATCACCGTGTTTCTATTTATACTACATGAGGTTTTTTAACATTATTGAATTTTTACCATCACTTAAAATTATTTTGTTATTTTCTACAAACTACAGTGTAATTATTTACTTTGAATTTTTCAAGTGAATTATCGAGTTTTTCTTTCAAAATAACTGTTAATTTCCTGGTATGTAAGACAGAGCCAATATTTATTTTTCTTAGAAGAAATTGTAAGCTTTCTCATCCTGGCATTACTATGGTATATAATACAACTGTAGATATAATCAGTATTGTAAATAGAAAAGTTTACCATAGTTAAAATCAATTTTATATTCGTAAATGTTTATTTATAATTAGCTAGTCATCAAATCAAAGTTTGATATATTTTGTTCGCTATGTGATTTATTGTGTTGGAAGCACTGTGGAAATATTTCGTTTTTTGCCTTTGTTATAGTGTCAATCTTTGTTTTTTATGCAGTTTTTCGTATGTTCATTTATGTAGAACGTTTTTGTAATGAAAATATTTAGTGTATTATGAACTGTTTAAGTTTTGTATTTTAATTAAACTTAGTATTGTATTAAACATGTTTGTTGATTTGGTTGACAAAACATTTGTTAACTTAATTAAATGAAATTAAAATGATAACTTTGTTTTAATACTCAAATATTTCCAAGATGTGCATTTATTAATTTTTTTTAAAACTATACTTTGTATTTAACATTTTTAAAGGGTTTAATTATGGTTGTATATAATTACAGACAGAAATATATTTAAATTCTGAATAGCTAAATGAAAAAGAGATGACTTTGTAAATAGAAATTATTTTCTTCTCAGACTCGACTAAGAACATTTTTTATGTAGACTTCAATGTTGATACATGTAAATATTATTTAAATCAGCCCCCGCAGCTGGGATGATATTATCCACGCAAAATCTTACCAATATGTTCAGCTTGTATAATTTATTGTATATTGCTTCTGTATATAACTATAGATTACACACACCAGTGACTTGAGCAACATATTTTGTATCGAAATAAAGTATTGTTGTATTATATATAATTATGTGTATTTTATTTTCCTCATATACTACCTTTATAAATAAAAATAGGGAATATTGTAATATTACTTTTTTCTATTTTTATTTTATTTTTATTTTTAAGAAAAATATACTTCACGTGGGCCTTCAGGTCTGTGGATGAATTATATTCAACAAGTGAAGTACCGACCATAAAGATCAGTTGAGGATTCAAACCTTGGACCATGCTCTTCGCAGTCGGAGTCCTTAGCTACTGAGCTACTACTGAGTGGCATCATTCAAATGTCACTTTAAATCGCCTGAAGATTTATATTTATACATTCTATATATTTTTATTTATTTTTTATTAAATAATTAAAGTCTATATAATTACGAAAACGTTCCACTCGGATAAAAAAAACTTCTGAATATTTAAAAATAATCATTTAGAAAGCCAAACAAACAAAGACATGTTCGGTGGTCGGTGCATGTTGACAAAGCAAACCGTCCAATTTAAATGAGAACTCATGAATATTGATGGGTTCAGCTTATCTAAATTAATTGTTTTACTGACTTCGGCATAGCAGTTCAAACATGCGAGGGCCCTGACACTAGCGTATTATGGAGATAGTTTGTAACTCGATTGCACGAAGGTTGTTTATATAAAGTATATATATATATATATATATATATATATATATATATATATATATATATATATATAAATACTACTGTTTATGTATGGGTGGGTCAATACTACTGTTTGTGTATATGTGGGCGGGTGGGTCAATATATCTTTCAAACTGTTAAGAATCAAGGGTATAAACTAGATAGCAGTAATATATATTTTATAATGAAAAAAAAGAAGTAAATAATAAGATTTAACAAAAACTGATTTTTTTTTAAGGAGAGGCCAGCCTCCTTCTTTCTTAACCTTACTCTGCCCATTCCTCATAGACTATTGATCTGTGCGAGGAACGTAATCAGACAGAGTAATTTATCAGTCGTAAAGGTGTTAATACATCTCGTGGGTCTTTTATGGGGGGGGGGGGGCTGTTTCAGTATTGGCAACAAATTCAGATGAATTTCGGCCAGCACGAATCCTACTAATACACATCTATAAGAAACGAAAAGCGAAATAGGCAAATAGTCAGACATCCTGAAGTAGACAAAACGAGCTTAGCGCGGCTGCCGATACGCAGCGCTGGTTGATAATTTCTGCCATGTACCCCTCTCCTTACACAATAACCCTGTCCGTCGTTTCCTTTCTCTCATTCTCATAACAAGTTGTAACCTTCTCTCTCTCTCCCGCGCTGCCCCCTCTCTCATTCTCTGTTTCACTCTTGGCGGCGCGCAACAAGCTCGATCCAGCGGCTGTCGCGCCAAGATAGCAAAATTAGAAAAAGTAGCATGATTTGTTAATAATGATTCTTCGCTTCTTATAGACGTGTATTTATGGTTTCAAGTCCGATGTTCAAATGTCTGAAATTACGCAAAAGCAAAGCTCCACCGTAAGTGGTTTTTAAAAGCGTTTATTCTACAGCTGATCTGAACTATTACAATTTTTAGAAACTTGATGAACAATTTAATGTAAATTGCATTATGGTTTTTATAATTGCTGATGTTTTCATTTCAACTTGTCATATGATTTCAGTAGTAGTCTTTCAAACATAAAATAAATTTATTAAATAAATAAAAAGACTGTCCACTACAATACCTAAATAAAACATTAATTTATCTTTAAAATACGTAAAATAATATTTAATTAACTGATTAAATTGGTTCTATGAGAGTAGATAAAAGATGACCGTCCACTTTACCTCCACCTTAATGTATAATTAAAGCATATGTAATTGTTAAGATTATACTTGTTGGGGGAGGGGAGAAACGCATATTGGTTCAAGTATGTTCTCCAATGTGAAATGACAAACATGCCTGTCACCCAATTCAGGCTGTAAAGTTATTTTTGTCTTCAAATGTACTTAATTAAGTCAATATAAATAACAAATTACTAATTTGTAACTATAATTATAGCCAAATATCCCCTTGAAACCAGATAATAACTGAAACAATAACTGAAACAATAATTGTAATACATTCCCACACTGGGAAAATCAATCACCATGCATGTTTTTGTTAAATATTAAATTATATTTTAGAGGGAGGAGAATCAAATTATGACTACAGTTAAACTGCATTAAAGACCTCCATAGAGCTAAAATAACGATATATCAAAATTAAGGATAATGAATATGATCCCTCTAGTTCATAATTAAATTACAAAAAAAGGAATTTTTAATAAGTGATACAATATTAATTTCTTTCTCTTATAGCAGAGCTCTTTCATAAATTAGTAAAACTTGTATAAATTTACTTAGGGACTATCTCAGTTCAACTAATTTGATGGAAATTCCTTGTGAGGCAGGTGTCGAATACAATATTAACGTTTTAAAATGTTATTTAATATCTAAAAAGAATTAATGAATTCATATTTTGAATACAGATTTCATATTACATTTATTTCTCTTTTCATGATATTTACGCTATTTATACTATGTGTTAACAGTACAAGTGAACGTCACACAACATAAATATTACAATATAAGCACAAAATGAACATATATACTACAATGCAATTACAAATTGCACAAATATAGCACAATACAAGCGTAAAATGCACAAATATATACAATATAAGTTCAAAAAACACCATAATATATGTGCGTTTTGTGCTTATATTGTAAATATTTTCATTTTTTGCTTATATTTTGATATATTTCTTCATTTTGTACTTCTATTGTAGTATATTTGTGCATTTTGTGCTTATATTGTAATATATGTATTCTTTTTCGTTCACTTGTACTGTATAAATACCAACACGCATTATGCTAATTAAGAAAACTATTTATACAGTTAACTATTAAACATTTCAGAAATATTTTTCATCATACTAAAAGTGAAAATGACATTAGTTTTGGCATGGATATTTAAATAACGTAAAAGTAAAATAATGTTTTTCTGGCAAGATGTCATTAAGATGAAAGATTGCTTTAGCAAGTCTGTCTTGCTCGACCTAGCTCCTCGATTAACCTTTTTTATTAATTTTCTCAGGAAAAATAAATAAATCTGCCTGGAAGCCCAGGTGTGACTGGCTCTTTAGCCGGTATCTCCCATCACAATTAGTATTCCGTCATGTCTAGGCCCCTGCAGCTGCCCCAAAACCCGTTCCGTCATTTACATATGACACTTTACGGATGACAAAAAGAAATAGTCCAAAACCAATTTTGCCCCACGACACGCATGACTTATTTGGCACTGTGACGTGTTCGTTTTTTATTTTTTGGTGGTGTGGGGGGGAGGGGGCAGCTGGTTTTGACTGCCTCTGCCTGACAGCCCCTAGTGGCAACAGACGGCGTCGCTCGCTCACGTCTTGCCAAAGTGGGATCCACAGCACAAGGCTCTTATTGCTTCCATACGTATTACTTCTTTAAATGTTTTGGTTATGTGATTCTGACTACTTTTGTCGTGAGAACTGTTGCACAATTCATTAAACATATTAAAATACTTACATTTTTAGTGTGTTTTTATTTTCTGTTATATATCATTGATGGAATATATTTGGTTTTAGAATAAAACAAATTTTTACACAGATTTTCTGTTTAAATTCAAAACTTATGATGCCTTAACCGGTGAAAGCGCTTTTTAAAATGTGTTTTGTGTCTAATATAAATGAATGACTGTTTTGTTTCATCCATCAATAACAACCGTTAATTATTGTTTACCAAACTCAAACAGACGCTTTGTGTAGAGATATGGCCCATTTCATGAAGAAGGTTATTTTATAATCTAATTGTATCCATCACAAATGACATCTAATTCAGGACGAAGTGTGATCATAAATTGTTAAAGCCATTTTGCGATGGTAAAATTATGGAAATTGTGCTGACAAATTAAACAATTAATAATACAAAATAAATTTAAACTGTTCATTAAATAAAATGTAAAAATATTTTTTCTTAAAATTAATATCAGTTATAACATTGATAACAATTAATCTTGACCTGAAGTCCTAGGTATACCATATGTAACAATCTTGACAAAAAGTTTATTATTGATAATAAACTTGATATAAAGGCCCTTAGATAAATACCCTAGATAAACAATCTTGACATAAAACCATAGTTATTGATAGTTATGATTAGAGACCAATCTAAACGTAGAGGCTTATTTATAACATTGATAACAATCAATCTTGACCTGAATTCCTAGTTATACCATACGTAACAATCGTGATATAAAATCCTATTTAATACCATTGATAGTAAATTAAATTAATCCTTGCTTTATTCCAGAGTTAACTTGAAAGATTACCAAATTCATCTGATATTAGAGGGAACAAAGGTGCCAGTGCAATATTGCCAATTTCAGGTGAATAATAGGACAAATGAATAGAAGACCTTTGTCATTTATATATTAAATGAACTCATCCACTATCAGAAAGGACAATTTATAACAACTAAACCTTTAGATTTGTTGATTATTTATTAGTGAATTCTAATGAAAAGCTAACAAGAGAATTATTGAAGATTATAAAATAACATTTTAATTAATTAGGGATTCATTTTGTTTTACACATCGGGTATAATTCCATAACTAATAATAATTTATTTGTTAATCTCATATTAATAACCCATCCTTAATTAGATGACGAGTTGTTATAGAACAACCTGCAATCAATATTTAACTAGCTAAGCAGTTATTATATAGTAGTCAATCAACCACGACCTCCATAGTTAGATAAATATTGATTGAAGATTGTTGTAGAACTCCTCGCCTAAACAGGGGTTAATTAGTGGCACTAGTTAACAAATAAAGTGATAACTAACAAACTACAATCTAAGAATTTAAGAAGACGATAAAAAGTTAATTTAGTTTATAGTAGGTTTCTAAAGTAAATTATAAATCTTCTAGAATTCATCACAAACAACATCTACTTCAAAACGAAATTTGATCAGAATAGCACTTATCCGATGGTAACCATCAAGTGATCTTCGAATCACGCTACTCCAAACATCAAGTAGATGGATGGAATCACTTTTTCAGTAGGGATGACAGCTGACGTGCATTAAGAGTCTGCAAAGGTAAAATGAAAAGTCTGTGTTGACTGTAGTGCTAGTTGGGGAGGTCTGAGTGTGGCAACATCCAGAACTACTGGAAAGGAAGTTGGCTAGACCACAGAATATAGACAGATCTGTCCATCCTGTGGCTAGACGAAGAACAAATTCCACTGAAAAAATAACCATGTCGGCAGTGGCAGCCAAGGTCAGACTCCTCAGGGGTAATAAAAGGCGAAGAAAACTTTCCCTTTTCACTGAAGAGAGCCTTACGAACCTGCGTTGGGCTGCCACCAGCTCACAGTAACTGTTTGAGATATGTGGCGTAGAAATTATGTGCATCCGAATTTGAAGGTTGTTTTCTAAGGAACTAAGAGGCCTAAGGAAAATATAATCACACCATTGTTTTCCTCGTTCAACTGTTCGTTATGATATATGCGTTTTTAAATGTTATTACGCTTAGTAATTTTTATCCTAGTTGGAACAAAAAAAGTAACGGAATTTTAACTAGTTTTCATTGTACATCAAATGTACACCGTTATTACTAAAAATACCGTCAATGTATCGCATTTATATTTTAATACTTAATTCATACGAAAGTAATCAATAAATTTTGTAAATTTTAACTTTTCAAGAAAAAAAATTGCTATAAATTTCCTGAAACATTGTTTTCTTGGCTTCAAGAGGTCGTAAAATCAATTACTTGACCTTGTTGTAATCCTTATGACATGTACAGTATATTGTTATGACGATACATTACTGTCATGTGTGTAAGTAAATGCAGTGATTTTCAATCAATTTAAATAACTTTAAATTTATACATTTCAATTGATTTAAATTGATCTTGTAGACCTAACTTTGAAAAACAGTTGTACAGTCCTAAGATGAATCCGTAAGATTTAAATAACCCAGCAATGTAAAGAATAAGAAAAGACATGTTTAATTAAAATATTTCTTACTCTTGGTTTTATATGAAAGAAGAACATCTTCATAGAACCTCACTATTAAGATAAGATTCGCACTGTGGGGCAAACTAAACGTTACAATTATCTGTAAACTGTTCATTATACTTCACAGTACAAATAAATGTTATTAAATTGTTATACATTTCGAGTGTTTTATTATTACAATATAAGTAAATATTTTTGAGATAAAGTAATTTTAAACTAATTTCCATTATTAACAAACAATTTTAATTAATTAGACTATTAATATTACAATGCGAATTTTTTTAGACTTAGATGCAGAGTTGGTAATAATACAACTTTAATTTTATCATTGAACGTAACATCAATTGACTACAAGCAATACGTATATTGTCGCCACAGAAATTATGCACACGAGTTTATACTATAATTAATTGTTTAACAGCCATTGGGCATGGGGATTTTATGAAACAAATTATTTTCTTTAAACTCTTAATATCACTGGTGAAGCAATGTGGATTCATATTTTTACAATAAGTGGGACATTCTGCATTCAAACTACAATGATTACTCACACAGCTGCACCATCTAATAATTATGTAGTAAACTTACCTGTTTACATTTGATCCCGTAGTAAAGGACGTGAGTAAACAGTCAATAATAAAAAGGACTATGTAAGATAAGTGGGGTGGAAATAATAACTTGCAATGACAGTAATCAATTTTATTTTTAGTAAACAATAAATTGAACTAAAACAATAACCAAATCCTGATGATATTCACGTATATCACAATATACTGTCTTAATATCTACAATATATAAGATAATTAAAGCTATAACTTATAGGTGTTTGTACACAGCACTCCATAGCATTGTCAAATATTAAATATGTACCGAACATACGGAACGCCGACTAACAAGCAATCGACAAAACTCCAGGTTAATAAGTATGTATGACTTATTGGTCGGTAGCGTAGTTGGTTCAATCTTTACTTTACTTCACTGTCTAAAATAGTATCATTTGTTAAAAGGAGGCGTAATATTTAAACACGCGTGCTACATTTAATATAACGATTACCAGTTCCAAAATTTACAGGACGCTTCATTATAAGTTGCATTAGATATTTCTCTTTTTAATTAAAAAAAAAAAAAAAAAAAGGACTAGTAATGAAATAAAACATAATAAGTTTTAATTTAATAATTTTTAATTTGTATGAATATACGAAAGATAAATCAACATTTTAAAGAGTGGATGTACAAGTATATTTTATACTCGTTCAAACCATGTAAAAATTATAATTGTCCGATTAATCTTTAAGTCACAGTGCGAGTTCAAATTTAACAGTGCTCCATGGGGAATACATCCAATATGGAGACTACCTCTGCAGACTCTTAAAAATGACTTGTGTATAAGCAGCCTACACTAAAGTACATAAACATAGCACATTATCGATCCCGAGAATAATGTGTACACGTCAGTTAACACAATATTTATCACAATTTCAATCTACATTACTATCATTAAAATGCAACTATAGATAGGCTACTTAAATTGCGATCTACTGAAATCACTGGTGCGAGAGATTCACTGACTGGTGGAAGTGAGATAGAGAACTACTCTTTCCACACTATGTCATTCCAATCAATATTTGTCATGTAAACTAACATAAAAGAAATTTAACAAATCGCAATTCTTAATAATGTTACTAATAATTATAATATTGTAACAGTTTATATCTAAGTATGCCTAGTTAAAGTTTGGTGATATAAATTAATGAAATAAATGAGCCACTATTGCTATATGACAGTACGACTTCATACTCCCTTTGTGACTTTATCCCTTGTGAGCTGTTACAGCAAATACCCACAGGTAGGATGAACGGATGTTAATGTCTGCTCTGTTTTGTTTGCTTTGTTCCCATTTATTGCCAAATTAGTTAAATATTCCTTTATGCTAAAATAACTAGAGTCGTCACTTAAGTATTTTTCATGGCTTAAGCTTAACAAAAGATTTCTGTCTTCTGAAATTAAACGTTTAGCTAATAAATAAAAATATAGAAAATAACAATTAAAACAAACTTATTGATGGAAATATTTTTGTTTATTTTTAAGATTCATATGGTCAAGATATGGGTGAATATAGATTTCGAATGAGTGTAAATGAGCGAATGTAGTCATTATAATTTAATGTTATAAAGATTAACAAACAGTAAATAAATTTTAATTGTGTAAGGCCTTTCGGTAACAAAGTTACCATCTTCAGACAACCAAACTATATGTTATAGTTTGGTTGTCTGAAGATGGTAACTTTGTTACCGAAAGGCCTTACATAATTAAAATTTATTTACTGGAGTGTTTGTTAATCTTATAACATTAAATTATATATCCATCCAGTAAGAAAAGAGCTTGAAGAATGAATGTAGTCATTGTTACAAACTACGGCCGACTATTCCTTAAAAAGTGTCATTAATTAATAGCCCAATGACAAATGAACAGCCGGTGGTTATCAGCTGATCCTTCTCAAAATGTGTTATGACTCTGATTGGAATCGAACTGAGAACCTTTAGCATATGAAGCTGGGATTTAACCAACTACGCTACCGACCAGTTATGATGTTCGTAAGAATTCGAGTATCACAGTGAATAGGAAAAGCAACTAAAGCTTGTAAAAAAAAAAAAAAAAAAATTGGGTGTGCGTCGGACCACACGGTGGAAGGTATACTTCTTTGGCCATTCTCATACACCCACTCACGCACACAAACAGACAGGATATATAAATGAAATATAAGACATTTTTCAATATTATTCAATATATTTATCTTCAATATATTATACGTGATTTCATTATTATATTATACACCTATATTATCACTATCAGTAATTTCTTCGATTAAATTTCTTCGATTAACAATCGATTAATCGATAGTTCTTAAAAATTTGTTCTTACTTTTCAGCGTGACGCGGTTTCTCGACCAACATCCCATCCCAAAGTGTCTAACGGGCGCAAAGAAGTATAACTTCAAAAAAATCTTTTAAAAGCAAACAATCAGTTAATATATAACTTATAAGATATAAAAAATAAGATATTTTAAATTTCTTTTATGTGTTTCTATCGTATAGGGATGGAATTTTAAAAATCTGCTAAAAATGTATTAAAGAAAAAAAAAGAACTCATTCATCTCTAAGACGCCGATCGTAGAGATATGGGCGAATATGAGGCGTGAATGAGTGTGATGAGTGTAGATGAACGAGTGTAGTCATTGTTACTATCTGAGTTTTACTTAGCTCAGAACGGACTATTTATTAATAGCCCAATAGCCAGGGCAACTATGGGACCTACAGTTTTACGTGGAATCCGAACCACGTAGTGTTGGTCTGATTTTCAGCTAACTGACAAGTTTGACACTTAGTTCTCTCCCCTATACAACATCCGAACCTTGAATACCATTCAACACGGACACTTCAGACTTCTCTAGTAGTGTCTATATTGACGACAACCACTGAGCGGACGCCGTGTCGATATTAAGAGAACCGAGCATGGAACCTATCGCCTACAATCTCCCACTAAAACCAATCATTTAAATTAATCCTTATATTATGATAAGAGAATTGAAGATTTTTGTTAAATTGTTGCATACTTAATGTGTGTTCATAAGATTACAGACACATGATTTATGAAATAAAATACAAAAACATGTTCAAAGAGATTGAATCTAACATTTGCTTGTATTAGATTACTCATACTAAGGAAAACGTACATAATTATAAATATTGATTAAGTACATTGTTGGCAATAGACATACACTTACCTTCATACATTCGTTGAATCCTTCAGTTCAGAAATTATGTTTATAAACAATTCCTTTTCAAGGTAGCAGCAACTAAAATATAAAAATTCGTTATTGAAATACCCAGAATATGATGGTGAGTAAAAGTCCACAAGTAGAGAGTGTAAGTTAATTTTACAGCTAAAACGTTCTTTAATCTTTCACAGCAATCTCGTAACTAAACTTAGCTTCTGGGTTCCAAAATGTGCCTGTTGGACATAAGGTACCAACTTGTTATCAGTGTTGCAATCTACCTTCTAGAGCGAGTCTATATCCTCTTGGTCTTCAGAGGTTCATTGCTACAAGAATAAAATGTTGTAGCAAAAAGTCCAAAAAGTACATTTTGGAACCCAGAGGCTAAAAGTTTCAGTTAAAAATATAAAAATCAGAGAGAATAAATAAGAAAAATAAATAATAGCCCAAAACTAATAAGAGAAGGAAAAAACAAATATTGTTAAGAAACATTAATTAATTAATTAATTATTAAAATTTGTTCCTTATTGTTAAGATATCCTAGTTTATTTTGATTACTTTTTACTCAGTATTAAATAGACAAAAAACATTCATAAAAATCATATATAACAAAACGTTTTTGACCATTGCTTTGATAAAAATTGTATTTTCAGTAAGTAAATATTTTACATTCTATGTTGAAATTGAACATGAAATTGGGCAGATCCTCTCTCAGACGTTCTGTGGTTCTTACCAAAGTTAACTAAGACTATTTCTAGTCATGAGTTAATTTTTTTTATTAAATAACGCTTTTATGTTGGCCCATAATAGGATAATTTATTTTGAAAAGTTTTTGTAAATACTTAAAACAGCTGTAATTAAATAAATGAAAAGATACCACTGTAATTATTGTGAAAAAATAATGAATTTAAAGGGGCTGTTTGTACCCCTTTGGAATGGAATCGAAAAAGTTCTGCTTTACAGTGATCTTTTAAAAGCAAACAATCAGTTAAGATATAACTTATAAGATATAAAAAAGAAGATATTTAAAATGTCTTTTAAGAATACATTGTTATTTTTATAATAGTGTGTTTCTATCGTATAGGGGCGGAATTTTAAAAATCTGTTAAAAATGTATTTAAAAAAATAACAGGAAATTGCTTCGGAAAGTGAATGAAATCAAATAAGAAATTATTTTAAAATTTCCCAATAAGAATTACATTGTTTTTATCATGGCTGTCGGCCATGTTAGTTTTATTTAATTCCATAAGAACAATGTTGTTTTCGAACAGAACATACTCATACTCATATTCAAACCAAACAGTTATTTTTAAACGGATTTTTCCAAACAAATTTCAGTTGATCAAGAATTAAATTACGCGTTGGAATTGCTTTGTGGATTCCTAATTAGTTTTATATACATTTGTTTTGAACTATTTACTTTCATCTATATTTCAAAACTAGGCGTATATATTCAAAATATCAAAAGCAAACCCAATGCGCAATATGATATTGTTTAAAATGACAACTCATACACAACTTTTGGTCAATAAATAACGAAAAAATACGGATTCGCAAATAACATTGTTCTTACGGGATTAAAACCAATATGGAGACAGCCTCTGCAGACTCTAAATGAAGGAATTTAAAAAATCTATATTCACAGTTAATCAAGGCATTTTTGTAGGAAATGTTAAAATTCGGTAAAAAATAACTCTAGAGAGTAAACAAAAATAAGGATTTTAAAAACATTTAGATTATATTTTCTGATCCTGGACGAGATGTATTGACTAAATGTTAGTTGTTATGGTTATTTACCAATAAGTTAGGGAGGGGGACACGTCATCGTCTGCAAGGCAAGGCATAAATACCGGCTTTATTGCAGCTATGATATATCGCTGACGCGAACTACCCTCACATGCAAAGCTCGCAGGACCTACGTGCCACTACGTGCAACTTCTTGCAACTGCAAGCAATTACTGTTGCACATTTATCTTGGCGCATTGTGCTCTTTAAATAAACTCACTTCGTTCCCATCCGCTTCTGGCAGTCATTCTAGCGTGCAATTTATTTTATATTAATTTAATAGCGTACTATTGAAAGTAATTTAGAAGTGTTTGATTTATAAATATTTATACAAGTGAAGGAAGTTGAGTTTTGAAAATTAGGAATGTTTTTCGATCTATTAAGAAATGTTTCCGATCTACTGTTTCGTTACATGTCGATAATTCTGTATGTAATATAACCAAATGTTATAATTCAATGAAATCATGAATCAAAGAAAAATCTATACAATGATGTTAAATGTTTAAAAAATTATACTTTCCCAGATTTATCTATAAAAATACTGTTAATAATATATACTGTATATGTTCATTCCGTAATTTACATTGTAAATAGTATATGAATATAAAAATGGCAGAATACTACAGTTAAAGAAATGAAGTAATTTTAGATGAATACAGCGAGACATAAAAAAATAAACTACATATTTGTGAGCTATATGTTTAACAAAATATTACAGAATATAAAAGAAATTACACATTTATAAAACACGAAGAAACCTTTAGAAAATCATTATTAACTGGAAACCATTATTTACAGATTAGAAGAATAATAAGACAATGACTTTTGAAGATGATAATAAAATTTAAAATGATTCTACATTAGCTGTATTATAAATCTA
Source organism: Stictocephala bisonia (assembly GCA_035578905.1). Classification (NCBI taxonomy): domain Eukaryota; kingdom Metazoa; phylum Arthropoda; class Insecta; order Hemiptera; family Membracidae; genus Stictocephala; species Stictocephala bisonia. The sequence continues at coordinate 1,247,182 of JAQJVL010000147.1, read as the reverse complement.
TTACCAAAATATTTTTGCTATATATTCTTGTAGAAATAATAAAAATGTCTGTATATAAATAATTTGCAGATTCCATTATCCAGTATATTATTAAACTTGTTTAATTACTTCTAAAACCTTCTCCATTATTTATGTACTAACCAGACGACATTCAAATGAACTAACACAAACCTAAATACTTCAGAAATAATTCCAAAAGTTTTCAATTTATTTGAGTAATTATTGATCCGTGTATGCATAGTAGGGATATGCGATTATCTGCCTATATAGTGTTTATGGGTCAAAGGGGTTATATTTGCAAAGTTTACTTAATGGCGAATGAACATCCACTTGTTAGGGTGGCCATAAAATCTTATAGTTGGGATGGAGGGAAGAGGATAGATAAATCTTCCTTTAACAACCCCACAAACATGAGTGTGATGAGCCCACCAACCCAGCCTATATGCAGTTGACTGAAATGAAGGGAAGGTGGGGGGGGGGGGCAGTAAGTATAGGGTGGTTAGTTCTTAAGTACTTTTAGGGTTAGGTTAAGTGATATTAATAGGGTCAGAGATGGGTCACATTCAATAATGGGGTATTGTTTACGGATAATGTATTCATCAAGAAAACCATATTATTTATTTTGAAACTGAATTGAATAGCAAATGAAACTTAAATCACTAATTGAAAAGTGAATATCAACATGTTATAGGTGGTAGACAAAATAGTCAAAGAATTAAAACAAAATAATCGGTAATGTTGCTTTGGTTAAAGTCCAGCCTCTAACAATAACAATACTCAGTTCTATCATAGTCTAATAATATAGTCATGACTCTTCCATTGCTCCGCTGTGAAGAGAGCACGATGCTAGCGCTCCAAGTAGCCGGATCGCACAACTACATACACCACATTTCCGTTGTATTGCATCGTGTTTTGCAAAGAAGTAGAATAACGATATAAAAAGTGCCATGACAGATCATAGTCATAAGTTACTTGACACTTACTAATAACAGCTGTGATGTAACTAGTGTAGAGATACGCACTTCTCTACTCCCGCCGCTAGGATCGCTAGCGTCATACTTATCGCTAATTTTTAAAGAGCGTCGGGCGGTTATATGTTATTAGACTGTGTTAAGGATACACCTTAGTTCATAACAAAGAGTATATTTGCTCATATACTGCCAAAAAATAAACAATAATGAATAAATAAATATAAATAATTAATAACTACACTTATTGCTCTAAATAGTATTCATTTAGTTTTTAGCTTGTAATTTTCCATGGGAATCGACAAATATAAAGAAAACCAGTTTTTAAATGAATTTCCAGTTTTTTTTAATAGTTCACTCACTAGTAAATCCTGATTAGATATAACAAATGTTTACTATCATTATGTACAAATATATTCCGTGTATTGACATATCTCATGTATAAAATAAATCTAAAGTTAGCATACAGAAACTTCTTAACCATAAGAGTGAATTTGAACCACCAATAAGATGGCAAACCTGGATTAAAAATGGTATGAATAATTAATTTAATTTAAGCTTTACTAAAACTAATACTAAAAAGTACTCATGACATGTTTAAAAAAATGTACAAATATCCACATTTTGTCCTGATGCCTTTTTTGTATTATGTTATATATATGGCGTCCCTAAAAATGTTCCCAAACTTAAGGATATGGTTCCTTGGGTAAAAATAAAAAAAGTATCCATAAACATTAGTCCTAAAATGATATTTTTGGTCCATGTATCCTCTTATCGTTTGTGTATTTGAAAGATAATTTTGTAACCACTTAACCACAGAACCACTTAAGTTACAGATCTTAAACTTGGTATAAAATATAATAATATTATTTACTTTTACTAGGTCATAGTAATTTTGAAATATTAATTTTAATATTTTAACTGAAAATTACTCAAAAACTTCAAGTCTGACTGAAAATTTATAAAATAATAAAAATATTGAAGAATTCATTACAAATACAACGAGCCCTATTTTGTTACAATCATATCATAAATATCTGAGAATATGCATTTTATGAATGCAAGGTATGCTGCGCTTCAGCCATTGCACTAGAGCAATTAATTGTTGTAACAATTTTTGAAACTTGTTGCTTAGGTTAGGTTAATTTACGTTTGGTTAGGTTGAAACGGAAAATGGCATACTAATTGTGCTTCAGTCGTGTCAGATGATTGTATTATATCGAAAATTATGTAAACAATGATAAATTCACATTTATTACGTATAGTTGTTAGCATTGTATTTAAATATACTGTTTGAAAACAATATATTAATTATTACCATTGCTAAATAATGGTAAACTTTTCTTACGACAACAAAAATAGCAATTGACACAGATACTTCGAAACCAAATTTCGTTTACATCACTAAGTTCGAAATGACAACTATTTATTGGGATATTTTTACGAAACAGCATCTTTAAAATTCAATAGAGTCTACTTACATCTAACACTCAATTCAATAGATTCGTTTTAAGACAAAACTGTTTTAAGAATATTCCTGCTCCCGTTTACAATTGTATACTTTAATATTTATTGTTGCTACCTGTAAGAGTTAGACCTGCGGCACTTTTACTAGCACCCTTCAATAGAAACATTTTCGTCTACCGATGGCGAATCAAATATTTTCAAATCTAACAATTTAAAAATTCATCTGCAACATTATGCTGACGGAAAAGACTGCTGTTGAAAAGAGTTGATATTCCTGGATCAGCTCTTTGCTAATGTGATCCAGACCGTAAGTTATGATCTTTTCGCTCACGTAATGAGTCAGCCTGACGTAACGACTTTCTTCATATTTAATAAATTATCACATTACATATGAAGTGTCTTTCTCACAACACGGCTTCTAGGAATTATTTAATCTCGCTCCGTCAGTTGTTTTTACAACTTCTTCTATCTCTTACGGAATGTTTTCTTGGATTTGGCTTTGCTACTGTCAGTCCTCAATTTTAATTTAATGGCGTTTTTCGTTAACACAAAGTAGTTTTTAAGTTGAGAGATCCTCAATTTCATCACTTTTTTGTGTTAAAGTTTTAACTCCTATCTTTAAAAATCTTTATTTTATTTTTCTGTTGAAATTTGAGGACAACAACTTTCTTATCCTCATTGCCATTACATTCATAGCCGATCGTTCGACTCATTCCTTAATAGTAGACCGGGTTCCCGAAGTGTTGATTTTGTCGTGTTGATATCTTATTGTTTTAGTGACTGTGGATTTATAATATACAATTGAATTTGCCATATTTATCATTATTTGTTTTCAATCCTTAAATATCTTGTATTCTTCATTTAATAATTCATGTTAGCAGTTCCCATAGTAAAAACGAAAATGTAAATGTATAGTAGTCTCTTTTTGTTTCTTTTCTTTTCTGTTTAATGTTAATAACCGAGAGAGATGATTTTATTGAGCATTTGTATTTTATAAATGTAATGTAAACAATATTTATTTCATCTTCACACACTTAGGATAATGTGATAAACAAAATAAACAGCATGAGAAATTGCTCGTATGTATATTAATTAAAAAAATATTGAATTAAAGAGGCATTATTTCCATTTTTTTAGTGTTTTCAATTTTATTTTGTAGAATTTTATCTATTGAGCTAAATTAATGAGTGTTTAGTGCCGTTATGGGTGGACTGTCACACTGAAATTTTGTGTTTGATTTTTTAGATATTACAACAGTAGTACAAATCTAAAGACTTTTTATTTTTATTTTATTATATTTTATTTTTATTTAATCTAAAGGTTTTTATTTTTATTTAATACATAGCACTTTCCAAATAAACATTGTTTTAGTCGTTACCGAACATGGCCACCACATTGACTTAAAGTTAAGGGAGGTCTTTTTTTACCAGGCATAGTTAAGGCTAAGAAGGAGACCAACGGCTTTTCCTAACCACCGCCAGCTAACCGTAGGCGAGATGTGTGCAAGGATGGGTCGATCAGATGGTCCCCATCCAAAGAACAGCCAAGCTCGATGTTGCTTCACGCCTTTATCTTGCGATAACGTCAGAACCTGGCAAATCTGCAAACTGGCTTATGTGTTTAAAAACTCATTTACTTTAGCCTTGTATATTATAGTCTTTTTCTATTTTATTAAAATATATTATTCTTAAAGTCCAATTTATTTTAACAGCCTACAACCTATAAGTTATGAAGTATATTGAATTGCGTCACTTTGTACATAGTTTACCTAATAAAAACTAGCTACTGTATTTTTTTTCTCATCTTCATGAATTGTGCATTTTCTATAGTTGATTTATTTTTTAAACCCTGTTTTTAATGATACAGATAATTATTCTTAAAAACGTGTGTTTATATAAAATTTATGACAGTATAGCAGCATTTCTTAAACAATGCTTGTATGATTCAGAAAGTAACTAAATGACACGAACATGGTTTTCTGCCAGTGCTGTTCACTTAGTAGCGTGCTAGTCTGGGAACTGCTCTTCTTGCAACGCGATTGAGTCGTGTTCCGCCTGCTTTCCTCAGTCCTGGACTGATGTCCTTCGGCACGCGATGTCCTTTTAGTCCTTCGCCATCTTATTCGTGACGATGTTCAAAAGTCTTTGCACTACGTAACTTAGCTGAAAAAATCCAGTTTATTTTGTTCTCGTAGTAAGATTAAAATTTGATACGAGAAAAACACTTACCATTTCTTAAACAGGTTTAAAAAGAGCTCTGTCTGATTAGTTTATATTTTGAAAAGTTCTTAAGGGAATTATACTCAGTTGATTTATAGGGTTTTAAAGAACTATTTAGTTTCAAGGCATTTTGGAAGTGAATATGAAAAGTAAAGGTAAGTACTCAATGAAGAAAGTTTGGTTGTAACTATATATTTGTTCGCAGTACAAGTGAACGTCACACAACAAAAACGTATTACAATTTGAGAACAAAATGTTCAAATATTACGGGGATCGAGTACGGTAAGCCACGTTTACCTTCCTCAGACCAGAGGGATCCACAAAAGAAAAAGATCACCATAATATTTTAACATTTTTTTACTTATGTTGTAATTAATTTGTACTGTATTTCTATCAACATGAACTAACCTATTTAACACACTATAATTATTTACCAAAAACTCATATTTTTGTTCACACTCAAAGTGATATGTGTTTTGATAATTCACAACTAACTGCCGATCAGACACTTTTATGGATATATGTGTACTATGTTTCTATTTAATGTGTTTTGTTTTAGAATAGAATTGTTTTTAAGTAAAGAGTGGTTATAGAAAGACTGTTTATGGGACGGAGTGAAATGATTCACTAAAGCGGTTGCACAATAAACCGTGCGGATGACTGGAAACAGCTTCACATATAAATCTCATAACTTTTTTGAAGAACAATACACGATGTATTACTTTCTTATCTTAATCTCAATAATTAAATAAATAAACTTTTTATTGCGCAGTAACAATTTTTAACATGTCATGCAATCGTCAACATAATATAAGTATAATATATAAAATAATTCTGAGACTAAACAACAAATGGTCAATAAAAATGAATATGAAACGTAAGTACCGTACACGTGAATTAATACATACATTTAATTAATCTATCATTTTAAAATCCACATGATGTACTGCGAATACAATACTTACTCTATTTCTAAATGAATGTACATTTGTTTATTGATTTTTCTGCGTATTCTGAACTGATACTTTATTTAAAATTACTCAGAAATAATTCCCTTTATTTTCTTATTTAATTTGTTCAAATTGACATTAGTAACCAAACTAATTAAAACACTAAAATTGATTAGGCAACAGAGCTAAAATAAAATAAACAATTAAGATTTGTACACAAAATAAATAAGGTTTATTTATATTGAAATGATTAAGTGCACTATATATGGGATTGAAACGCACCTCGTAAATTTTCGACCGATTGCCATCATACATTATTTCGTAAAATCTTTCTGAACCATTACTCTGGTAAAGAACACCCGGCAACTTTATCAGACGGAGAGAACCAAATAGAAGGGAACGCGACCACGCACGCCCGTCAAGGATTAGGGCAGGCTCACCAAGATAAGACCCTTCAAACAAAGGCAGGCTTAACTCCATTCTTCATAATGGCCGCTAAACGTTGTCAGCAAACACGGCGAGGTCCGGTTATCTATGCAGGATCGGTGGATTACCCAACCGTCTTCCATGTTCGGGGCCGGCGTTGAAATAAATTTACAGGTCTGCCGGATTTAATCTACGATATTGGTTCATTGATTGATGACTCTGGCTTTGTAACAGGATAACTAATATTTCCGCACCCGACTAAGTTTGACTTAATTTTTCTTCACGACAGTTTATTTTCCTCAACTTTTTGTGCGAGACTTACACGTGTTTTTCGAGATGGGAATGAAAACTTATAAGTTAGGTTGCACTGTGCGAGATGCATATGTGTGTAACCAGCATGCAGGCTGCATGGTCGTGGCACGTGCTAGTGGCAAGGTGAGAGAGGTTATACAGTATTGGAGTCTCCTCCAAAGCTAACACAAATTCAATATTTGTTTTTTCGTCATCCGGAAACGGCATTTTTAATTATTACAACTAGAATCTACAACTAATTTAACTATTACAACTAATATAAACTGGGGTATACACTACTTAATTATTACAAATTATTACTAACAAAACTCAAGCTATTCAAAAAGTGACTTTCCGCACTTGTCAACTTAGTACACCGTGGGAACAAGAGCGTCAGGGCTTGGAAATGTGTTCTGCGCATGCGCCAACTCAAGATGCACGCTGCATGCAGCGCCAAAACACCGACCGATCGGTTCCGAGTGGCGCTGCACGCTGCATGCGACTAGCACCGTGCCAGTAGCACCGTGCCAGTCGCATATGTGTGTAAGCTCCAATTGATTAACACAGGTTGGTCTTCGAGCTGCATGCTAGTAGCAAGAAAAATGCTAGTCGCACCGTGCGAGATGCATATGTGTGTAACCGGCCTAAGACGTGCAATTAAAACTTGTCGGGTACCCTGTCTTGTTATAGCTGGAGTTTATAAGCTATATTTAAGACAAAATTAGTCATTATGAAATCCTACAATCTAAGTGTTGTGTGTTGATGATACTGAGAGATGGTAACCTATTCCTTGCATTGAACAAACTTATGGCATCATCGGTTTCTTAAAAGAGCGTTGACCAAACGTATGTCTACTCAAGTTGGTACTATGGTTTAACATTTGGATTTTTCTGTAAGATCTATACACTTCATTAATTAATTGGTATATTTTGTATACAGAGATATAATTTCCCTTCTAACTACCCTTTTGGTGTGAGCCTGCTTCCCTAAACCCCTACTGAGCTCCGTTGAAGGGTTACAGTCAAAGGAGGGTTGAGAGTACTGTCAAATTAGCTCAAGAGGGGCCGGCTATTTCCATGTGTTCATATCGAGTGTAGGTGAGTAATTAACTGCAATATGGGTTTGTAGAGAGGGTTGGTCATATAACTTTCTAGGTTAGGTAGGTGTAATATCTATTAATATTTAGTTGGCTTGTCAAATGTGAGACCCTACGAGGTGGTTGTTTTGATATCAGTTGTTATATTCCAAATACACAATTATAATATAAGAAATAAAATTCACATTATAGTGAATCCAAATTTGTACATAAAATAAGCAACATACGTAGGCCTACCAATCGTTTAGATATTTAACAGATATTATGAAAAAAAGAAAACGATTTTAACAAATTCAAGATTAAATTAAGAAAATACTTATGGGCCTAGTTACTGCAGTTTTATATTTAACTGTAGAATTACACGATATGAAATTCCTTACAATTTGTAAAGAACGAAGGAATAAAACTGACCGTGGAACATAAAACACAATTCCAACAATTTCCACTTGAGACAAATGAAACCTTTAAAATATTTATCTAAATTATTCGCTAAACCCTACCAAACTCTCTTGCTTTTGTAAATAAATATACAGTACAAGTAAACGTAACACAACACAAATTTATTACAAACAAAATGTACAAATATATTACAATACAAGCACAAAATGCACGAATAATACGGTGATCGATTTCGGTGAACCACGCTCACCTTCCTCAGACCATTTTGTGCTTGTATTGTAATATATTTGTACATTTTGTGCTTATATTGTAATAAATTTGTGTTGTGTGACGTTTACTTGTACTGTATATTCGATAAAATACGAAATAAAGAAGTAATTTCTTGATTAATTTTTGTTTGATTTTCTACTCTACAATAACAGTATTATGTACCAACACGTATTATGCTAATTAAAAAACTATTTGTAAATAAATAAGTGTTCTTGGAAAGACACTTTAGTGAATTTATTAATACAGTATCTAAATATATATTTTTTCGTTACAGTAGTAAATTTTCAGTAAAAAGTTCAAGGTAAATGTTTATTTAAGACATTGTGAATATTGAAGTATTAGTAATGCGCGTCTTGAGGCGGTAAACATGTTGCTGAGTACAGTAAACAATCATATTTGTTAGTTATGTAAAGTCAGGGAAGTTAGTTGCCTAAATGCAAGACATTACGAACTGTCTCTGTGGAGTGAACACAAACAGAGGGTACACTTTGTATGCACAGGGAGTTGATTCATGTCTGCGCAGCGCACTAATGTAGTTGTAGATGCTTATGTACATGAGCATAAACACGGCGTATGTAAGCACACAGTACACGACTAGGCTCTCTAATCGATTATGTACCCATCTGACGAGACATTATGGCTGGACAGGTTTTGGCAGACGGAGCAAAATTGCTGAATGTCTAAGAAGATAAAGGAATAGGTAAATAGTTGTAAAATTACACCATTCTCTACGAAAAGAAAAGATTTAGTCACATGAAAAAATTGTGATATAATTTTAGTGAAAAACTGATCATTGCTCCCAGATTCGTTTATCGTGCCATGCATTTTAACTGGCTCTGGTAAGAAGTCACTGGTTTATTCAGTAAAAAATTCTTTAAAAAATACGAAATAAAGAAGTAATTTCTTGATTAATTTTTGTTTTATTTTCTACTCTACAATAACAGTGTCCAGTACTTAATTTTTCATCAGGTAAAAGTACAAATATCCTAATGGTGGATACAAAGAACTGATTTTTGAAATAATTATTCAAAGAAGATTAGTTTTGTAAAATTCCTCAAAAAGAAGAAAATGTTGTTATTCATTCATCGCAAAAGGACATCCTCTCGGAATTTGTAAGGTAAACTATTTACCCATTTTATATTTCAGCTATGAATTGAGTTTTCACAAAAAGTTCATCTGTAGGAAAATCTACAAAACCTTAAAGAGTCTTACGTCATTCTAATATTTTAATCTATTTTGTTAATGTTAAGGTGAGAAATAATGGCAACCTGAACGATCAATTCCACCTTAACAATATTCAATTTTCCATCTCTGGTTGGAATAGTTAATCTCTTCCATAACAGGTATTCTACTGCCGTGTTTGGTGACGTACGAGAAGAAATGTGAATGAGTGATTGTACCTTGACATATATTCTCTATTCCTTGAAGTAGTAGGCCTAGTTTCTGCAGTTACAACTAGGCCGGAACATTTTAAATGTTTATACTGATGAATAGAGAAAAAAACCTTCTAAGTTCTCATTTGCCTTGATCATTACCAAATACATATTTTTGATAATCATTACCATTTCTCAATGAGATGATTAAAATAAGTTATCTGCTGGTGCTGATCTTTCTTATAGTAGGCGTCCAGTTATAACTGACCATCTTACCTTGCATTAAGAGCTCTGTCAAAAAAAGTCACGAAATCTCATTACTATAAAATGTCAAGGATGTGCTGAACGGTGAGCAAAAATAAATGTGAGAGGAAATTGAAATGGTAGAGAGCCATCGAGATTCGCTTTTTAAAGATAAACTGGATATCCTTAACAATAAAATACAGTTGCCAAAATTTAAGAGTTAAGGATAGGTTAGAGATTTGGCTAGGCTCTACTTTTATGGGTTGGAGAAGTGGCTGTTTAAAAAGCAAGTGTTAAGAATGGCCTGATGATCGTAAAGACATTAACATCATATTTGAAGGATCGATTATAGGGCTTCAAGTATTAAATGTTAATGATGGATTGAACGGTCGTTTAAAGTCAAATGTAAATAAAAGAGCGTTGTGAGTCATCTACAGTAAGAAAGAAGGCCTTCAAGAGCGGGTAGAAGGATAATAACTCAATCGTGAAAACAAAACAGTAACACAGTATCTACATAGTAACTAACTATCAGCTACTTGAATACGGCAAAAACAACTATCTGTCTGAATGTGACGTTACAAACTGCAGTGTCTGCCAACAAACAATTAGATATACGATATTAATGACCGAAGAAATGCTGGATGGGGAAGAAGCGATGACTTAATACTTTATCTCCGGTAAGTAGGCAAGGCGTAATTATACCAATCAGACTTTGAGGGGACCACCAGCAAGGGAAAACAAACAAATCCACCAGGCAATTACTGTACCAGATCTGGCCATCTAGATTGGAAGGTTTCGGCCATCGGTGCGCATAATAAACGTCGTTTCGCTACCCACCTATTACATGCCATGCGCAGCGGCACGCATGCATTTGAATTTCATCATCTTGGATTTTCTGGGATCTCTTACTTCCTCGCCTCCAGACCATGCTTTGGATACGCTTGGAGTTGTTAATAGGGGTCTGGTGTTTACCGTTAGATGAACGACTCGAGAACTGATCATTTGAGTGTTTCTGGGATCAGATTGAACATTTGTGGTCCATAGAGTTGAAACCTCTAGCATTAAGAAAGTTAATTTATCACAATCCATTGCATGCGCGGAAAAACATGGCTCATGAACATTTTCATTGTTGTTATGTTGTTAAAATTATATCACACAGTTACAATAATATTTTAGATGACTGAATTTCACTCACATAAAAAAATCGCTTTATTGAAGATTCTAAAACTTTCCAACTAATGAATTAAAACGAAAGTAGGAAAGTTAAAAGTTGGATAATGGTATTAAACAACTAAAACAATAGTTATTTCTAGCTGTTTAACTTAACTATCTTAGTTAGTCCTATGAAAGGGGAAGAAAAGGTGATGGGACTTTTTAGAGATCTGGCTGAAGAAGACTGCCTTAGGGGCGCGCAACACTTGAGTTTTAAAATAAGTAAACTTCACTCAACACAAAGTTATCATAAGTAAAAAATATGCGAATAATATAGCGATCGATTTCAGTAAACCACATTTGCCATCCTCAGACGAGGGAGATTCACCGTTTGCATTATCACCAATCACATTGTGTATTTTTATGACGATTAAATGGGAGGTACGAGTTTATGACTTGTTTAGACTAGTTACTATCTGGCATAAATTATCTGGTACTCAGAACGATTAGATGAATAACCTCAGCGGGGTTAGAGCAATTGAAACCATGAAGCATTTCTTTTAAAGCACGTGGTGTGATTATGATATTATTTTAATTTTATTTGTTTGACATTTCATTCAGAATATAGGTATCTGATCACCTTAATGAAAAATAGCTTAATTTAGTTGCGGACAACTGTACTGTTTAAATTCTGATTGAAACGAGATATAGTTGTTAACTCTATGTCAAGTTTTGTATACAACGTTGTGACTTTAGAAACGTCTACAAATCATCAGCAGGCCACAGTTTTGGGAAATGGAAGGTTCATTTTTAGATCTTTGTTAAATGTGATAGGTGCCATTTACGAAAATTCTTTTCTCTTCTTCCCTTGTTGGCATTCTCACCCTCATCAGTATCTACCCCATAATTACCAGAACAGAGGAGGCCGTTCTTCAGGGTGAGGCAAGTCAGCATTCTTCTCAGATTTTATTGGAGGGTTGTGCCTGGTAAATTTTTAAAACGTTTGGTGTTGCAGGCTGAACCTTTTTTTCCATACTTTTAACGAATTATTTAAGGTATAGGATTTCCATCCTTAAACTATATATCATCTATAACAAGATTTTGGAATAACATTATTTATTCAGGTTTTTAACATATCACCTGCTAAATGAATAATTTCGATGATCTGCTTAAAATATGATTTATTTCACGTTAGTTCATATGTAGCCTAGTCAGATGATTTTATTTTGTAAAAGGTCTAAGTTTTGTAAAAACTAAAATAAATAAAGTAGAACAAATTTGTGAAAGCCTAAATACGATTCAAATGTTCGGGAATCGAAGTATTTTAAACACATCTCAATATCACTGAACCCTCAGCACAAATGATCTGGTATTAATCAATCTTTACACCTAAAAATTCAGCCTTGCTAATCTGAGTTCATTGAACTATCGATTTTTAGTGTATATAATGAAGGGCTAAACTCTAAAAGTACTCCACTGATTGAGTTTAAATCTTGGCCAACATTTATATTCAGAACTATTTACATGCACTTATATCACTGAAATTATATTCTTAAGATAAAAATAACCACTAAAATTGTTCCTCGTAAAATAATGTTGGAAATATAGTAACATGTATTTCCAATATGTTATTATATATGTTTTCTCTTTTTACATAACATTTTTACTATGTAAGTTCAAGAAAAGCTGATGTTTTTCAAATTCTCATGAAGATCTAATTGACATATTTTGATACGGTTTTCTGGTTGTGTTTATATCTGTATTGTTTTCTTTATTAATTTATTTTTTAGCAATAATATGATTTCAGATCTGTGTTATTACATTGGCAGCACCATAGAAATAATGGATAATTTATTTTAACTATAGTTGGACCCAACAGTTGTATTTTGTTTTATTAAGTATTTTGTGTATATTTTTCACTGCACATCATTATTGGAAACTGTGACCTGTATTATTCCTGAGTTTTTACTGTGTGAATTGTATATTTATTGGAATTTTGAAGGAACTAAATAATAAATAAATCTTAAAATAAACGGAAATGTTAGTTTATAGAAATTAAATTATGAAAAGTGAAGCCAAGTTGCGAAATCGATGATGAAGGCCTTTAGCCTGTGGACCGAGGGCGAAGGCCGAGGTCAGCGAGTGTGTGAGCTAACCATGCATTCCACGTCCACCAGGTGAAATGGGAGGCTGGTTAAAGAATCGTAAGAGAAATTAAAAGTTAGAAAGGCCGTTTGTTGAATGGATGAATATACGTTGAGTGGGTGGGTGGGTACAATTAATCAGTCAGAGTTAGAGTAACTCGTGCCTGGTGGCAACTAACATGATATAAAATAAATGGTTACAAAGAATCGGCATAAACTTTCCCCCATTTTAATCACTAAAAAATAAAAAAATTGAAAATTACCAATTTGATTCCCAAATAGGTTTTTTGCCATAACTAAAAAACTAGTCAAGCGAGAGACATGGATTTTCACTAAAATATTTCAAATTCTAAATCACATCTTTTCTGAAAATTTAATCAAAATCGTTCGAGCTGTTTTTGAGGAAATTCCATTTTTATACGCTTTGCCCATGAAAATAAAAAAAATCTAAAATTAAAAAAAGTGAAAAACGGTTTAGATATATTGGCTAAATACATCTACGTACCAAATTTAATAAAAAATGATCCATCCATTTGGTCTCCAGCAAACTGCACATACAGACACACATGCGGACATACACCAACATTTTTTCGAAAAAACCACTTTTTTAGTTCAGAAGATCCTAATATGGATTTTTAGACCAACTAGTAAACAACACTTTTTTGGTGATTAAAATACTTTCTCTATACTAACGCATATGGGAGAAAGAAAAAAGCTGCTAGTATCTTTATTATTTACTAAGTCACCAGTGTTACTTGCCAAAAACCTGCTTACCTTACTAGTGTCACTTTGCAGTAGAAATTGGCGATTTTTTGCCTTGTCATGAAATGTGAAGTGGACAGCTTTTCGCAGCAGTACGTTAAACGGTTATCACACGACGGCTCCAGGTGTCAAACCATCGTCAGCACGAGTCGAAATTAGATATGTCTATTCCAGCGAACTCTTGGAGTCGACGCCGGTCATGTCCACGCAAGCCAATAGACCATGTTTGGGTCTTTAAACTATGACTGACACCCCTGCCCATTTCGCGTGCCAACATATGAAGTAGTTAAGGTATAAATTGTTTTTAATACAGCCCATAAGGATCGATTTTCAGCTCCTTTGTCAAGTTGTACCTTCTTAAGATCTCTAATTCGTATGGTGAGTGGTAACAAAGGCTGATCGGTATCGGTGTACGTATCTTATTTTAGCTGTATGAGAAAATATCTTCTAGAGTCTATATATAGAGTATCTAGAGCCTATAAAGAATATTTGTGCCAAGTTTCATTATTCAAAGCCTTACAGGGTTTGAAAAATTCTGTAAACAAAAATGAGATAGTAAATGGTATTTAGATTTTTTATTTTTAGACGTATGTGTCAAAAAAATTTTAGACCCCTAAATATAATGTTTTTGTTAAAAATTACACGATGAAAATGAAAAAACATTGTAAATGAAGAAAACTTTTCACAACGCTAATCTAGTTCAGGACTTTATAATCCAACTCTCCTACACTTTTTAAAGCCTTTGTATGATGACATCTTAGTTAATTTAGGTTCCTGACAGGGCGGTCTGCCAGATACCATCAGCCCTGGCGGTGCGCCTCACAACAAACGGCAGTACAATCAGGCCGGCCGATATTTATCTACGCAGCCAGCTGACTGTCATTTTCAGTTAAATCAGAGCACGTTATGAGTACAGATTTACATACTGATACGCCGCTGTAAGGTCGACCGTTTCCAACAGATATTAATTGCGAGCCCCGATGGTAAACGGGGGTGATAATACAACGCCGCAGGTTCGACGTACGGCAAACGGCCCGATTTATCGCCGACGAACTGTTAGCTTAAGAATCAATGGAATGAACACCTTTTTCAGCCGCTGGCATCTTGGACTTCTTTATGACCCGGTGAAGATTGGCTCCACACCAATATGAAAGCGTCAAAAAGAATAAATCGCCACAGTTTTAATTGAATTTAAGGGGCACACCTGTTTCCCCCCTCCAAAAACACCAGGACGTGCGCGCCGACAAAGATATATTACTGGGCGGTCTCCTTATTAATTTAATGTCATTTTGCACTATGATTTTATTCAAATTCTTTAGCGTATACTCTGTAATTATATTCATTCTTGTTTGTTTTTGCTTTGGGCACTTTATGCTGTTCGGGCGGAGGTTCGTAATTGGCTTGGTTTCAAGGTCTTTGAGCGTTTTCAGACGGTCTCTTAGATGTTGTCCTTGGTTGTTTTGTTGCTAGTGTCATTTGAGGAGCAGAGAGAGGTGCGAAGCTTTGTTAAATGAATAAAGAAAAAAAAAACCAAACGAGTTTAACTCAAAATATCAATATTACAAATTGTTTAAAAGAATATTCATAATACTGTCTAAGAATTGTTTCTACATAACTAGCTCTTTATCCGTGTCCATGGCACGGGTTTAAAATATACTAAAACAGTAATGTTTTAGTTTATTTTAAATGTTAAATTTCAATAAGCATCGCTATTTCAAAAGTGTCCATTATATTTGTTCTTATCTAACAGCTGTGGTGTCAAATAAATAAAGTAACTCTATCCATTATTATTAAAACTTTAAGGGCCACTGGGGTGGAGCCTTTGAGTTGGAAGCGAATGAATCTATGCCAGAACCTTCCCGGGAATGAACTGTAAAACGTCCCCAAGTTTCATGGCGATCCGATGAGTGATTTAGTAATGCATAAAGGACAAACACACATACATTCGTTTTGATTTAAGTAGAGGATGTAAAGTAATTTAATAATTTAACTTGAATATAATGTTTAAAAATTGTGCTTTATGGACTACTGATCTGGGTATTGTAAGCCTCTTGTCACGAGCATGGTCTATACACAATGGACCATGCTCGTCTAGTGGACCAGACCATCATAATTTATTTAGACCATCATCCGCAATGGACCATCTAAATAAATCTAGTGTCCAAGTTTGGTGATGGTCTTGTTTTGAATATTGTGAAGAGAGGAGAACTAACTATTAGGCTTGGCGAAAATCACCCCAATAATACGTGGTCCGGATTTCACTATAAGCCGTAGGTCTGACATCTGGACTATTCAAATTCAAACAAACAGGTATTTCCAATGATCAGTTGTTCTAGTAACAAAGACTACAATAATTCTTTTAGACTCATCACAGCTACTATTTACTAGGAAAATATTTCAAAATCAATTTAAAATGATATAAAATATTTTAAATAGCAATGGCTTCTATTTTATTTAAAAACACTCTATGAATAGTTTTATAAATATGTATCTAATGGCTAATCCCTAGAATTTTCAGCACATAATAAACTTAATAAGTGAAATAATTTTGTGGCATTATTCAGGCCTATGTATTTATTTAAATGAAATGTTTAATTCATGGTTCCAGCCACGGAACTGTGTATATGACTAAAATGGTACAATGCCTGTCATTAGTTCCAAAGAAATTTACATGTTTACTATATGTTTCGGAATAAAAATGCCATCTTCGGGTCATTAAAAAACGTGGTTTTTGCTCCAGCTGGATTGTCCAGTATATATATACATTACACATACCATAAATAATAAATTATCAAAGACAACTACGAATATGAACATTGGTAGGCCTACCAGACACGCACATTGGTAGGCCTACCAGACAAGCACATTGGTAGGCCTACCGGACACGCACATTGGTAGGCCTACCGAACACGCACATTGTTAGGCCTACCGAACACGCACATTGGTAGGCCTATCGGACACGGACATTGGTAGGCCTACCAGACACGCACATTGGTAGGCCTACCGGACACGAACATTGGTAGGCCTACCGGTCACGAACATTGGTAGGCCTACCGGACACGCAAATTTGTAGGCCTACCAGACAAGCACATTGGTAGGCCTACCGGACACGAACATTGGTAGGCCTACCGGACACGCACATTGGTAGGCCTACCGGACACGCACATTGGTAGGCCTATCGGATACGCACATTGGTAGGCCTACCAGACAAGCACATTGGTAGGCCTACCGGACACGAAAATTGGTAGGCCTACCGGACACGCACATTGGTAGGCCTACCGGACACGCACATTGGTAGGCCTACCGGACACGAACATTGGTAGGCCTACCGGACACGCACATTGGTAGGCCTACCGGACACGAACATTGGTAGGCCTACCGGACACGAACATTGGTAGGCCTACCGGACACGCACATTGATAGGCCTACCGGACACGAAAATTGGTAGGCCTACCGGACACGCACATTGGTAGGCCTACCGGACACGCACATTGGTAAGCCTACCGGACACGCACATTGGTAAGCCTACCGGACACGCACATTGGTAGGCCTACCGGACATACACTCACGAACCGGGGAGGCAGAGTTGTTTTTGTTGATTTATTATTTGTGGTATGTGTAATATGTATTATATATACTTGACAATCCAGCTAGAGCTAAAAGAACATATTTTAATGACATGAAGATGGAATTTTTATTCCGAAACATGTAGTAAACATGTAAATTTCTGTAGAACTCATAGTCAGGTGTTGTACCATTTTAGAAATGTTTAAATAGATCCTATTAAACCCTCGAGTTATTAAGTTATGGGTAATAATTAATTAATTATGCTTGTAATTATACATCAAGTGTTTTAGACAGAGCCGTTCTCAAAGGATCAAGTAATTTCAATAATTTTAAACTTGATTCATCCTTAAATAAGAGCTTGTGTCGTCATTAAAAAATATAATTATTTAAAGACACACAAAATATTAAGAGTGAAGAAGACTTTAAACTTAATATCTGAAAGTTATAAGTTTTATAACATTTTTGTTTTGTAGCTACTTTTAAGTATTTTGCAAGATTAAATAAAAAATTAAATATTTTGAGACTAGTTTACATGTTGGATGGAATTTACTGACCCAGAAAGTTAACACGAAATTAAATGTTACAAAATTGAAGTACATAACTGTTGGATGTGTAACGCCGTGATTCTCCTTTATAAGCTTTTTTTGATAATACACGCAAGGAATGACAAAACAAAAATATTCTTTCTCCTAAATATGAACAACATCATGTTTTGTTGTGTATGGAGGCACCACTAGCCCAAGGGATTTAATAATGGCGGTTTGTGTTTTCAAAGCTCTGCCCTTCCCAATGCTTATTTTATACAAAACAATTATAAGTGTTCCTCGATATATATCCTGTAATCGTTAATAAAAAAGATGAAGTTATTTATATTATTTATAAATATAGTTATAATTTTTACTTTGTTAACATTAATTCTAGATTAATTCATAAATGCTGTATTTTTATTATTAACAAACAATATATCATCATTATTATTGGGTTAATTATTACAAGCTTTTATTAAAACATATAATTGAAAAAACATTAAAAAATCAAGGTGTCCTATGAAAGCTACTAATTTAAGAACAGTTGGGCCATTGTTATGAAATATATAAAATTTGTAGCTGTTATAACTGAGTTAAAATAGTGTAAATGAGTTTTCTTTATTTGCAAACTTTAATAATAATAAAAATATACTGTTCGAATTGGACATAGGCCTATATAAGAAACATAAAGTGTGCAATAAATATTGTTTTATGGCTGAAGATTGTTGCCTGTCTAGTTGCATGGAGAAAACCCCTGATTGCGTAAGGTCAGGTAACTAAGGGATCTAAACAGACACCTCTCTCCTCTTCTGCCAACCTCACTTGACCTAGACTGAGGAAACCCTGATTGCGTGAGGTCGAGGTAACTAAGAGATCTATACAGATACCTCCGTGCTCTTCTGTCAACCTCGCTTGACTGAGGAGACCCTGATTGTGTGAGGTCGAGGTAACTAAGGGATCTAAACAGACACCTCTCTCCTCTTCTGCCAACCTCACTTGACTGAGGAGACCCTGATTGTGTGAGGTCGAGGTAACTAAGGGATCTATACAGATACCTCCGTGCTCTTCTGCCAACCTCACTTGACTGAGGTATCCCTGATTGCGTGAGGGTGAGGTAACTAAGACACCTCTGTTCTGTTTTCCATCAATACAGTCCGGCGTTCCAGACGTCAGGAAGAGGTGACCTCCATAGCAGGCCGACACTCGGAGTCGTGTACCGGAGAACAATAGCCTGTGAGGTGGTCATATTAACATAAACACTGGGCCCTGTCATTGCTCCGACTTACGACTCGATTTCATTTGAATGAGTCCGCCCTTTGGCCCGATCCACGATAGCTCTCTCCCACGTGGCCGTTGGTGATTTCTATAAATAATTTGGAGAACCATTTTTTGATTGATAATTGAAATCGTATTTGAAGTTGAAGATTGGAACAAGATATTTTTGATCTGCTGATTGACTGCAAAATATTATCGTAATTATGAAAAATGTACATTTTATACATGCATAAATCAGTGTCTGCATCTTAAGAGTGAACAGAAATATAACGAACATTTTTCAAAAAATTTATATTCTTTTAAACACAAATCAGAAAATGATTTGATATCTGTCTCGCTGGCTGAAGATTACATATAGATTATAAATTTTAAACTGTTAAATGTATTACATTAAAGTATACGTTATTTTCTAGTATATTAACATCTACAAAATACTCATTTGTTCTCCATACTTCATGTACAAGGGGGCATTATTATAGTAAGTTAATGTTTTTTTATAACTTAAAAAAATATAAACCTTATAGAATATACTATAATGCAATTCAAGAAGCCATTAGTTGGGCAATCGGGCATTAGTGAAGCCAAATTAATACAATGCCAGTTATAATAACAGAGAATTTGAATGTCTGTTGTTACAATCACATACTAGTAATCAAGAATCAAGTTTTCGTAAAATTTGAAAGAGATAAATATGGATATTTGTAACTTTATGAATATAAGGTACTTCTTATAATTGCATAAAAACAAACAAATGGTAATGATGCAGTTTGTCACCTCAATGTGTACCACTGTATCTGTATGGGCGGGTGGATGAGTCAATACCACTGTTTACTGATGAGTTTGTCACCTCAATGTGTACCACTGTATGTTTATGGGCGGGTGGGTGAGATAATACCACTGTTACCTGATGAGTTTGTCACCTCAATGTGTACCACTGTCTGTGTATGGGCGAGTGGATGAGTCAATACAACTGTTTACTGATGAGTTTGTCACCTCAATGGGTACCACTGTATGTGTATGGGCGGGTGGATGATTCAATACCACTGTTTACTGATGAGTTTGTCACCTCAATGTGTACCACTGTATGTGTATGGGCCAATACCACTGTTTACTGATGAGTTTGTCACCTCAATGTGTACCACTGTCTGTGTATGGGTGGGTGGATGATTCAATACCACTGTTTACTGATGAGTTTGTCACCTCAATGTGTACCACTGTATGTGTATGGGCGGGTGGATGAGTCAATACCACTGTTTACTGATGAGTTTGTCACCTCAATGTGTACCACTGTATGTGTATGGGCGGGTGGATGAGTCAATACCACTGTTTACTGATGAGTTTGTCACCTCAATGTGTACCACTGTATGTGTATGGGCGGGTGGATGAGTCAATACAACTGTTTACTGATGAGTTTGTCACCTCAATGTGTACCACTGTATGTGTATGAGCCAATACCACTGTTTACTGATGAGTTTGTCACCTCAATGTGTACCACTGTCTGTGTATGGGTGGGTGGATGATTCAATACCACTGTTTACTGATGAGTTTGTCACCTCAATGTGTACCACTGTATGTGTATGGGCGGGTGGATGAGTCAATACCACTGTTTACTGATGAGTTTGTCACCTCAATGTGTACCACTGTATGTTTATGGGCGGGTGGGTGAGTTAATACCACAGTTTACTGATGAGTTTGTCACCTCAATGTGTACCACTGTATATGTATGGGCGGGTGGATGAGTCAATACAACTGTTTACTGATGAGTTTGTCACCTCAATGTGTACCACTGTATGTGTATGAGCCAATACCACTGTTTACTGATGAGTTTGTCACCTCAATGTGTACCACTGTCTGTGTATGGGTGGGTGGATGATTCAATACCACTGTTTACTGATGAGTTGTCACCTCAATGTGTACCACTGTATGTGTATGGGTGGGTGGGTGAGTCAATACCACTATTTAATGATGAGTTTGTCACCTCAATGTGTACCACTGTATGTGTATGGGCGGGTGGATGAGTCAATACCACAGTTTACTGATGAGTTTGTCACCTCAATGTGTACCACTGTATATGTATGGGCGGGTGGATGAGTCAATACCACTGTTTACTGATGAGTTTGTCACCTCAATGTGTACCTCTGTATATGTATGGGCGGGTGGATGAGTCAATACCACTGTTTACTGATGAGTTTGTCACCTCAATGTGTACCACTGTATGTGTATGGGCGGGTGGATGAGTCAATACCACTGTTTACTGATGAGTTTGTTGATGCCCTCTACTATAAATACAGAATTAAAAGCATAAAACAGGAATTTTAAATTTAATTTTACTTGTTTAAACATGTCATATGTACTTCTCTTTAACGGTTTCCTACTACCGTTCTTAGTATTTTTTTATAATCAAATGATATTCAAATGTAGGGTGTTTTAACATAAGAACAATTTATCTATAAATGTAGTAAAAATGGAATAGTAATTTAAAAAAATATACTTACCCTACATTCACTGCATTCTTGCCCAGTGTATCTCAACAAAGATATAACACAAAGGAAAACGCCAAAGAGCACTACAACGAAGTATTTATCGTCTAAGACATGCTGATAATGTTTAACCACTCATATAACTATTATACATAGAAGGTCTATGGTTTGACGTTGCAATTTTTTACTTATTTTTAGCTAGCCGAGGATGGAGTAGAAGGTAAAATAACATTTTGTTTGTAGTAAAAATAGAAAAAAATGTTTGAATGACATCAACAATTTTCATAGATGGTGCAATTAAATGTTCTAGTCAGCAACTTACTTATGTAGATATTTATAATGCAAATGCCGATTTTGTAAACACAGACGATGGTTCTAATATAAACCCATATTTATTTGACCTATTTCTTTAATACGACGAAGAAAACCTCATCCGAATGATTCGATTAGTCTGATCAGCTGTTTTAGGATGGAATCCTGCAACAGTCAACGTGGTTTTTGAAATGGTGGATACATTAGGGAAGTTTCTCCAAGAGCAAAACACACGTGCAGCGAACAAAAATTACGACAGATAAACAAAATTAATGCCAAAATAATTCACTCGCCAAAATGATCTTAACAATTTCCTTATCACTATGTTATGAACATGTTAAATTCTACCTTATAAACGTTGTTATAAAATCACGCCTCGAAACTCCTAATAAAACTGAATTCTCCGTCCCTACTCACGGAGGCACTTGCAGGTCGAAGAAAGAAGCCGCCACGATTGTCATCTGCTCTGAGAACAACCGCAGTAACTCAAAATGACCATAAATCCCGGAGCCGATTACACCATAAACATTCAGAGAAGTGTGTGGTGGGGCATGCATATCAATGAACGGTGTTGGAGTCCACCAGTCGGTCCACCAGCGTACGTGAGTCCATTGTCTCTAGACACCAATTGGAGGTGCCTCCTCCTGCATACGCATGATTTGCTGGAAACGGTCGCCAGGAATTCGTAGCATCGTTCCCACAGAAGGACCAGGAGGGTGTGGGGGAGGCATTTCAATCACAAAAGCTATAAGGAGTGTCGCCTCATCTCCCTCTGAATGGTTTATTCGACTACGATGGCGTGAAAAGTGTCACGACAAGCTCTGTGTTTGCAATCTACTTGCCGGACTTACGTAACGAAAACTTGTCACGATACAGTCCACGTGTTTCTCGTATGTGATAGATATATTCATCGCACATATTATATTAACATCACGTGATTTACATTTTGTATGTTAGATAGACATTTACACACAACGAGTGGGACATGTGGTATGTACTAAGCATAGAATATCGGGAAATATAGATGAGCATTACGTATATGTGAAATAAGAATTATTTAAATGGTATAAATATGGGAATTATTTATTTTCCCACAGAAAAGACCTTATAAATGACATAATACAAACTATAAAGACAAGCATACTAATTTAAATTAGCACACAGAGTCAAAGTTCCTCCTTTCCATTAAGCAGGCTGACCTTTCTTAAAAATAAATAATACAGTAATAGTAACATAAATATATTTAGTATTTTAAGTTAATTTAAAAGAGCAGTACTCAATTATTACTAACTTATTTATGACAGCATGCACATATTAGATGTCTGATTAGAGGTTCCTTCACTTATTTCAATCAAAACATTACTATCAGGAAACAGATATATTTACAGAAAAATTAAATAAGCCAGTCTCGATTAAATTTTTTCATTCTTTGTACATGCTATTATAAGATGTTAATAAAAATACATCTTGGATTAGTTATTTAAAGAAAAACGTCATATACAATTAATAATAGAAAATTTAATTAATATATTCACAATACTATTACAAAGACGCGCTATTTATTTAAAAAAATGTATATATTTAATATTTTTTGTTATAAGTTAAATTGTATTTCGCTAGCGTTGATCCAGCCCAAATATTACTATTAAACATCTGTTATGTACATTCAAATATTTTATTATTGTAAAATGTGCCTTTTTACTTTCTCCCATATGAGTTAGCATAGAGAAAGTATTGTGATTGTAAAAAAGATTCTTTTAAAAGTTGAACCCAAATAACAATTTAATTTAATTTTTCATTTTGGTGTCCGTCTGTATGTGTGTATGTGTGTGCAATTCACTGGAGACCAAACGGATGGATCGATTTTTATGAAATTTGGTATGTATGTGTATTTAGCCAATATCTCCAGACTGTTGTTTTCACTTTTTTGAAATTTTAGTTTTTTTTATTGATATGGGCAAAAAATATACAAAAATAGGATTTTCTCAAATTTGCTTTGACGGTTTTGATTACATTTCTAGGACAGTTGTGAATTATTTTAGTAAAAATCGCATGTCCCTGACTTTAATAGTTTTTGAGTTATACAATTCTTTTACGGGTAAATAAATTTACGAATGCAATATTTTATGCACGAATGCAAATAAATTTACGATTTTGCTTTAATTTTTATCATTAAAGATACAAATTACAATTAAATATATTTTAGTTACCACTGCACTATGTTGCAGCTGGAGGCCATAGGCCGAAACTACAAATCAATTTGTTGAAGGTTATTTTCATCAGTTCAAACATGTTTAGTAGGTATCTTATTAAAAAAAATAATATTAAAACACTAAACTATTTCAATTATTATTTCTTTAACAGGCTTTGTACATTTTTAAACAATCTGACATAACATACGGAAAAGAAGATTTCCGCCAGTTACCTGGTAACATTTATTCTATTTACGAAGCATATATTATTAACAAAAATATGACGTTTTATGTATGGCAAGGTGTATTAATGGGGAATTGTCTATACATACAAGAAAATAACGAAACAACTTTAATTACGTTACAGATCTTACATAAACTATTTATGACAATGTGAATTTGTATGCAGGATAAACAGGGCATTTACGACATCAGTCTGTGTATGCAGGATAAACGGGCATTTACAACATCAGTTTTTGTATGCAGGATAAACGGAACATTTACGACATCAGTTTTTGTATGCAGGATAAACGGAACATTTACGACATCAGTTTGTGTATGCAGGATAAACGGGGCATTTACGACATCAGTTTGTTTATGCAGGATAAACGGGGCATCTACGACATCAGTTTGTGTATGCAGATAAACGGGGCATTTACGACATCAGTTTGTGTATTCTTGTAAGATGCACACGCTCCACAAAACCATGTAACATATACGTACTGTAAGTAACAAGGGACACCCCTGCCTCGCGTGCCAACCCTTTGTCCCTGTAGTTTTGTTATTTTTCCTCAAATTGTACGCTACAATGTTGAAAAATAAGCTTTGCTGTCAATTTGCGCCATCCTAAGCTCTCTAATTCGTATTGTAAATAGTAACATTGGTTTAAATTAGCCGGTATCGTGAATTCGTGATATTTATTATCTACCTATTAAGCTCAATGAGAGAAAACATTTTTAAATCTTTCTTAGTACTCATCTAAAGCCTAGTAAAGAATAATTGTACTAAATTTAATGGTCCAAAGCTTGACAGTTTTTGAGAAACTGTAATCAGTCAGCCATGGTCGTTTATGTTTATGACATTACGGTTCCAAACAGGGTGTTCCGTAAGTAGGCAGCCAAACTTCAGGAGGATATTCCAAAGTTAAAAAAAAGCGTTATGTGAACATATGGTCTACTTCTGTCTATGTGTCTTTATGTAAATTTTTCAATAAGCTTAATGTTTCAGAAGACAAAAAAGAAAAAAATCACGAAACGTTGTATGAATCTTGACCTTAATAGTTTACATATTCCACATCAAATAACAAAGATTTCCTGACAGAAGAATTCCGTTATTATTGGAATTGGAGAACATTTTCAATTTCTCTGCTAATAATTGATCTATCTTAACAATATTTATACCACAATGTGATATACTGAATTATTTAATATTTTTGTACCTTACGTGTGTTTATTTAAATTTAACGTTTTTGAGATATTAACGCTTTAAAAGTTTAAAATGGGCGCCATGCTATAAGGAACTAGTGTACGGAAATAAAATTTTCATGGAATGTGTAATCTATTAAGACCAAGATTCATACAAAGTTTCATGATTTTATCTTTCATATTTTCTGAAATATTAAACTTTTCGTTTAAAAATAGATACAGATAGACGGCAAGAGATCGATATAGACTATTCATATGACATTATTTTACCACCTGAAGTTTTCAAGGAACATTCTGTATATTTATATATAAAGACGAATTTTATATTTATAGTTAGATAAACCTCCATATTGTGTGACAAGCCTATTCACGTTTGTAACATGACGATAGGCTACCAAATCGTAACAGTGAACTCTCAATCACCCAACAGAATTGGCCATTGGCGTTTTTTTGGTTTTTGTTTTAGTAGGTAGCATGACAGTTTGATTCCAGTTATATTTAAGAGTCTGCAGAGTCTGTCGACCATGTTCGTTTTAATCCCATAAGAACAATGTTATTTTCGAACCGGACATACGATGAAGGGTATCCAAATTAAACATTTATTTTTCAATAGATTTTTCCAAACAAATTGCATTTGATTAGGAATGAAATTGCGCTTTGGAATTGCTTTGCAAATTCCTAATTAGTATTATCAAAAATATTTAAAAAAATATTTAGTTTGAAGTTTTTATTTTCGCAAATTTTCAAAACTAGCCACATGTATTCAATATATCAATATAAATCCCAATGCGCAATATTATAACGTTTAAAATGACACCTCTTACACAAATATTGGTCAAAAAATAACGAACAAATATGGATTTACAAATAACATTGTTCTTATGGGATTAAATCCGACATGGCTGACAACCTCTGCAGACTCTTAAGGCTGTAGGTTAGTTGGTATTATTAGACCTTATTTAGCGAACACATGGGACTGGGTGATGATAAATGATTTCTATTAGAAATAATCCTTTCTAAAACGCACTGTAATTGAATTTATCAAAGGCCTTAGTGTCTTACTTCATTTCCGTTTCCTTATATCTTTTACAATTTCTGATCTTAGATTAAGTTATATATTTAATTATAGAACAAACTCTTATCATGAATAACAAAAAAAAGTCCATTATACACCAACTATATACGAGTAATTCATTTTAATTCATGTGGATTCACTTAGAACAATTAACAGTCACTTAAGGCCGTAAAAAAATAATATATAACAGTGTGTAAAACAATGAACAAGCCAAATACGTCATTTGTCAGGCCACAAACTTGATTAACATTTTATGCATCAGGTTTTTATGCAAAGCTGTCCCCACGCTCTCCAATTTCCATTTTCAATTTCAAAGTGTATAATATAATTCAAAGCAAACTAGATAATTATGTCTATTTGAGGCATATTACGGTAACCAGATTATATCTGGGCTTGCCAATCAAGATGCTAATTCCCTGTGCAACTCGCCATCATGTAATTTGTTGACGGTCGTTATACCGTGAGTATTTTTCTGGGAACCAATTTTGTACAAAGTCCCCAATAGAATTATTAATTTCTCATCATGCAATGTTAAAACGTATTAATAAATGTCGGATGGCAAGATCTGAGAGATGTAGGCTATTTATTTACGTCAATTAAACGTCGTAATTAGTGCAAGACTGAGATGAAATATTATGTTTGTGGGGCCTGCGGAGGAGATGGGGGACGGTCGCATCTTGCAGTCCTTTGTGTAAGGGTGTTCGTCCGGGCGCTCAATTCAGCGCTCTAAGGAATTTAGTTCTATATTTTATCGCAACTGTCGCTAAAAGTAGTAAAGATCCTGACTCACTAACGAACAAGCAGTGTATTCCCCATCCCTCTCCCTCTATCATAGCCCCGCCCCTCAAATTCGACAGATGGACATAACTCCCTCATTTATAGTAAACTATAGCTCATTTTATATACAAGATCTACTTTTTTAGCCAAAGATGACTGTACAAATTTCAACTCAAAATTTGAACAAATAGCATTTATAGAATAATAATTGGTAACACCTTTTTTAGATTTTCTATACACTTTGCTGGTTTGTAATTTTTATCCACTATATTCTCAAAATGTTAATAAAATGTATCACGAGTTATGCGCAAGAAAGGCCAAATTAGTCACTTTAGGCAGCCATATATCCACAAAGAAAATGTTCTAGAATTTTTACTTGTAACAGATTTACTACGTACATGGATACTAACAATTTTATTCAACAAAATTTCAAAAATAATTTTTGATCGGAGACCCTTAAGCATGTATTTTTCTTAGTAAGATGATGACGTTTTATGTACTAAATTTAACTGTTGTTCTTGATTGTTTTGTTTAAACAAATGTTATTTTTTACTATCATAATATTAACAGTACTTAAGTTATAATAATAATAATACTGTACTTCAAATTCTTTATTTATTATTTTGTTCAACAACTATTCTACAAGTAGTACTTTTTTGATTTATTCCTCTAGCCTATATTATTTGAGGAAAATTCTTACAGATAAATACATCTTCTATGATATTTACATTATAAAGTACATTTTATCAATTTATTTCTTTTATTGTTACTTTTAAATCAGTAGTTATTATTAATATTGTTGTTACTTTATTAACAAACATGCTAAGTCTCTTCATATTTATACTATCAAAATATAATAGCTAAATCAGGCATTTATTAAAAATTATTTCAATTCAAAATCAAAATCTTATTAGGCCTAAATACAAATAAATATGAACATAAATGTAAATATAATATAGCGTAATACAATAAAATAAAACATAACATAATACAGTACAGTATAAATACCCAGGCCACTCCAAATGTTTGGAAAATTAACGAGAGTAAACATATAACAAAAATCACAACAACAAAAACAATAAATACACAATAAATCAACAATAAACAATAACTTAATCTTCGGTAGAATAGTTATTCACAAAAAGTTGCAAAAGTAATTTAAGGCACAGAAAAGTATAGGTTGTAGAAGGGTACATGTTTTGACTATATGAAAAGTCTATTATGGACGGAACTGACTGTACACCAAAGAGGGGTGAAATCTAAAAAACCCCTAACTTGAACGAGTTGCATTCCTGCACTGTTTTCATATGCAACAGATTAGTTAGGTTATGTTGATAAATAAATGATTTAATGTCTGATTCGTTCAATATGATTGTATTTTCCTATTATTTGTAAAAATGTGTGTCTGTGTATGTGTGATAATCCGTTCTTTGTGTTTGGTGTTTAATTGTGATTAACCCATGTGGTTGTGATGTATAACCTAAAATTATTGGTGTTGGTTGGTAAGTAAATATCAGCATATTGGTGAGTAAGCCTAATATTTTATATTATGTTCGTAAACTGATGAAATAATTGTTAAGGTGTGTTTTCAACTGGTTGTGGTTATGTAAATGTTGTAGATCTAGAGGTAATGAGTGATGGGATTCTATATTCAGGCACTAGCCTACCATTATTATTGTAATGCCTTTGCACTTGATATTTTCTATGCCTCAAATTATATTGCACATTATGTTGAATTCTATAATCTTCATTGAAATAATGTTTACTCAGGCGAATGTATCTAGCCAAACAATAAAATTTCATTATTCCTAGCCACTCCAAAGGAATACTACAAAACAGTACTTTCAATATCCTTGTTAAGACATTTTTTAATTGTATCTGGACATATTCAGGGGCTAAATAGTATACAGTTATTCCATACTGAACATACTTTGCACAAGAGAATAATAATAACAATAATAATAATAAATCATTATTTGAGACGTAATTTATACATATTTAAGATCGTTTTCTAGGCGTATGGGCTAGTGTAAACCTGGCTATGTCATGTTGCTTAGTCTGAGGACAGATTTTATTCACCTAATTTCAGCACAACAGTTACCAAGCTATAGACAGATTGGTCGTACATGCTAAACAGAATCACGTTGTTTTCTGTAGTTTGTGGACTATTCACTTGTTTGTGGACTGAGCGCGGTTGTTGTAAAATATTACGGGCAGTTTTCATGATACCATACCACGCTAAGTTCTAGCAAACGTTTTTAATTCTTACATCCGACCATTTTCAGGTTAAATCAATCAATAAACATTAATGGCACTGAATCTCACAGCCACAGTGTAGACGGTTATTAAGAACAGCCTCACCGTGCTACGTGACGGTTATTAGATTTATTTGATCGATAATTTTTAAAGTGATATCAGATATGAAGCCACTGATATGAACGTAAACTCTTCATCAATGCTGAAACGGTACAACCGATCTTCATGGCAAATATCTCCAATAATGACCACCCCTCAAAATCTTCCATTAAAAAAAGAAAAAAGTAAATAAATAACAAACAATGAAATCACAAATATAATGAACAAACCACGATTTTTACAATGCTTTGAGTCGGTGTCTTTCTAATATTTAAATACAGTATATCCTTATATATAATACGTGAAGTAATTTTTTTGCTATCGCAACTTCTACCTTATTTCTTGATAAATTTTTTATGATTGAGGTGTCAAAACATTTCCCCCTATTAATAGTTGTGCAATAAGGTTTTCATTGTTCAATATTTTACCCTGAAGGACACGGGAAGCTCCCAAAGTATGTTTTTCTGCTATAAGTATAACATGGAGACATATTTAATTAGTCAAAAAATAACAACTGTTCAACTGGAAAATTATGATGGTTATGATATTTTAATAGGTGTTGGAATGTTAGATTTAATTAATTATCAGCTGCTAAATAAATGATTAATTATCATTCCCTGAATAATTTTATTTAGCCTATTAATTATTAAATGTGAGCTTTTTAAATAGGCTAAACAATAACATTGGGTGTTTTATATTTAAAATATAAATGCGATGCAACTCAAGTACAGTGAGTGATCTAGTGTAAGTACAGTGAGTGAGCTAGTATAAGTACTGTGAGTGAGCTAATGTACGTACAGTGAGTGATCTAGTAGAAGTACAGTGAGTGATCTAGTGTAAGTACAGTGAGTGAGCTAGTATAAGTATTGTGAGTGAGCTAATGTAAGTGCAGTGAGTGATCTAGTATAAATACTGTGAGTGAGCTAGTGCAGGTACAGTGAGTGAGCTAGTGTAAGTACATTGAGTGAGCTAGTATAAGTACAGTGAGTGATCTAGTGTAAGTACAGTGAGTGATCTAGTGTAAGTACAGTGAGTGATCTAGTGTAAGTACAGTGAGTGAGCTAGTGTACGTACAGTGAGTGATTTAGTGTAAGAACAGTGAGTGAGCTAGTGTAAGTATAGTGAGTGATCTAGTGTAAGTACAGTGATTGAGCTAGTGTAAGTACAGTGAGTGAGCTAGTGTAAGTACAGTGAGTGGTCTAGTATAAGTACAGTGAGTGAGCTAATGTAAGTACAGTGAGTGAGCTAATGTAAGTACAGTGAGTGAGCTAATGTAAGTACAGTGAGTGAGCTAGTGTAAGTACAGTGAGTGAGCTAGTGTAAGTACAGTGAGTGAGCTAGTGTAAGTACAGTGAGTGAGCTAGTGTAAGTACAGTGAGTGAGCTAGTGTAAGTACAGTGAGTGAGCTAGTGTAAGTACAGTGAGTGAGCTAATGTAAGTACAGTGAGTGAGCTAGTGTAAGTACAGTGAGTGATCTAGTGTAAGTACAGTGAGTGAGCTAATGTAAGTACAGTGAGTGAGCTAGTGTAAGTACAGTGAGTGATCTAGAGTAAGTACAGTGAGTGAGCTAGTGTAAGTACTGTGAGTGAGCTAATGTAAGTACAGTGAGTGAGCTAGTGTAAGTACAGTGAGTGATCTAGTGTAAGTACAGTGAGTGATCTAGTGTAAGTACAGTGAGTGAGCCAGTGTAAGTACTGTGAGTGAGCCAGTGTAAGTACTGTGAGTGAGCTAGTGTAAGTACAGTGAGTGAGCTAGTGTAAGTACAGTGAGTGATCTAGTGTAAGTACAGTGAGTGAGCTAGTGTAAGAACAGTGAGTGATCTAGTGTAAGTACAGTGAGTGATCTAGTGTAAGTACAGTGAGTGAGCCAGTGTAAGTACTGTGAGTGAGCTAGTGTAAGTACAGTGAGTGAACTAGTGTAAGTACAGTGAGTGATCTAGTGTAAGTACAGTGAGTGAGCTAGTGTAAGTACAGTGAGTGAGCTACTGTAAGTACTGTGAGTGATCTAGTGTAAGTACAGTGAGTGAGCTACTGTAAGTACAGTGAGTGAGCTAGTGTAAGAACATTTACATATTATGACTTTACTAATACAGTTTAACTGCTAACACTGGTAGTAAAAAGTCACATGTCGAGGCCGAAGGGGTTGACACGCGAAGTGTGCTGGTGTTTTCCCTAAAAGATTTATATAATAAAATATTTAGGCATTTAATATTCTAAAAGGCTGCAATACAACATTTTGTTACTGTACTGCCTGTTTTAGGAGATATGAGTTAAAATTATTAAAAACTACTAAAATGTTTTACTACAAATTAATTGAATTAGTTACAGTCTAAAAACAACAAAATCAATATTAAAATAATATTATTATTATTATTTCCGGTACTTACTGTTAGCATATCATATCTAACCGAAGTCACAGTCTTAAATTTAATCTTGATACTACTTAACTTTTAGCTCCAGTAAACATTCATGGAGAATCAAATTAAATCTAAACAATCAAAATTTTTTGCTTAAAACAAACAAATTTTTGCGTTGGTAAAAGTCAAATACATACTCTCCCTACTATTTCCCTCTTAACTTAACCAGTAGAATATTACGTAAATCTTTATCTACAAGATAATCTTTATCATTATAAAAGTACTTATCCACTACCATTCTTGAAGCTTGCATAAAAACGTACTAACATTTTTTGTTTATTTTTGTTTGACGCTGTAAAGAATTGTGTATTTTGGTTGTAGAATAAAATAACAGTTTTTTTAGGAATTGATGTTTCTTTTAAGAATATTTATATGTCTGTGGCGTAACTTTTAGCCGTGAAAATTGTTTAAATTATTTTTGAAAAAGTGCTTGTTCTTAATAATAAATATAGGGCTTTCAGAAATGTATAGCAATAGGGAAGTCAGAAGATTGTTATTTTTATAAAAATACGTTCTACATGACTGGTTGAGAAATCACCCTAAGCGCTCTCTTCTGAGGACAAAAATGTATTTGGATTAATTACAAGCGGTGACCTACAATAACAAAAATGTGGAAAAAGGCATCCACAATATTCACGTTTCATTTCATATAAACAAACTATTTTGGAATACGAACCACGTGACTTTATTACTACTTGAACCTGAACTGCGTTAATATAGAGACGAGTTGGCCATCATCAATTATATAATTGATTATCTGAACCACAATGCTGATTGTTCACCTGCTAACGAGGACACTCCACTCTGGATCAGGGAGTGTTGATGGAGGCAATTAAGCAGTCGTCGAGACAACACGTGAGATTGACTTCATCACCTGGAATCATTTAAATATTTCACTTATATCTTGATCTGTCGCTTCGGTTCTAATGATGACGGCTGCTGCTTGAGTGCTCTTTGATTCACCTTTGAATATGTAAGGAGTCGTTAGTCAACGTCGCCTCTTAGATACATAGTTCATTTTTAAATGAACCGTACTTCTATACTATTTACACACTAAGTATGATTTAACTATTAACGCCCCCCCCCCCCAATTATGTTTATCCTCCCCGGATCGTTTTTATTATATGAAAGTAATCTTGGAATATGTTTCAAAGGGACCATATACAAAATAATGTCTACTGTTACTTAAAGAGTGCAATTTATTAATAGCTCAATAGCTAGGGAAAGTAAGCAACTTTAAGTTTAGCGTGGAATCCGACCTACGCAGTATTGGTCTGATTTTTAGTGAACTGACAAACCTGTTCCTCAATTCTCTCCTCTGCCCTTATTCCAATTACTGGTATCCATATCACATAGACATCCCAGACTTCCCTAATAGTGTTGACGCAAATACTGTTACATGAGTAATTTGACTTGTGTTCATGTCGATAGCAACCATTGAGTGGAAGTCATGAAGGTACTAAGAGGGCTGATAACTGAGACTATAACGCCTATATCTCCACACTCTATCTACACCCCACAGTTTTAAACAAGCTACGTATATCAGTACGCCCACAGTATGAAACAAGCTAGGTATATCAGTACGCCCACAGTATGAAACAAGCTACGTATATCAGTACGCCCACAGTTTTAAACAAGCTACGTATATCAGTACGCCCACAGTATGAAACAAGCTACGTATATCAGTACGCCCACAGTATGAAACAAGCTACGTATATCAGTACGCCCACAGTATTAAACAAGCTACGTATATCAGTACGCCCACAGTATGAAACAAGCTACGTATATCAGTACGCCCACAGTACGAAACAAGCTACGTATATCAGTACGCGCACAGAATGAAACAAGCTACGTATATCAGTACGCCACAGACGAAACGTAATCTAATAACCTACTTACTTAACGAAACGTTAGTAACTTACGTAACCTAACAAAACGTATTTTTACTCTTAAAATAATGTATTCTCGCCTACTACCCAACTGAATAGAGGATATAATCTTGTTTGTCTTTGGCCCTGTATAAAACTATTATAGATTGCTGACACAACGCCCCCCCCCCCACCTAGAATCTTTGACTTTCTTGCTCACTATACAAAGACCAGTCTACCCTCGTTACTGAACATCCAGGAGATGTGTTAGATTACCCTCTGGACCGAGTACCCTGGTCGTTGCGGTGTGTCACACGTGTGGCTTCCTCCCAAGTCATCTGCCGACTGTCTTGACATTTCAGCAGCCTTGTCACGAAGCCTGAGCCATATGTCGGTGGTCGCCCCTCGTAAAGATATCTAGATACATTTGGCTTCCCCTTGCGCCACGCCGCAGCTCCAAAAAACACCTGTTCCGGCTACAAATTAGGTTCTTGCGAGTTTCGCTATGTTGGAACCCCAACTCCAGGAATGTCAACGTCTTCCAGACTTATTAATCACTGTTTAATCTTGGGGGAACCCCTCTAGAAAACAGTGAGAGCCATATATCCCTAAGGTTTATTCAATCCGTGAATGCGACAGTTGATTTTATTGCCTTATGTTCTTGCCATAATCCTCCCTGAAGGTGGGAGGGGGAGAGGGTATAATTATGAATCATTCACCCCCTATATTATTAGATAAACATTTCAAGTAAATAATTACTCTGATTTTACGCATATTAGAAATTTTACGCATATTGTATAATTATTCTATTCATAAGTTATAGATGCTTTTAAATTAGGTTAAATGACGTAAAACATAAGTAGAGGAATAAAAATGAATAGTGTAGACAGTTTTTATTAAGATATTGACGTGTTTTAAAACATTTTAATGTCTGAAAGAAACTACAGTAAATTTTCGAAATGTGGAAACTCTTGCAGTTTTGGAACTATTCTTATGAAATAAAAATAACTCGCAATTTTTTATTTTACCACAAATCAATATTTTTTTTATTTAAAAAGTGAATCCAGTTATAACTGTTACTTTCCAACAATAGGAATAAAAAAATTATAACTTTTCGACAAATTATTAAATTGCAGTACTTTTCCACATTTAACATTATTCTTATAAGATATTAAAGCAGACTATCTCTGCAGAGTGCCTATATTTTGGTTCTTATGGTTTGGTTAGTATTTTTGAACAAAGAAAGAGATAGTTTTCAGAAGTAAATTTTTAGAAATTTAAAACAGAATAGAATAAGTTTATTCAATAAATCTTAACCCCGCTAAATAACAAAACATATTTGTCAGTGGGGTCCAGCTCACCTATAATATGTAATAAATGATTAATATATAGCTATTACTTTTGTTTAATCAACACTATATATATATATAAAATAAAAATAAAAAAAACAATTACATATAATATGAAGCTACAAATAAACATGAAACCCCCAACTAAGACCGAGTATTGTAACTGACTGGAAGGAGAAGTGCAGTCCGGCCATGGAATGAGGGTCCTCCATCCCCATGTAATATTCATGGACACACAACACTCCGACACACAAGACTGTAACAATGTGTAGAACATGAAGTGCCATAGAGGAAACTAACTGTTGGATGCAACTGTCTCCTGGATTCTTCATTTCTTAGAAATGTTTTACTGTTTATTCAAATTTTTATACTGGTGACATTGCTACAAAGGTGAAACCAAAGTCAAACAGAAGATTCTTTGGATTGTTTTTGTTTCTTTTTCACTTCTTTAGCACTTTTTTAATTAGAATATTATTTTAATAAACCAACCGTAACCAAAACCAAGGTATATATTCACTATGGAAGTGTTAGACACTTTACTGTCCGTATGAAAATATTGTTATTATAACTTTTGTGTAAGGTTTTAATCTCATCACCCAGAGTACTGCCTCTTGCTTTGAATTCTAGGTCTTCAACATGTGTTTCTTGGAGTGCAAGGACATCAACACGTTTTAAGAAAGGACTTTCCTTCAACACTTTTTTAACTCTACTCAGACCCTCGACATTTAAAGAAAGATATGAAAAACAGAACCTATATATCTATAATTTTGCTATCTATTGCTGTATCTGGAGAGTGAAAAATCATGAAAAACATCCATAATTTTGGATAAAGAACAAGTAAAACC
Organism: Stictocephala bisonia; assembly: GCA_035578905.1. Lineage (NCBI taxonomy): Eukaryota > Metazoa > Arthropoda > Insecta > Hemiptera > Membracidae > Stictocephala > Stictocephala bisonia. Next base: position 1,210,960 of record JAQJVL010000147.1, on the reverse strand, counting down.
AGCAAAGCTATTAGATTTTGTTTATAACTCAATACTCAACAAGACTCAAGTGTAAAAAGATGTAACATACATTATTTTATGTATAAAAACAATATTCTTCACACACTACACATTTAAATACATATAAAATTAATGATTTCAAAGAATTGGCACAAACTCTCGCCCATATTAAACACTAAAATATCAAAACTTTGAAAATTACCAGTTTGATTCGCAATATGTTTTTTGCCATAACTAAAAAACTAGTCAAGTTAGAGACAAGCGGGTTATACTAAAATATTTTAGATTTTAATTTACATATTTCCTGAAAATGTAATCAAAATAATTAGAGCCATTTTGGAGAAAATTCCATTTTTGTATGTTTTTGACCATAACAAAAAATAAAATTTTAAAAAGTGAAAAATGATCTGGACATATTGGCTAAATACACATACATACAAAATTTCATAAAAATTTATCCATCCATTTGGTCTCCAGCAAAGTGCACATACACACAGAAGACACACATACGGACAGACATAAAACATTTGTTTCTAGAAAACCACTTTTTTGGATTCAGGGGACCCTAAAATGGATAGTTAGACCAACTTGTATAAAAATGTTTTTAGGATGATCACAACCCTTTCTAACATGCTCACGCATATGGGATGGTTAAAATTAAATTGAATTTTGAATTTATTTGAGTGTTTACTGATAAAAAGAATAAATTAAATAATTAACCATACATCTATTTCGATCTAAATAGATCAAAATACATCTAAGTTTAATGCATACATCTATTTCGCAGTTTGAAATGAATTCAATGTAATATTATTTTCAATACCTGTTTTAACATGCAAATCTGACATTCTTTGGGCCTTCTTCCAAATGAGTTATAATTTCATAAAAACAAATACAACTGACAATTAACTTATCAGCAGATTTACATGATAAGATGATTATATTATTAATAATATAATGGTTAAGTTTAGAAGCGCTATTTCACAAAAAATGTACAAGAAAGAAGTGAGTGTCTGAGAATAAAAAAAATTAAACATCTCACCAATATTCCCATGATTGTAAGAAAATGATCGGCAAGAAATTAAGTAAATGTAACAATCGTTTTCTAACATTATTTGAATTGTAATAAAGACCGCAAGTTTGAAACAGAAAAAGAAAGCATTGATCAGGTTTTCACTATTATCATTGGAACCCACAAAAGTTAATAAATATATATTTAGCACTTTTGAAATTCACACTCTAACTGTAACTAACCAAAATTAACATTTTTAAAAGTCAATTAGCCAATATATAAACAAACGAAAAATGATATTTGTAACTTAGGCGGTTCTAATGACTGAGAGCATTTGCTTACGGATATATTACAAAAACAAGCTTATGAGTTATCTAGTTAACAGTGTAAATGATGATACTTAAATATTCACAAGTAAATTCTCCTGAGATACTGTGATATTGACCCACCCATACACGTACCGTGATATTAACCCACCTATACAAGTACAGTGGTATTGACCCACCCACCCATACAAGTACTGTGATATTGACCCACCCATACACGTACAGTGATATTGATACACCCATACACGTACAGTGGCATTGACCCATCCATACACGTACAGTGGTATTGACCCACCCATACACGTACAGTGATATTGATACACCCACCCACCCATACACGTACAATGGTATTGACCCACCCATACCCGTAAAGTAGTATTGACCCCCCATATACGTACAGTGGTGTTGACCCACCCATACACGTAAAGTAGTATTGACCCACCCATATACGTACAGTGGTATTGACCCACCCATATACGTACAGTGGTGTTGACCCACCCATACACGTAAAGTAGTATTGACCCACCCATATACGTACAGTGGTATTGACCCACCCATACACGTAAAGTAGTATTGACCCACCCATACATGTACAGTGGTATTGAAAGCTGAGTAGTTGTATACTGCCAGCAAGCAACTCTATTATGGGTGACACGAACATGCTGTCTTTATAACTGGATCCTATTGGTCGTATAGTAATCAATAAATATAGAAATTATGTCACTATCTTTTTTATATATATTTTTAATTAAAAAAAATATTAACTGTAAAAACTAAGCGGAAAGTCTCGCTTTTACCGATTGTATAGTTTTCATGTTACAACCAACGTCATAGGTTATGGTATTTGACTACCTAATATGAACCTTTTTATTCTTATCCCGTCTCTATCCCGTGTTTTGGTAGGGAGTTGCTCTGTCAGTAAATTTTCGCACAAATTATTTCAAGATAATTTTATTTAGCAAACTAATAATGAATAAATTAAAAATATAAGTTATACAGTTTTAATTTTTAACTTTTTTATAACTTTATAGTTTAATTTATAAATAAAGTCTAACTTAAATTTAAGACTTTGAAATTAACCTTTTATATTTTTGCTTAATAGTTTTATTTTTAAATAACTGATTGCGTATTTTCTCGATGATCATGTTTTAACGAATTAATTCAGATATTTCTATTTAACCTGGCGATATATACACTCTGGCAGGCAATTTGATTTGAGACGTACGCCACCACTCAATTCAATTCATTAAGTAAAAATCAATAATTCAATAACCACTTTTTAAAGTTCATTTTGTATAAAGTAGTAATATTCAACTGGGAACTTGACTTTAGCAGTAGAACTCGTGATCGGTTGAAATAGCAGTTACTTGACTCTCACTATAGGTTATGTTGTTTGATTTTATTTAATAAATATACTAAATAGCTAATTGAGTGTTAACAGTGGAACAATGTGTTGTTGAGTTTCAAATGTACCATTGGAACTCTAATTACAGTCACGTCTGTTGTTTAGTTTCCACTAAACATTTACCAAATATCTAATCTTCTTCAAGTATTCATAAATCGACTTTCAAATTATGACAGAATCGTTGAGTTACTGAATATCAGCATACATCATTCTCTTACCATGAAGACAAGAAAAAATCCAGTAATTATGAAAAACTACATAAGAAAATTTGATTATAACTGTTCATATTTAAAATATGAAACCATTAATGTAAATGAGTTATTAAATCTAACGCAGGTTCAAGAATAATATTTATTTGAAAACCAAAAATTAGAAGTAATAAAATTTAGTTGAATGGAACAAATTAATACATATAACACAACTTTGGTGTTATACGTGAATAATTAACATTGCATATACTTCAATGTTTAGTAAAAGATCTCTTTCTCTATTTTGGCATCGAAGAATCTATCTATAGTCAAAAAAGCATATACTCACTTATCCAACTAGTGCAGTGTTTCATTGCGCCTCAACATAAAAATTGAAACAACAATGTGAAACCCTTACATAGATATATCATGTAATAGGAATATTTATGCCAGTAATGTGATTAGTTAATGAGATTTGCTGTTACTTCTGGTTTGAACTGCATTACATTTACATGGGTCTACGACTACACTAGCACTCCACTACTGGACCCCAAAACAACTGATAATTAAAGACACAACATTTCACATTGGATGAGAAATTTATTCTATCTGTTTGTAAACGAAATAAATGAAAAGACTAAGTGCAGTAGTCATGAAATATAATATGTAATAAGTAAGGAAGTAAAAAAAAACAAGTTTATCATAATTTAAACCACTTCTATAAAAATCAGGTGTTGTTACACTTTTAGATTTTTTCGTATAAAAGTGTAAACAGTCAGTTTGTTCCATAAGTTTTAATATCACAAAACTGTATAAACAAGTTTATTAAGGCTTATATCTATTCAGCTATCAGCTTCAATAATAAAAAAATGTAATTATGAATGAATATCGTCTTATTTCCATTAACTTGCTCATGTTAACAACTAAAACTAGCTGGTGGCTCTTTTGTGGAAACACTTTTGTTTTTATGTTGGAACAAATGTATTATATTCAAAGACCATCTTCACATTTTTAGAGATTAGGTACCTATGATATAGTGAATATTTTGTATTTAAAAATGGAAACGTTCCTGAGCCCTCAGGGATGACGATTCAGCGAGAATGATTCTTCTGCAACCCAGAAGATATAAATTCACTTTACAATCTCTTGTTTAGCTTTATATGTATATAAATCATTGAATCCACCAGAATTAATATTGATTTTCTGTCATCATACTAACTTAGAAAATCCTAAGAAATGGAGATATACTGTATCATTGTCTGTCAATCCCACATAGTCAGTGTCAGATTATCCTCATTATGTGCTTCGTAATAACGAAGCGGACGCGGTCCGTTTAGTAAAAATATAATAAATGTTTTATATTATCATTGTCAAGAACATTTCAAACCCTCTCTTATGTACATTTTTTCTGGAATATAAAAAAAAAAGGTAACTGAATTTTTAAGTTTTTGACTTAGTTTTTCTCAAAACGTCCTTTTCTCGTCTCTTACTTACTTACATATTTAATTTCAATAATTTTTTGTTAAATATTTGTGTTTTTGGTTTCAAACCATTCTGAATTCATAAGAGATCAAACAAATAATAAAGTCTAAAAAATAAACATGTTCGACAAGAAGTCCCTTTACGTTTTCTGCATCACATATTCCCGTATCCCTTAGTTCAATCAATGTAGTCGGTATGCTATATATAACAGCACCTTCTCTTTGTTCGTCCACCTAGACCCCATTTGATGACTTGAGTCACAGAGCATGTAACGTTTTTCTCAACGTATCCAGTATCTTCATGTCTAATTCTAATTTCTTCTACTTGATGACTACTTGTAAGATGACATTTTTGCTTGATTAGTAGTACGTCTAATTACTCATTTATACGTAAAAATCAATTTGGGCCACCCATTTAGGTTTTCTTGGTTCACTCCATCTGGCTTTTGTAAAAGACCTTCAGCCATTGATGTTACCCTTGAGGAACGTATATTTCGTCACTAGCCCCCCTTACAAAGAAGAGTTATTCGGCCTTTGTTCACTTCCCCATAATATTCACTGTCTTAGGGACAGCTAACTTTCGTCATTATACTTGCATCGTGTGATATTTCCAAATTTGGATCCAAAAACATGATTCCGGGTATTTGTGTCCCCTGGCACGCCTTCCTGCCACTACGGATCACACTCAACAACACTAAGGCCTGGTTATTTATTGTCCGGGCTTAACTTGCGGGGGACACTCTCGAATTAACTCTGCTCCCTTCTGCGAACTATTATAGGGATTAACATCTCTTGGCGGGAGGGAGGAATCCCTTCAGGTTCAAGTAACCGTCATTTCTGAAGATGTTAATGTTGTTTTCTTACGGTACAGAACTCCCCTCTCCTCCCTCCCAAAATAAAGAATTTGTCATTGTCTTTCAGCACATACTGTACATTAAAGCTAATAAGCTTGAATATGCATATGTCGTGGCAAAATTTGACTGCAATGAATATTTAAAATACGATGGACATAAAGAAAACACTCTTTAAATAAATTGGAATAGAAATGTTTAAATATTGTAAAAACAAGTTTATTCGTGCGTTATGAACGTATTTTATTCTAAATTTCTGTATATATCTCTTTCAATTTTAGAAAAGAAGGGTTGCTTGAACTTAAAAAGAAATCAATACCAAAATGAGGAAGTGTTGAAAGATTTAAGAATTGAGGAGTTATCTAAAGAAACCCTTTAAAATTGAATGAATTATTAAATACCTAATATCAATAAAGAAACGGTTAAAGCATGTAATTCCAATATTAAAACTTCGATAAAACTTGTTTGAATTGAATTTGATCGAGTGCTAATTAATAAATAAAGGAAAGTTGTTTTCCATCAGGGTGTTTCAGGCAATGAATGCATTTGGTTCATTTGAGTTGTATTCAGTGTTCGGGTCTATTGAAGAGTAACTACCCCCTACCCACTGCCAACCCCCTCCCACAACCCCCACCGACTTCAATAAAGCTGCAAGTCTGCCAAACCTCGTCCGAAAGCTTTGGGGAAATTTAATAGCAACAATAACAAGGAAGGGTGGTTATAAAGTTTTCTGTTTAGCTTAATACGGCTTAATTGAGTCCGCGGAATGTGTTTTGGAAGCGACTTGGCGGGTTGAACGCTCGGGGGAAATTCCTCAAATTAAAACGAATTGTTTTGCTTGGATATTGTTGTAAATATCATAATACACTTTTGCTTCAAGGCGAGATATTTTACAAGTTGACGAAATTTTTCATATTCTTTATTTTAAAGAAAGATTCCTTATCCTATATTTTGAATCCAGTTCGTTCATGTTATTGGATTATTCCATAATGAAGTAAGGAATTTGTGAACGTACTTTTTTTATGAATAAAAAATACATAAATTTGACAAAAAAAGTTACGTATAAATGTCATAAACAAATATACGAGAAAGTGGTGAATAAAAAATCAAATCTTGGTTTCTTCAAGTTTCACTGAAGAGTTTAGGCTGGTAACTGTTGAAAATTACATTATTTAGTTATTTAAGTTATAGAATTATTTTCTTTGATTTAAATGTTTATTTTGATTCAAAATTGGTAACGTTTTGAAGCCTAAAAAATGAACATAATGGCTGCACCTTATAACATTTTAAAAGTTATAGTTAGTTCTAGTATAATGAGTCGTGGCAAAGCTTGCGGTTGTAGAAGTGGGATAGAATGTTATACTTCATGAACAAATAGTTTTGGTGTAAACTGCACAAATGTTAAACCCATAATTGATTTGTTAATGTAACAACTCCAGTTAAACCAGCAGAAATCGTCGAAAGTGAAGACGAATTAAGTAACGATGTTGATTATTGCTTTGATGGAAATGTATTTTCTAATAACTCACAGGCATAAAATATACTATAATCATAATCTTATTGTTAGTAAATAATAATAAAAAAAGCTCTAATTTTATTTTAAATTAAAACGTCTCTTCTTGTTTGAAAATGTTATGAACTTAGAAAGTTTTTAAGTAGTAAAATTAGGAATTTGTCGCAACTTTTATTCTATTGGCATACAATTCGTAAAATTATCAATATTGTTAGTCTCTTGTTTGGAAGATTTACAACTTGTGGACAGCTATGAACTGTCAACATTTAAACAATAACTTTTTTTGCTAAAGAAATCTTAATGTATTCTTAAAAAAAAAAAAAAAAAAGTCGCATTAGAAAGGTAAACTTAACTTAACAAACAAAATGATGACCAATTTTTCAATTTAATTAAAACTTTTTTATTTATTTGTGTTTAAATATAGCATTTTAGTGTAAAAAACATGTACAATTAAATTCTAATACTCATATCTTTCTATAGGCAAATCAAAATAATTTTTTTTTCAAAAGTAAACTGTTGTGCAAGCCAATCCCTAAAAGTTAAGTTTTGTAACATTTCTTCATAAATCAACCAATTTTTGTCACTATCAGACAAAATAAGAAATTCGTTTTTGAAAAATACAAATTTTACCAATTTTCAAAGTACGGTAATGTTTTTTAATATGAGTCCAAAACAGGAAAAAATTGTTGAGCATGTGTTTAGACATATAATATGACTTTAGACTAGTGTATTTATCTTTTCTAAGACCACATTCCAATTGGAAACATGTTTTTAGCCACAAAATGTCAATAAAGTGGCTAAATAGCTAACAAATATCTGGCTGTAATTTTTTAAAATTTTATGTGATAAGAATTTAAAAAAAGGTTTGAAAATCATTAACTTTACTTAGTAAAATTTGAAAATTTGCTCTTTCAAAATTATTGCTTTTGAAGTATATAACTATTTTCACGACCGTTTAAAAATTGTATTTCAGCAATAACGATATTTTTTGTTTTTGGTTAAAGATATCTTAATGTGCAAGGTCACATTAGATCTATCTTTTGCTAAAATTAGTCTAACTGTTTTTATAATTTTATCCTTCTCAAATTTCCTCTAAAACATTGTTTTGTACGAGTCACCACCATCTTCGAGATAATCACGTTGAAACAACCCATTATTTTTATTTGCTGATAAAAGCGCCATCTTTAAAATGGTAAATCTAGCCTTTGGCTAATCATGAAGAAATAAAAATAAAATATTCAGAAAGGTAAATTTATTAACTGTAAATTAAGTCTTTCTACTTTTGTACATAAGTGAGAAATTTATTGTGCTATTTCAGGAAAACTTACGAAAAACATGAAATTTCGGCTTGACAATTTTAATATTGAATGCTCTTTAACTCAGGAGGAGTGCATTTTATTGAAAATTTGTTCATAAAATGAGTTAATTTACCCATTTATGTGTTTTTTAATTTTTTGTCCCCCCCGTATAAAGACGTCCCCCACCACGCTAACTACGAAAAGGCAGGCAAAGTTGTGAATTTCAAGAACATTTCCTTTGATATGATATAAATAATTTCAAGTGAATATAGTAGTTTTATATTTAATCGTTACTCTTTTACCTGGTTTACTGTACTACCTGTGCAATACTAGGTGAATATTACTGATAAACACTTGCAGTCAGGGTTCAAACCTGTGATATATTGTAACCATACTGAAAGTGCTGACGCCATAGACCGCTCGGCCACAGACTTTGTGTGTACGATGAGACGTTTCCCTATAGCAGGGATACTCACTACGCGACCCTCGGGCCGCATGCAGCCCTTAACATAATTTTTGCGGCCCTTGACATTTTTTAGAACTGCCATGATTTATTAAAGTGACAAACACTTTGGAATTTTTGTAACAATGTTTATAATGGTTTGTTGTTGTTAAAATGCACTAAATACTAAATTAATAGCAGAGACAGACGAAATGCAAACTAGTAAATATACGAAAAACTGTTTGTATATGTATTTGCGGCCCCTAGATTATTTAGAGAAAATTAATAAGGCTCTTCATGAAATCCTAGTGAGGCACCCTGCCCTATAGTATAAACTCTAGGGAATAGCGGCCTGCTTACGTAGCGTCTGACTTGCGCATGAGTAGTTCACTGTTGCGTGATCTAACTATCATCCAAACCAAAAACGTTCGTCTCTACAGTATATACAGTCTCAATACAGTTAGTCATTGTAGTAATTTTGCTATCGGGACACAATTTGCAACAAACCGGCGTCACGGCTTCATCTCATATCCTTCCTGAAACTCACCGCTTCCTCCAGCAAATTGGATTTTCAATGAACATGCTTATCATGTCATGTGCCATTGACATGTATCAATTGAAACTTTAAGAGCCGAATGAAAAGACCACGTTGAAATAATTATGGGAGATAAATTTGATATTCTTTTTCCTATTCGTAACTTAAATAATAGTACACTTAATTCGGAGTTTCTGGGAGGGCAGCAGAATAAATTCACTCTTTTTTTACAAAGCGTTTCCATATTTATTATAAATTGTTGCAATTTTTAATTGAAGAATTTTTCAACAGAAATGAATGATTTCTGAATTTAATCGGTCTGTTTGCAAAGCTACCAACAGTACCAATAAAGAACTAGTTAACGTTAATTTAAATACTAATATTTTATTTCCACGCCATTGTATAGTTTCTAATTGTTTACGCAATCACACAGAAAGTATAGTGTAATATTAGTGTAGTAATGGGTAACAAATATCTCTAAGTACATAAAATATTATGAAACAAAAATTGAAAAGTAAATGAGACAAAATTACAACGAAAGAGTGTTATTTTTGTAATCCAATCTTGAGTCACTAATTTTTAATGCACAGCTTAACATTTGCATTCTTTCTTGTAATTATTTAATTAATATTTAAAACAAAGCCTGAAATTAAATAAAACCTTGATTTATATCAGGTGGAGAAAGTAAGAACAATGGTAATTTAATTTATAAATTTTCTCAGCATAAAAAGCTACAGTACTTTAATTTCTTCCAAAATAAAAGTTTTAAGATAGACTGTCTTTTCTGTCTATAAAATTTTTAGTTTTGATTTAAAATTGTGAAAACGATAATGAATAGGGTTTTTAAATTACTTCATAGGAAAGGGGAATATTTAAGTGTAATAACACAATTGAGTTGTAGGTCAATAGGGGTAAATTCAGATTTAGATAGGTATATTTAGATAGGATGGTTCAGTTTAGATTTACAAGATCACTGTGTGCACGATCCTGAAGTTTGATAACTCATTTTAGGTAAAAGTAGAAAAGTGGATATTTAATCACTAGTACAATTGCGATTTTAAACATTGAAGATATTGACATTATAATTGAAAATAAGTCTCATTCATGGATATTGATCTTAAATAGTTGAACTAAACCAAAAATGTCACCTTTGACTAATTGACCGTTTGACTAAGTGAAATAGACAGTTTGATTTAGCAAAACACCCTAAATCCTTATCTTTTTATAGGAACGGTTTTGAGGTACATATTTTATGAAGCTTGAACACTACAACATTGATTATATTCCATTAAAACTGAGTTTTATTAGTTTGTATGATATACAACTACAAGCATACAAGTGGTACCCTAGATAGGGGTATTTAGATAGGTAGGTAGATATGTAGGTAGGTATGTAGGTACGTAGGTAGGTAGGTAGGTAGGTAGGTAGGTAGGTGGATAGGTAGGTAGATATGTAGGTAGGTAGGTAGGTACGTACGTAGGTAGGTAGGTAGATAGGTAGGTAGGTGGATAGGTAGGTAGATATGTAGGTAGGTAAGTAGGTACGTACGTAGGTAGGTAGGTAGGTATGTAGGTAGGTAGGTAGGTACGTACGTAGGTAGGTAGGTAGATAGGTAGGTAGGTAGATAGGTAGGTAGGTAGGTAAGTAGATAGGTTCCTGTGGTATTATAATTTTAATTCAAGTAAGATATATTGATAGATTGGCTGCATACCTTAGATATCTAGTTGACACTTAGAAAGTAATGCCGTTCGTCACAATCAGGGCCGCCCAGAGACTTTTGGTGGCCCCGGGGCAAAGTTTACCATGTGGCCCCTTCCTTCACTTCAAAATAAATTTAATTACTCTGATTGTCAAAAATACTAAAATTGATATTTTACTTTTAGCACATTCTACGATATTCTAGCTAAAGAGCAAGTGGCCGACTGTTCACGAAGTAAAATAATTTGGCGAGCGCGAACATCTAGTGCTTTAAAACAGTCAACTGAGAGTTGAGGTTATGTTATTGTTTTCAAAACAGGTTGTAGACCACTGGGTACGTAGCTTATTGATGTTGGACATTAAAACATCTAGTTTATATTCGTGATTTTAGTTTGTCTTTGTGCTAAACTTTAAAACTATTCAATTTTTATTTCACAGGCATAAAAAGCATTTTGTACCAACTCAATTTTCTCAGCATAAAACATAGTAAAATGTATGTCTGTCAAATTGGATACTGTATCATTGATGTACATCACAGTGTACACGTCCGTACAGTGACAGTGGTATTGAAACACCCAAACACCCATTCACGAACAGTGGTATTGACCCTCCCGCTCAACAATACACAATTGGATACCATATCATTGATGTACATCACAGTGTACACGTCCGTACAGTGACAGTGATATTGAAACACCCACACACCCATTCACGAACTGTGGTATTGACCCTCCCGCTCAACAATACACGTACAGTGGTTCAATCTTAGTTAATTTCACTTATCACGTAAAAAACAATAAATAAATACTGTATTAATGATTGTCAAAAATATAAAAGGCTTACTCCTTCGTCAGTGACAGTAAAAAATTATGACAACTATTTTGATTGGTCGTAGATTTGTTTTGTTAATGAATGACAACATTAATTAATTATGCTATTTGTTTGGGAACAACCTGTACGTGGGCATAATTGGTTTTTAATCAAGAGCTACTCTACTGAATATGTTGAGAATACACCCCTGTTCCTGTTAGTTTCATGGTAAATTAAACCAGACAATAAAAGAGTTACAACAAGTTAAATGTCACAAAATATATATTATTCAAAAGGAGTTGTACAAATCTGAACAATGATGAAGCTGTTTTATCTATTAACGGTGTACTTAAGAGCTCCTCTTTTCATTAAGATCTATGTCATAATATATTGGTAAAATGTCTTTACGAACACCCATGTCACAATAACTAGTAAATTTAAAATGTCAAAGGAAACATTACAGTAGAGAGAAAGTAAAAAAATTGCATGTACAGTAAACTCTGGTTAACCGGTTAAATATGATGGAAGATGAATCCGTATAGTACAGAACGTAACAAAATTATAATTTTTAGACAAGATTATGCCACGCAATTCCTCCCGCGATAGCGTAGGGCAAATAGAATGTAATGCATCATACATACATATTGTTGAACATCCAGTAAGCGAGCGGTGATGTTGTATCCATATTTACCAGATTTAAGTACCTAGAAATCTATTGTAATTTAGTGGTTTCATCGTTAATTTATTCTTTTTATACTGTAAAAATATATAATTTACTTTGCAGTATATTACAAAACTATATGAAAACATTTATATTCTATTTTTATTGATTTCAATAAAACGTTACCATAAATTACTGGGCCTAAACTTTAGCTTTTTGTTCTCTCAAAATCTTTAGATGGAATATGAATCGTAGCAAATTAAATTAATTGATAATTATAGTAGTTTACAAGGAAATCCAAAAGAACGCATTAAATTACAGAAATATCACTCTATAAAAAACAACAATAACAAAATATTTCTTTACTGGACGACAGTAAACAAACAGACTAATGATTGACGATGTCCCTGATCTACCCTTCGTGACAATTAATTGAACTCTTCCAGCCACGTTGTTACAATATTGTATATTTTGCCTGCGGGTTTTTTGGGTGCAAAACACAGTTACTACTGAAATACGACTACTATTTCTTAAATTTAGTGCATATATTGAAAAATTAGCTGATCAGTGCCGGTAAAGAATGCAACGTTACCACGTTCGAACGGAGTGCCGCCGCCTACTACCAGCTTTGAAACCAAGTTTGTAAGAACCTTTTCTCATAAAGACTTTTCGTCCTTTTTAAAATGAAAAATTTAAAATATTTTTACTGTAATTTTGTTTGCTTATTTAATTGTGTTGTTCTTAGGCTTCCACTTTTTTTATTACAATTTATTAATTTGCATACTTTAGGCCGCAGGTTACTGATCACTGGTTTTCACATTATATAGATCTATTATTTTGCTACGATGAGTCAAGGGATTTTCGAAACACTAAATCAAGATTATTTATCTACATAAAAAGAATTTGTGAAAAATACAAAATAAGGATAAAAGCTTATCAACAAACCACTACAAATACAAATCAATTCGCAATTGCTGTATTATCTTAAGTTTATAATAGTAATATATCATAACTAATGGTTTTGTAAGGATAATAAAGTGATCAAGCGATTGATTTTCCTACCACAAAAAGCCAAGATAGAGTTGAATTTGGGACAAGTATAACAATTTTGTTTGAATTAGTATATACTTTTGAAATTAAAGTTAAAAAATAAAACATACAGAAACGTTCTTGTCCACCTTGTATTAAACATGTCCAAAAACGCCAAAAACGGAATTTTGAGTATTACAAATGTAAAGTTAGTGGGTCTTTTAACATGTTTTATATAAATAGTGTACGAAAACAGGACATCTCATTGAGGTGGCCCACTGTCCACACCACTCAAGTATATTTATATGTTCGCAAACTGGAATTTATATTTTGGTGTGTTCACAAGCTGCATGCCTTTACACTTATTCGCAAACAAGACAACTGGCGAGGGGTACAGTTGCAGTCACACACCAACCAGAGCGTATGCTGTCACACTACTATGTCGACCGCTGACAAACTTCAAAGACCAGTGTACAACTTGCTCCAAAAGGCTCTCTGGTTGCTATAAAAACCAATGGTTTAGTTTAAACGTTTTAAAACTAAAACTGGAAGACTTATCTGGCCTGATATCACTTTTGATATTTTGATACAGGCCTGAATCGTTTCTTATCTAGTAGATTATTAAGTATTTTCTTTTTTGTTGCATGAAATGTGGCCCCCCTGTGAAATAAGTCTGTGTGGCCCCGGGGCAATTTGCCCCTTTTGCCCCCCCCTCTGGGCGGCCCTGGTCACAATTGGAGGGAAGGCCTAAATAGTCATGTTTGTAGGAAGCGTGGGGTGTGCCCAGTAGTTATGTTATTCCAGCACTGCAGTCATATGTGAGAATCAACTGTAATGCAAGCCTGCTTGTAGTTCAGCCCGTAACAAGCGTTAATTAGTTTGAAATAAACCTGAGGATTTGATACGAAATTTCAACAAGGGGAAAATTAAATTTAAAAATGAGAATAACTATCTGACTTAACTTGAACTTAAAGGGTTCAACATTTATCTACTCAGCCTGTTACATAGCATATTGTAGTTTGTTCAACAGTCAAATTATACAGCTGAGCAGTGACGAAAACACCTTGCGCATGCGTCAGCAGCCGGAAGCTGTTCCTCACTTCATGGTTGTCGCGTCAACATATTACCTGCCGAACCAAAAACATTAGCAAACTGGGCCACACACACATTTTTCGACAGATGTTCTAAAATTTTAACTTGCAATGCAAAATGATAATTTAATACTAAATATATTAACAACATCACTGTAAATAAAATTAATATATCCATAGAGAAGAAGATACATAGGTCAAAGCTAACGCCTCGGTTGTTGTTATATATAATTTATAACTGAACTATATAAATATTTAGTAGTAATTACTGCGTTTACACTTGAGGATTTTGGGTATAAAGGGAAGGACTGACAAGGTGTTGGCCCTGCCATCGCATGGCAAAGAGGAGAAATAACAACTCAATACACATTTAGTGCACTATTGGATGCGACCTCTGTTTCCTTCTTTTCTGTGACAAAACACAATTGTAATTTCCATGGTTTTGAAAAAAAACAATTTTTGTTTTAGGTGTTAAATATTATGTTTTTTATAATTTTTAGTGGCCTCTTACAGAAAGTGTGATTTATTAGTTATATTTACTTGTATTACAAAAAAATATCAACGAATGAATACCGTTCCTTGAAGATTATGGATGTCAGAAACGATTTATAGAAGTCGAGTTAAGCTATATACGTTTCTTTTTGTCCGATTCACTGAACTGTACTTTTCATAGTAGCTGTGTTAGTGTTTAAGTGGTTGAATTAGTGTAATGTATTACACACATCATAATAAATCACATACATACAAGATCGCCAATGTAATGCGTGTGATGAATGTTGGTGAACGAGTTTAGTCATTGTTACTATCTAGGTCTACTGATCCTTAAAAACGGGCATTTATTAATAGCCAAGTAGCCATAGCAACTAAGGAACATGTAGCTTATCGTTAAATTCTGACCACGGTGTATTGGCATAATTTTTGGCTAACTGACAAGCTTATATTTTTTGCTGTCCAAACTTTATTCTTGGACAACATCTAAGCCCTGAATGTATCAGATAACACCGCACTCTAGACTTCTACAGAAGTGTTGATGCCGATGGAAACCATTGAGTAGACGCCTTATGCATCATAGTCATCGCCGAATCATTGGTAACCCTTAAATAGCGGGTCCTTATACAACATCTGCAGACTCTTACTGAATGCTTGACAACTTTTATATCGTTTCAGAACAATGTGAGTATCGGAACATAGATAAAAAATAAAGAGCAATTCACATGTGCTCTTCATGTTTTACAATATACCTTTTTAATTAATACATTAACAACGGTTTCATTTAATCAAACAGCTCTCATTTCCTAACCTAAATAACCTGAGTTACAGGGTAGAAAATATATTAACATAAGTTAAAATAAACTAAAGTGAATATCTGGACCACCGAATACGTTAACAGAATATTTAACAGCCATCTGAGCAATGGTTCAGTTGGTGACTGAATCAAACATTCAGTTTACTTTACTCGACCAGTTGTTAAAATTAATTGAATTTGCGAAATGGACCACTAACAATAGTTAACAAACGTGTAACTATTTGACTAATGATTGTCAATGAATAATCCAAAGTCTAATGACTAGTTGGAAACTGTTTGGATATATTCCAACAAACCGACAACAAAACTCTATAAATAATACATTAGACATTTATATATTTTTTTTCTGGCGAAATTTATAACAACGACCGAAAAACAAGTTCGGGACTTAAGAGGGCGTTTACAACTACAACCTACTGCTGTGTTTATATCCAACAAGGCCCTGGAGTGAGATAGAGCGCGACCCTCGAGACAGAGGTGCTACGAAGACAAACGAGCCGGTAAGGAAGTTTAAGGTGTCCGATGAAAAATATAGACTTGTAGAATAGAGGACTACTTGAGTTGGATGGAATGCACCAGGTCACCTCCAGACCAAAAGATCAGAACGAGTCCACGGACCCAATGGCATCCTCGTCATGCTGGAGACAAACTCTGCGGGTGTTGAAACGCCAGGAATCCCCTCCAGTTTGATTAACCACGGGGCAAAGCAAAGCGAGCAAAAACTGCTTAATTAGACAAGGACACGTCTTTTAATTTATGTTGACATTGTGGCTTCGGCCGCTACAAACAGACGTAGAGCATTCCGCCTTCTTCTCTCCAAGATTGAAGCAACTGGAGCATCTACGAGATCTATAAGATGTTTTGTATTGTATTTAGAGACCAAAGGACGTCCTTCAGCAATTAAACGGGGAAATTTACTTTGTCTGTTACAGTATATCATATTCAAATTGTTTTTATAAACATATTTCAGTAAAATGGATCCTATAATTATTTAAGATAAAATATTGCATTCTTCAAAACACAAGCCTTCTTTGGTAGTACGCTAAGTTAAATGCTATTTTCTGATTAGTGAGTCATGCTTTGTTAGAACAGACTCAAACAATTTCTTTTCCAATTTAAAACTAGACCGGGATGATAAAATGAATTCAGTTATATCATAATGAAGTATCCAGCACGATCCAGGACATACTACCAGTGCATTTGAGACGGGTCCATATCATTTATGTGCGAAAGTGTTCAACAAGTTGTTACGGGAAATAAAACATGAACATAATTTACGTGTTATCATAATTACATTAAACATTTTCTTTCTTGATAAGTGTCATTATTGTTTGCAGGATACAATAGGCGAGAATCAAGTTTTAACTACTTATATGTAGGCTACGAATAAAGATTTTGAGTTTTAATTTTCAAAAGATACGTAAATTAAAAATATTTAGATCCATATGTCTAAGAAAAGGAAACTGGAAATATTCTTATGGCCCTTCATACTACGGATACATCTAAACCCTCTCAAACATTCTACGGATATTACGCCATAAATGGAACCCAACAGATAAACTCCAAAAGTGACCTCTGAACATCTTTGCTGATAGTTTTCATATAGTCTCACCAATTAATTTTACACCAAGCCAAATGTTGATAATTTTCATTTAGTACCGGTAACTTCAACAAACAGAATGGTAAAGTAAGTAATTTTATCCCCATAAATTTCTGATATATTTCAAATAGCCCCTCTAACTAACAGCTCCAAAGGACTCCAAAAATATTTTTCATGTTCCAAAAAAGGATCTCCAGAACACTTTTCTGTAGCTTTCACATTTTTCACAGCTTCCTAAAACAGCTGGTTAGTAAAATATCTACCAATATGACACCCAGAAATAGTGTTGATATATTTTAATTAATTATTTTTTTTATTGAAAAAGAGAGGCCGATATCCTTCTTAACCCTACTCTACCTATTCCCCATAGACTATTGATCTGTGCGAGGAACTTATTCAGATAGAGTAGGGGGCGAAGCAGAAGGTGAATGTTATTGATAAATCTACCTGTTTTGGCCGGATTCAGAGCGATGCCTAGACCGCTCGCCCAATGTATTGATTTCACTTCAGCTGGGTAGTACTATATAATAAGGACCAAGTGACCAGAGCAATACATGGTAATATTCTTCTAATAGTTTCCATTTTTCTTGAGTAAAAAGATTACTCCAATTTATTACGATCTTCCTAACGTTAAATACAACTTAGAAATTTTGGGGATCAATAAAAAATTTCCAAAAAATGCAAGAAGCAAAATTTTAAATGTATGTTAAGATTAATTACAAACAAATTAATGACATCTTTCAATGTTTTCAAGTGTCGTGTTATCATGGTGATATAAGATTTTTGTAAAAAAGGCCGTTTTGCAGGTTTACAAATTTTAGTATAAACATATAACGATCCGTGAAACGAAACTGGTATTTTATTGTTTTAAAAACCTACAAATTTCCAAGTGTTCACTGCAAACATGGTCATGAACATCATCGTATTTTACATTCATGATATGACCATTTCGGGGTTGTTTTTCGGAACATCTTCTCGTGTACATCCAGACGAGGTTTTATAGGCCACTATATAAAGGCAGTAAAATCGTGGAAACCTGGGACGACTCCCACTTCTTCGTCTCTTTGGGACCTCGGCTCAAAAAAACCAACAACCTATAATTATTGCTCTTAAAAAGGTTAGTTTTAGCCGGCCTCGGCGAGCGTATTTTTTGTGCCCCAGGAAAGCCAAGCGCCTTGTTTGTTCAATGCAATTACTGTATTCCCCTTCTAATTATCCCCACCACGGACCACACGCAGGCTTCCCCTCATTCCCCTCTACCGCTGCTCGGTCAGTTCCATATCAATTATCCTCCGTTCTTCCATCAGGAAGAATGCACTGTCTAGTCTCCCAGTATGTAGAGATACATGTAGACAATTCCACAAGACACGGCTATGTGAACGAGTTACGAGACAATTAAGTCGTCCTTATTTTATGTAGTTTCTTACATAGATATCACAATATTTGGATATTCAAAAAGAGAAAACGAATCACTTAGGTATCTGGACTTTAAAATGAGCATGGCCGGTTTCTTGGAATCATAAAAAAGACTCTCTGCAATATCACTTAAAAATATTTTACTTACACAATTAAAAATGTTCTTTAACGTAGTTTTTATTTTTTGCTTTTATGAAGAAATGAACTATGATTTCCATTTTAAGTATAACGTTCCTGGTGGCTATGTTTATCAGCTGTGTAATGCATTCTACTAATTTCTAAAATTTAGTAAAATGTTGCTTCCTAGGCCTATACCATCAAAACAAAAAGCTCACAATCATTTACAGAATTTAAAAGAAAAACAGAAACATTCTTACTCGAATATAGAGAGCATACGAGAAATAATAAAAACAATTAGCGATAAAAAAAAAAAAATTGAATACGTCTCATAAGCTAAAGCGTTCTCAGTTCGATCCCAAACAGAGTCAAAATAGATGTTAAAGGAATCAGCTGATAACAACAGCCTTTTTGGAATTTCAACACCAGTAACTTTTTTTACTAAATATTCCAAGTTGTTTTGGGACAATGGTCTAAAACCATCAAGGTAATTTTAGTTGGACCTCCCGGAATTCGAACCCATGACACCCTGCATTGAAGCCAGAAGCTCTAACCGCTAAGTTAGTACGAGGCCCTGTCATTAGGCTATTTCGTCAGGAATAGTCAAACTTGGTTTATAGCAAAGACTACATTCGTTCATGTAAACTCTTCACAATAATTCTAAATCCATGTTCGCCCATATCTTGGTAAATAAAATAAATGACGAAAGCATGATAAAATACTAAAACATTTACAAGATAGCAGATAAAACAAGCAAATTCATTGCTAAAGAGACTTATAAGCATATTTAAAGTAAGTAGAGAATGAAAGAGAAGGAAAACAAATGTTACGATGTATCTCAATTTTAAAGAGGTGTATTTGAAATAGAAAAATCTTCCCATGATGTAGGAACATACTTTGAGTATATGGCACTAATACAATTTAAATATAACAAGAAAAAAATCATAAAAAACAGACAATAATAATTTTTTTATTTCTATAACCAAATAAATCACTACCAAATAAAACCACTCTAAAAATACTGATGTAACAATCTATTTCGATTCACAAACGAAAGTCTGATGTGTTCGGAAAGTTGCACCACGTCGGCGCGAAGTGAAGCGGTGTGAATCGGCCTCAGACTTTACAGTCGCACAGTTCAAGCTTATTAATTAGAATCCCATCTGACCGAGACCTGTAAACGTGTAACCTAATAAACATTTACGGCCGGGACTACACGGGTACTTCATTTACATATCAACGCGGAGCTGTAAACCCGGCGATTCCTCCAAACATCGCGTCGTGCTGGAGAAGGCGCGGCTGGACGGTCCTTGTCCAAAATGTACTTTGACCTACAAGTCAGTGGGGACCTAACTTACATTGAGCATACAACTAGAGTTTTAGGATGCGTGGTTTCTGCGAGATCGAAATTTATCAAAATGTTATCTTTTGTTGACATTAGGTTGTTACATTTTAAATTTCAGCCTGCTATAATTTGAAGCAGTAAGAATATGAACGTAACATAACCATAAGAGCTTGTATTATAAGTTTAAAAATGTGTAAATTACGTAAAATATATTTTTTGATCACGGCAATCCCATCGCCACTCTCTACTTTCCGAGTGGGAAATTCTACTCCCTCTCCCTGCGGGGACCAATCCAGTTCTTCCACGAAGAGCTAGAATGTCAGTTCATTCGCCTGTGTATGGATCCAGACCCTTTCTGAATTGGAGACCAGAAGGACCTAGACCACCCTTCCAGAGGCATCTTGGCAGATCCAGAATCTTTTTGGCTAGGACCTTGCGTTATATAAAGACAACCTTCAACCGAGTCAGTCGGCCAGTCATTGTGAATCAGTAAAAGTGTAGCCTACATTGTCACAGTGACAGTCTACAGAGTGGCAGAGTCCGTTCCAGTGGAAGTGACACTCAAGTGACAGTGTGTTAATAGTGACATTAATTGTAATAATTGTTGTAAATAATACTGCTTAATTTTCCACTATCAAAATAGTGCCTATCTATTATTTAAATTTGTAAATATCTCATAGTGTATAATTTTTAGAGTGTGTAAATAAAGGGTGTTGGTAATCTTAACTACTTCATTAAACTTAATTTCAACGAGCGAAAACAAACTTCTGCTCACTAAGTAAATTACAGATATTTATTTTTTAAAGGTTATAATATGTTACATCGTGAACTAACTTCGTACCAAAGTACGAGTATAATACTCTAGTTAATTGTCAAAACGTGCTGTCTCTTACCATTATTGAAGCTACAGTTTGTAGTGTTTAAATAAAATAATTCTAATAATAAATATAATATACTCACTTTCACATTTATTTATTGCTATGTGTGTTTACATTGATGAGATAAATGTTTAAGTTTATCCTCCCATAAAACCCCGGCCAACCTTCACATTCTATCTACAAAATAGGTGGAAATTTTCTTAAAACTCGTATTATTTAAGATAAGTGGTTACAAACATACAAATGTACAGATTCTCATATCCACCTATTTACTTGCAACTTGAAAGATCTTCTAAACTACCTGTTGCACATGAACGTAGGCCTACGTCATTTGAACCATCCTAAGTACAATAGAAACCTGACCGACCACTAAACGGCATATGATTGTGAATTTGATCTACGACTCTAATTACACATAATACCTTAAATTAAAAAAGGTTTTAACCTAGATTAGGTGCAAAAAGAGAGGGTTGTTCTTACTAAAAAGGATTGTGATCTCACGTAATATCTGTACAATAACTATCACATTTAGGGGTGGGAATGTCTTCAAAATTCTACCCTGCAGTTGCATAAAGAATCTATGTTCATTAAACATGTTTTATGGATTATAAAAATGCAGAAGTCGAACAAAGCATAAGGCATACTGCTTTCATACTGCCTCTTTAGGTTACTGATACTGCCTCATAAGGCATACTGCCTCTTTAGGTTACTGATACTGCCTCATAAGGCATACTGCCTCTTTAGGTTACTGATACTGCCTCATAAGGCATACTGCCTCTTTAGGTTACTGATACTGCCTCATAAGGCATACTGCCTCTTTAGGTTACTGATACTGCCTCATAAGGCATACTGCCTCTTTAGGTTACTGATACTGCCTCATAAGGCATACTGCCTCTTTAGGTTACTGATACTGCCTCATAAGGCATACTGCCTCTTTAGGTTACTGATACTGCCTCATAAGGCATACTGCCTCTTTAGGTTACTGATACTGCCTCATAAGGCATACTGCCTCTTTAGGTTACTGATACTGCCTCATAAGGCATACTGCCTCTTTAGGTTACTGATACTGCCTCATAAGGCATACTGCCTCTTTAGGTTACTGATACTGCCTCATAAGGCATACTGCCTCTTTAGGTTACTGATACTGCCTCATAAGGCATACTGCCTCTTTAGGTTACTAATACTGCCTCATAAGGCATACTGCCTCTTTAGGTTACTGATTACTTCACACCGCTATGTGTAAAGAATGAGAACAAACGAATAGAGATCTGATTTTCCTACAAAAACAACCCACGTGTCGACGCTGAGTTTGTATTCTTCATATGTACTTAGGCCAAAGACGGGCATAAATCATAAGTGACACATGTAACTGTTATAACTGAACCAAATTTGCCAAGCATTAATTTAAGCAGGAATAACACTTTAATTTAGTTTCAGATTCAATTATTTCAATATTTACTTTCTTTATGGTTTTAATAAAAATTTACTACCCAGTTCACATGGGTTGCAAGCCTTTTGCGTGAAATATATTCAAAGAGTGAAGTACGAACCGTAAGCTCAGTTTGGGATCTGAACCTTGAACTTAACCTTCCGCAGAATTAGCGACTGAGCTATAATGTCAGACTAATAGATTTTTGTATAACTATTTTGCCAGTTAATATTTGAATAGTTATAATTTGGTTAAAGTTAGTTAAATATATTTAGCCACAAAACACAGCCTACAAGAATGTCACAATACTCACACCTACTCCTCTCACACTATGGGCTTGTTTGTTTTGTACATTATACTTTATTTGTTTTTGGTTGTGTTGAGGTTGGGTTTGTGGCAAAGTAGAAATATTTAGCCACAAAACAGCCTATAAGAAGGACACAATTCTCCTACTCACTACTCCCAGTTTTTGAGCGCATTACGTTTATACTTTCTGTATAAGCTTATACAAATAAAACATTGGTTTTTAAAGGCTACTACTACGAGTATGCTGAGTAATGAGAAGTTACTTTCATTTAATTTTGAAATTCGTATTGATATTGACCGCTGTTCGCTCTGTATGTTGTTGTTTCCGAGTTTGAGTTTTGCAGGTTTCAATTATCCTCCAATCTGAGTAAATACGTCCCGTCAAAATTTACGGTGGATTTGTAAAACGATCTGTTTGTGCAGATAGCTGTACATTGTGACAATCATGTAACGTTGGGGTGATTATGTATCATAGGCTTAGTCGGTTAGTTCGTTATGTACCAATAATGTATATTAGTCATAAAATATTTACATTAATCTCAATGTACTATTGTTATTTGAACCAAATTTGTATTTTACAGAATGTACGTACATTTAACTGGCGGCCGTCAAAATTCGAGAGTTCGCAGATTTTCAGGCAGTATTAAAATAAGCTTAATTTGCCTTCCAGGCTGAGTATCTTATGTTACAACACTTGAAGATTTTTGTATTCATGTCAGACAACATGAGTGTGCCATGAGGAAATCATAACCTTATGGATCAAATGTAAACTAACAACCTTTTGATATTTATTTACACATTTTATTTGCCTTCCAGGCTGAGTATCTTATGTTACAACACTTGAAGATTTTTGTATTCATGTCAGACAACATGAGTGTGCCATGAGGAAATCATAACATTATGGATCAAATGTAAACTAACAACCTTTTGATATTTATTTACACATTTTGTTATCATTTCCCTCATCACAATAGTGTTCTTTACTTACTAACAAACCTAAAATAGCTTTTTAACAATCGCAATTTATTTTAGATAAAGGAAAATTGTTCGAAGTAATTTGAAACATGGCTGGGCTTGCTTTATCACGTTAAAGCCTTTCACAGACTTTTTATCGGATGCAGGGATTGACGTACTTTGGCTGGGGCGGAGGGCGAAGGGAAGGGGGGGGGTGGTGATATTAACTAAAGTACAACATTGTCGAAGCCTTTATCGTTACTTGTGAAGTTTGAACATCTTCCAAAATAGAGATTTATTTTATACAGATTTATTGCATGAGAACGATAATCTGGAGAGACTTCATTTTCAAATTATTTATATCATAAAAAGAGACTAGAACACTTAATTATTAATAAGGTTTGTTCTGCAAAGAATTGTCCAGTTAAAAAAGCCTTAATTAGAATAGTAAGTTTTTACTTTTAATTAAAGCATCAACGTTTTAATTAAATTTTTTACTGCCAATAATTCCAGTGTGCTCTATATAGTAAGTAAATACATTGTCACCTCGATGGATAATATACCTAACCGTTAGTTTGTAAGGCTTAAAATATAATGAGAGATATTTAGTAAGATATATTCCACCTCTCAAACTACGGTGCTACATTAGTTACCATACTGTACATGGATCTTTTCGGTTTTATGTCAGAAGACTGAGGCGATTTTTTATAGAAAAAGTTACACGTTTTAATCTTTATTCAAAAGGATAATAATCCAATATCTTGGAATGTGTTGGAGTAGTTCTCATTCTTGGTTAGGCTACGTTCCTTTAAGTTATTAGTGTTTAGGTTAGGTTTCGTAAGTAAATTTAGTTTCCTTAGGTTAGGTTGGACGTGCTCGAGTTGCGACAATCTTCCTTGCTGCAAGTAGTACCATTCACGTAGTCTCTACTGTTCCCAAGGCTCAACTGATAATATAGCTCTGCAACTAACTTTCTACATAATTAATCTACAAAATAACTTATAGCCTTTAAATATAAAATAATGGAACGATATTAAAAATGTGCAGTGAACTTTACGTGAAACACGCAATATTATTACTTTATTATTTTTATACTAGATAATTTAATTATATTACATAGGTTTACTTTATATGATTTATTCTTGTCATACCTTTATTATTAGTATAAAGTACATTGTTTTCTTCTCTTTGATTTCGTAGCATTAGTATTTACATTTAGTCAAATACTATAGGTTACGTGGTGCTTGGAACTATTCAGTGGAGCACTTATATTACTGGTTGCATGTAGCCTCACTCACCTGAAGTAACCTTTGTAATTAATTGTATTCACGAAGATTTCCCATCTTGATATTTATCCTAATTGGAGATGTTATCTTTGTATACCACTAAATACTACAACCATGTTGTAAAATAATAATATATTATACTTATCTCTATATATTTAGGAAACAAATTTTTAAACTGAAAAAAATATATATTGAATGTAAATTGTCATTAAATACCACTCAAATTACTAATAAGTTTAAGGATTGAATTTCAATAAAGGGCAAAACTATTGGTTGGATGGATGGTGAAATACAATTTTACTGTGTGTTGGGTGTAACAACTCTTTCGAGATTATACATGGCTAGGCTATGTTACCTTTAGTTAAGAACAGGTCTTACATTGCAGGCACTGACAGATAACAGTATAAGTCTTCTGTATTTGAGAGAAATTTGGTCCTTCTTGATTTATATATCCGAGATATGAGTCCATAGAATCTCTTATATACTGGACTTTTCTTAGCTGAATTGATGTTACTGTGAAAGTATCAACTGTATTTGGCTTTCCTCTGAGTAAAGTACACAAACCTTGCTTCATTCACTCATTTTCATTCATTCGCACTTATAACGGCATAAAAATATACACATACATTTTGTGGAATTGGCCCTCCCGCTCACCCATACACGTACAGTTGAATTGACACTCCTGCCCACCCATACACGTACAGTGGCATTGATACTCCGACCACCCATACACGCACAGTGGTATGACCCTCTCACCCACCCATACACGCACAGTGGTATGGACTATACATGTACTCGTATTACCGTTTATAAATAAATAAATATTGCACAGTTGAAATTACTATTTGTTCTGAGATTTATTTAACAATGAAGCCCAATTACATTATAATTCCTCCTTTTGCTGATAAATATATATATATATTTTGTGAACTAATGAGACAACAAAATGAACTTCTACTAAATATAAAAAATGTTAACTGGGTGAAATTAATATAACCAATTAGGCGCTGCCAAGGTCACGATATCAACTAAGACCAACAACCTTTCTATTCCTCATCTGATACTCCATCATTAACAAATTTCAAAAATAAAATGAGCTAGACTTCCGCGTTTTGTTGGATACATTTTGGATCCTACAGGTATGAACCGTCCCACTACGACTAAGGACTTCATCCGACTACAACTACACGTGAGCACTTCCATTGCAAATTTAACAGGTTATGCTCATCATCATATCTAAACATGTATGTACTGGAGTAAAACGGTTTATCGCAACTAAAACACACGCGAACATTTTACCAGGAGGATCAACAGATAGTTAATGTAGAAACATTAATATTCTTGCTGTCTTGTATTTGTTAAATAGATTGAAAATTGTAAAAAATAACAAACATTGTGACAAAATACAAATATTTTGCCATTCAATTTTCAAGTGTACATAAGGTAGGTCATAAGCATATACCCGCTGGCACAGTTTATAGTATTTTGACAATCGTATTTGCAGTGGGTAGAGGTATTTGGTTTTTTAAAATAATAATAACAATAATAATAACAATAATAATAATAATGATGATGATATTTAATTTTTCATAAAACATAGATAATTTACAACAATAAATATACCCGTATTACATACATAGCCATTACAGTAACCAATATGAAAATACGATACATAACAAAACAAAATAATTTATTTACAATAACCGTATTATACATGCCTACTCTGACCATTATATTAAAACTGACCAGGCATTATAACTGAAAATAAGAAAATGTTTTTGAACAACATTAAAAAAAGGCTAAGTCTATATAGAGGAACACTTCGAAATGTTAAAAAATATTTTAATAATTCTGTTGACTAAGTAAGTTATTTTTAGTTAATGATGATTCCAAACCATGCCTCATATTACATATTTTACTTAAATAGAATTAAAAAAGAAGAATTTCCAAAAGCCTTTTATTCAACCGAAAATAGGCTACCGTACATTTTTATTCAACCAGTGAAATTAAGTAGCTTTATATTCCTTGATTATTATTACAATCATTGATTGTTACATACTTTAATATTTATTTTGCTAAGATTTTAAAATATTTAAATGACCTTATTGGGATAGACTATCTGAGATTGAGTTGTCACAACTCAAGCACTTGTTTGGGTTCCCTTTGGAACAACGTTTTAACGCAGATAACAATTGTAGCAACTTTTGAACCGTAAGTCAGGCATTTGTGG
Source organism: Stictocephala bisonia (assembly GCA_035578905.1). NCBI lineage: Eukaryota > Metazoa > Arthropoda > Insecta > Hemiptera > Membracidae > Stictocephala > Stictocephala bisonia. The sequence continues at coordinate 1,183,753 of JAQJVL010000147.1, read as the reverse complement.
CGTATTCTGTCGATAAAAACAATTTTCATAATATTTTTCCTTAAACATTTTTATTAAAGATTGTTGTCTTATTAAAACATTTTGAATTAGGGCAAGTAAATTTAAGAAATACGACAAAAGCATCATTGACAAAGGAAACATTTCCAAAACACTTAAGAAAAGTGCTAAGAACATAATGTAGCTTGAAAAATAAATTCAAAGATCCAAAAGGAAGTAACAGATGCCCTGACAGATGTTGACTAATGTTGGCACCCAGAGGAAGGTGGTGTCACAAATTGGCCTGTGTGACGAGGTTAGCGCCTTATCAGCGCCATCTGACGGCCACAGCAGACGCCTTGCGCAACAATGCCTCCTACTAGTTTGGACAACACAATTATCTGATAACAAACTTAGTTTCGTGGCAAACAGTTACGCACTATAATTTTCCCATCTCATTGCATAAGTTTTCTGGCAAGGATTTTGAGAATAGCGCTAGTTGGGAATTTATTTCTAGACCCTTTCATTCCATATGATCGACAGGAGAAAATCTAAAAAGAAATTAATAAAGGGGCCAGAAAAAATCATAATTACCTTTAAAAGTGTTCAAAGAATTAAAAAAAAAACCTGTTTAGTAGTTTCACAAATGTATTTTTTTTAGATTAGTATCTGTTAGTCTACAAATATAACTATTTTGGAATTATTATGTATTATTTTACATATTGTCAATTGATTTGATGATGCCATAACTGGCAAAAATGCAGTCATGAAAAATCTAAGTTTGTGAAATTACTAAACATATTTCTTAGAGGTGGCCGTTTCCCCAACCGCCAAGTGCCTACAAGTCAAGATGTAGGTAAGTGACGAAAGTTCGCGACTCAAAACTTAAAAACTTTCCTCGCTTACCATACTTTTCAAGTCACTGTTTTAAGAAGTATCAAGTATTTATAATTGTTTAAAAAGATATATTAATCCGATTTTCATGATTCTTGCACTGTATTAAACATAACTTCTTTGTCTTCAGATCAACGTTAAATAATAATTGTTTTGGTGCGAACGACCAGCGCAGCTGCAGGCCAAGTAGCGGCGTACCCCCAGCTGACGTCATGCGCAGAACGGTTTCAAACACGTCCTGAATATCACACCTTACGTACTTACACCATGTTACAAGTGAAACTGGGAAGTCGGTAGCCCTAGATAGCCTTATACAGTAGACAAAGCAATTTAACTGTCAGCGGGCTAAAACATGCCGTTCAAGTTTATTATTATAATGAGTTATAGTGAACACTTTACGGTTATTAAAGGTACATTCTAGTGGACGATAAGTTGATATTATGAGTATTTTTAATTAGAAATCGTCAAGAATCATATGCTACACTGTATTTCACATATTTAACAGTAGGAAAATGATTAAAATACTCAATTTTTTACAAACACTAACTTATGGTCCACCAGAACAGGTCTTCACCTACCAAACAACTCTTCAAATGTTACAAATACGATCATTATTACGGACCGAATCGTTGAAATATAAAACCATAAATGTTTTGGCGTTTTTCACGAAGCAGTCCAGCTTCTTAAAAAACCCTTACTATTCTACCAAACGAAAAAACTAGTCTACAAATTTCCAGTAGGAGAAGAAAACATTGTTTATTTTTCAATGTATTTTCGTAATTTTTAAAAAGGTTGCACATCTTCTTGACAATATAAACTAAGGCACTTGAAATTTGAAAAATAAGACTATACATAAGTGGGGGTTCTTTTAATAATCATATTACAGGCAATCCAAATTTACTACAATGTAAGTAAAAAATGTTCAAATGTTAGGATAATCGATTTCAATAAACCACGTTACCCGTCTCAGACGAACGTTCCTTCCCGTCTTGAATCCCTTTGGACAATAATGTAATGATTGATATATTGTTTGAAATACAGTATGAAAATATATATTATCAGGTTTTATATACTGTATACGTAAAATATGAGGGTATTTCAAGTGAAACCTAAAACGACCATATCACTCCACTAAATTTGATAAAACCTCTACACAAAACAAATCATCAATAAAAGTAGTTTAATATTTCTCACAATCTCATTAAAAGTACAAACTGTGTTGTTAGGGAAAGGGTAGGGGGGGAGCCCGACTGGGGGTTATTGGATAACTTTTATATGAAGCCGGAAAAACTCTGGATTAATTTGAGGTGAAATGAAATGATGACGTCACGATAATCCTTTTACACCAGGGAGAAAACTGTGTCGGGGCTTTGTTGTGGCTGGAGCTCGCATCCCTGCGGTGAAGGTCGAAGGGAGTGGCACTGGCCCGAGAAATAGAATTCAAAAGGGTTGTTGTATTTGGTAAAAATAATATAATAGAAATAAATCTTAAAAGGTTTTCTCATAAAGAGTCTATATTAAAATTTACATTACTAAAAATTTGTATTTAAAATGAAAAAGCATATTTTCCTTAGTTAACAAAGTTATATAAATAATTAATAACATTTTTAAGGAGGCCGTCTCACTCCTCAAAAACGCTCAAAACAATTCTGCCCGTAATAATGATCGTATTGTAACACTTAAAAATTCATTTGGTAGGTAAAGACCTGTTCAAGTGGACCATAGGTTGGTTTTTGTAAAAGACTGAGTAATAAAATAATTGTTCGTTCGTTAAATATGTGAAACAACACGTCATTCAAGACTATTTTAAATTTAAAAAATCAAAATACCAACTCATGGTCAGATATATTGGACCTTTAAAAATCACGCAGTGTTCACCTAACTCATTATAATAATAAATTCGAACCATACAGTTGAAATAGAAAAGGCTGTTTGGGTCTGTCGACTTCCCAGCGGTGACTTGGTGGTTTGGGACTGACGACTTCCCAGCGGTGACTTGGCTGTCTGGGCTTGTCGACTTCCCAGCGATGACTTGGCTGTCTGGGTTTGTCGACTTCCCTGCGGTGACTTGGCTGTCTGGGCTTGTCGACTTCCCAGCGATGACTTGGCTGTCTGGGTTTGTCGACTTCCCTGTGGTGACTTGGCTGTCTGGGCTTGTCGACTTCCCAGCGATGACTTGGGCTTGTCGACTTCCCAGTGGTGACTTGGCTGTCTGGGTCTGTCGACTTCCCTGTGGTGACTTGGCTGTCTGGGTTGTCGACTTCCCTGTGATGACTGTGACGGTTTGGGACTGTCGACTTCCCACCGGTGACTTGGTGGTTTGGGTCTGTCGGCTTCCCACCGGTGACTTAGCGGTTTGGGTCTGTCGACTTCCCTGTGGTGACTTGGCGGTTTGGGACTGTCGACTTCCCACCGGTGACTTCGTAGTTTGGGTCAGTCAGCTTACCACCGGTGACTTAGCGGTTTAGGTCTGTCGACTTCCCAGCGGTGATTTGGCGTTTGGGTCTGTCGACTTCCCAGTTTCCGGGTTACTCGGCGGTTTGGGAAACGGCCTTCTTAATAAGTAAAAACAAAAACTAAATTGAATAATTAGGCCTATACAGTGATTCAATTAAGTATTTGAACACAACAACGTTGTATACAACTCTTTCCAAATGTAACAATATACAGGGTGTTCCGTAAATACTGACCTAAATTTTACGTGGTTATACTATAGGTCAAAACAAACAATTTTCATTATATAATGTATAGTTCCATCTTGCTTTAGTTTTCTGTCTATCTGTATATGTTTTTTAGAAAATAATTTATATATTCAAAATGGTTTGGGATATCAAGTTGAAACTTTGTACATTTACTTACCTCATTAGTGTACATCTAAAATAAAAGTTTCAAAATTATATCATTTACATAAACAAAATGGCGGCCATTTAAAAATTTTAAAGCCTAATAACTTTAAAACGAGTGATGTTACAGAAAAATGACAAGACACATACAAAATAGCCCCTTTTAATACAAGAATTTTGGTACCAGGTTTATTTTTCTACAGTAATTTGTTACAGAAATAAGTAAGATTTCTCAAGGAAAGGTCTGTGTTTTATTTGAAAACACACTGGAATTTTGAATAAAACACAGACCTTTACTTGAGAAATCTTACTTATTTCTGTAACAAATTACTGTAGAAAAATAAAACTGGTACCAAAATTCTTGTATTAAAAGGAGCTATTTTATATGTATCTTGTCATTTTTCTATAACATCACTCTTTTTAAATTTATTAGGCTTTGAAAACTTTAAATAGCCGCCATTTTGTTTATGTAAACGATATAATTTTGAAACTTTAATTTCAAATGTACACCAATAAGATAAGTAAATGTACAAAGTTTCAACTTGATATCTCAAACCATTTTGAAGATATAAACTATTTTCTAAAAAACAAATACAGACAGATAGACAGAAAACTAAGCAATATGGGACTATACATTATATGATGAAAATAGTTTGTTTTGACCTATAGTATAACCTCGTGAAATTTTGGTCAGTACTTACGGGACACCCTGTATACTTTATTATTATTATTCAAGTGTGGTCCTCACTAAATTGGCCTTTCTTTGTGACCACACTTCCTTGTCTCATTGTTTCGGATTGAGCTTTCTTTCTTTCACTAGACCAAGCTACAATTGCTTTGTTAACCAAGTGGGCTCCATGCTCTTGGTATGGCCATAGAATTGTAGCTTTCGTACTCTCGTCAGAATGCATTCTTATTACTTCTTACTAATCGTACTTCTATAAGTTTTAAAGTAAATGGAACTAAAATTGTATAATGAACCTAATATTTTTATGATAATCTCTCTTTCTCGTTTTAGTTAATTTTAGCACCATAAGGCAATGTGGTTTAATTATTGTGTTATAGCTTCTGAAATTTGCACACCTAAAAGAGTTTTTTTTATCATAATATTTTAACCCATAACATTCCCAAAGTTAAGATTGATTAAATTGATTAAAATTGTTGAGATTAAATTTTAACAAGTTTGATTATAACAAAGTAACACTTATTCAGTTAATGCTTCTAATATGTATTTTTTGTTAAGCAGGTATATTACATGGTCAAATCATTTACGTAGCACAAAATAACACCGGAAATGTCACAAAACCCTACCTTAAACATACACACGAATCTTCAAAATTCTAAAAATATAAATCTCAGAACTGTAGACACAGATTAAAAAAAGGTACGACATTTTTTGAGCAACTGTTAAAAAGGTACAAACATTTATAATATTTAAATTTTGGCGAAAATTATCAAACTAAACCCACAAAATGTCAATACCGACACCATGACTCTTGGGGTAATCACGCACAGGTTGGGATAATCCTGCTACTCCTACTCTAACATGCAAACTATATTTGAAATCTGAAATATTTCCCTTACAAAGACGAGGAGACTAAAGTACAAGACCAAATTACAGTGATAAGTCCTGGTGCTTGTCGCCGGCTATCGCGTACATCGGCTACCGGCCGATCATCACTCTCTATAACATTAAATCCTTATCAACTGTTTATCTGTAATAAACACCGTCTAATTGGCTTCACTCAGACTACTTTGCATGCAAATAGAGTTAGTTTTGCTGAGGCTAACAAACTGCCTCCGCATCCTTTATGTTCACTTCCCGCACCTTACAATTAATTAACAGTCTTAATCATGTTCAGACAACGTTTTGAGGTAGTTAGTGTAGGCGCCTGCCGAATATCAGAGGTCCCAGACGAACGTTTACGACTTAATGTTCATTAGATGTGTAATTATTACTAAACTGTTGAACAAGAAAGTATATTGTCGTACCGTTTGTTAGGTTCTCGACGCACATATTTTTAGAAATTTTACTTATTGCTAACTGAACACCTGTGTTTCCATACGAGATAAAACAAAGAAAAAAATTAATGCCTAACAAAAAACAAGAATTGATAACAAGTTTAAGTGTAAATTAAACAATATATTATTCTAAAGAAAATGAATCTCAGATTAGGAAATATATTTAGCGTAGTTGGTCTAAGACCAGCTCCATAAGGTACAAGTTCTCAGTTCCTGAATAAATTTTTAAAAGAATCATAAAATAACTACTGACAGTTTTTTTGTCTTTAAGTTATAAATTAACGATATTTCATAAAAAAATAGTCACCTTTAGTATGCATGAAATACTTCATTCGCTCATCAATACTCATTACATCACGCTCATTCAAAATCTATCTTCTTCCATATATTGACGATCGGCGTCTTAAGAATAAATAAGTTAACTTTGTGATCTGTGCTCGTGCTTTTCATAACATTTTCACCCCAAATGGTGCAGATCGGTATGCAGACATATTGGCAGCGTTATTTAACTCTACTTCAGATGGCTAGACTTTTTTGCTTTCGTAACCAAATTTATATTTTGAAATTATAGTTATGGCGAAATTTCATATAAGATTTCAAAACTAATATCTCATATATCTGCAGTTTAAATTACTGTGATTAGTAAAAGAGCTAGTCAATTTCAGATTTACAAAATGGATCGGACCCACGGTTTATTTGTTCATTTGTTTCTCCACATAGAAGTAGTCTCTTTCTTATGTTAGCAGTGAAAGATTTATTGGCAGTTACTCCTAACGTAAATCTTTTTACATTTGTATTAACAATTACTACATTTATTTATTAGGATTTAGAGAGAAATAAGGGGAGTAACTGACAACGGTGCTGGCCCTGCTATCCACACGATGAACTGGAGGACTAACTACTTGACACCCATTCAGCACACTATTGTTTGCGACATCTGTTTCTTTTTGCTCTGTAGTTATTCAATGTTTTATTTCTCATAAGTTATATTTACCTTCAACAGTACAATAATTAAAATCAAAATAGTAAATACCTGACACCAAACATTTCCATAACTAGACAGCCATTCAGAGCATAATTGAATTTGATCTTCGTTTCTTTTCTTCTCAGTGTTTTCACCTGTCTGTAATACCAAACCGGATAAATCAATGCTAGTAACAAAACTACACGTTTCAAAGCATCCATTCAATTCGGTGTTGTAAAATTAATTTAAGGCTTTAAGTAGATTATTATCTATTCATATACAAGTGATTCCGATGTGTTATTCTGTTTTATGGAGTAAAACAATATTCCGGCCTGTAATTCAGTGTAAAACACACTTCGGCCTTTCTTTCTCATAAATCACAATAATGGAGTCACATTCCGCACGAGACTCAAGACCGTTCTTTGCAGGGTGGAAACCTCGCTTACTCTTAATGCTTTTATGGTTATTACGATTTCACGTTCTATTACCTCCCTTTGCATTCGCTCTCAACTGGAACATTATTTATAAACCCGATTTTACTATGTGTTTGCTGTGAAACATGTTGAAATCCTATTTGTTGTACTTTGATGGGCCTTTTTCGTATTTTCCCCGTATTTGTTTAGCGATGATAAATCGTCATACGAAGTAGCCAGTTCATGTGTATACATAAATCATATATATATATATATATATATATATATATATATTTAGTAACGTGTCAACTTATATCTACATTAATCCTAACCTAACAGCCCATAGTGTAAGTGCTTAAAACCTAACCTACATACCAGAAGGCACTGAGGTAGGCTAACCTACATACGATAATTTTTTTTAGGTTAAAACCACGTGACCAATATCAAAGGTATATTGTTTGTAAGTCTTGTTTAGTTCTAAATTTGATAGACAATCTTTTCCATATGCGGGGACGTTCCAAAAAAGACCCAACAAAAGTAAAAAATATGGGATATATAATCAGTGTACTGAAAACAAACAAGAAATACAAAACCTAATGTAGTGTTAAATAAATTCATTATTGTAAAAAGAAATAAATATAATACAATTTTCAATCCAATGTATTATACTATACATATAGAAAAACAAACATTAAGGGTGGTATCATCTCAACATAATCTGTAAACCAAGTCAAAATAAACAACAACATTTTACAAATATGGTCTAATGTATTTTGTAAACAAAATCACCCTAAAATTGGAATAAAACGACAGTACAGTACCACTAAATTCAATATTTTTTTAGTGAAACCACAAATACATAGAGAGACTCTCATCATGCACAGGAGAACTGCACACAAACTACCATATTTTACATGAAAGAATTGACTATGTAAAAGCTACGATCTATGGCCAATATCTATGAGATGTGCGTTTGTTATTTGCACAACTGTTGCTTGAGTTTTATTGTCTCCCATAAAACAAAGTCGGCTAAGTGCAGTTTGGAAGAGTGTTTATTGATATGTGGCCAAACTTTAGTAATATAACGGTCTGGTAGGCACAGGGTCTAATTTCCTAAGCCACAAATGTTGTAAAAAGGCCGTTACTTGTAATATACGAGTAGATCTAACGTGCTGCTGTAAATATATTTTACGCACGATTAGCCTTATCATTAATTTAACATTGTGGGTGTTTTTAGTGATCTCAAAAGTTAAGTTATTTAAAAAATATATCTTTAGTAGAAATAAGAAGTTGGAAACTAGTAAATTTAAATAAACATTTTCTAATTTAAAATAAATTCTATTTTATCATTATTAAATGTTTTGACAGCAAAATATTAAATATAACTACTGACCAATGAAAATATATATAATTGGGAAGTTATAATAGATTAAAATTAATCTTGAGGTTAGAAGTACAAGTTTGGAGCAATCTTTGAATAGTTTACCAAGTCTTAAGTTAGTAGCTAAAGCTACAAAACTAAGTTAGATAGAGATTTCTTTAGTTGTAAAGGGATTTAAAAAAAAGGCTAAGTTATGGTCCCATGACCCTTTCTTATACTTAACCTTAATTACAAAAATTATAATATCCTAGACTCCTGTTAGGGACTAGGATATTAGATAGGGGTTTCTATGGCCATTTCGTAAAACTTTACTTTTAAACAGTTAATAATTTAAAGAAACTGTCTTATTAGAATGAGATAAGGTCTCTCATCACTATTTCTCACACGGTCTCTCCTGAACAGGATGACGCTGATTTGACTCGGACCCCTCGACAGACAGCAATATAGATAGATTATAAATCATAATATAATTCACAAAGAATACATTTCAGAAGTTTGTTGACATAATGGCATCCAATCTCCTGTTATGTAATGTAATATAATCTAGATTACTTCAGATCAGCCCATTTAGTTCAGTTCAGTCCAGTCGATAATTCAGTTCAGTTCAGTCCAGTCCAGTCCAATCCAGTCTACACAATCCCATTCCAGTCAAATCTACAGCAAGACAAACCAGTAAAATCTACAGCTCAGCCCAGACCAGTCCAGTCCAATTAAGACCAGTCTTATCCAGTCTATTCCATCCCAGTCCAGCCCAGTACAAACCAGTCAAATCTACTTCAGCTCAGCCTAGTCAGTTCAGTCCAGCCCAGTCCAATCCAATCCAGTCTACTCCATCCCAGCCTAGTCCAGTCCAAACCAGTCAAATCTACTTCAGCTCAGTTCAGTCCAGTGCAATCCAATTCAGTCTTCTCCTCTCAACCCAGTCCAGTGCAATCCAGTCCAGTACATTCCAAATTACTCCAGTTCAGTACAGTCTACTCCTGCACAATCCAATCCAATCTACTCCAGCCCAATCCCGCTCAGTTAAATCCAATATACTCCAGTCCATTCTAGTTAAACCCAGTCTACTGCAGCCCAGTCTACTCCAGCCTAGTCCAGTCTGTTCCAGTACAATGGTTGAAAGTAAATTAATATGGAAAATAAAACTTAACACGTACAAAAATATTTTTCTGTTCTTACAAAAAATATATTACGCTCAGCAGTCCAAATTTCTCCATTACGTGCATTGATCCAATCTATCTATAAATAATTCACTTCGTAATCGATTAAATGGCAACAGAACCACGCAGCCATCGAAGTCTTGATTTCTACGCACTAATGAATCAAGATAAAGAACACGCTGTACAAACAGTACATCTAATTGCGTAATGAGATTCCCAGTTAATTGGCGTCCAGTTGTCCCGCATCCTGGAAGGAGGATCCAGAGCGCTGCGTTGTCCAGTAGAACACTTACCTCAACTGCCGATGGCAGAGTATTGTTGTTCAGAACTAATTGGGGAGTAGTCGGCAGTCCCACCAACATGAATCACTTTCCCTTGGAGTTAGCCGCACTCTTTGTCCACAACTGGCCACGCCGATAAGATCACAGTATGGTTGTATACAGCTCAAGATTAGCTTAACTTTATGTCTTGTTTTACTAACAGTTTGTGCTTTGTGCTCCTCGTTTGTGTTACATAGTGTGTGTTTTTCTTTTGAGTTTTATAGATTAACTTTGTTATAAAGTGCACTTAGATTGTAGTATTAAGTTATTCACTAAATTGGGTAATTCTCAGTAATAATTTGTAGATGTAACCAATTTATATTAAGAGTTATTCTTTACAAAAATCTAAACAGGAAAAGAGAAGTTATGAAGTATTTTTTAAAGATTGTTAGTTTTTAGAAGTTATGATTTGGAAAACGAACCATGTGGGTATATTTCACTATAATGGCAATAATATACATATTAATTTAACATTTACAAAGAGAAGTTAGATAACCAATCTACCTCCCATAAAATTATAGAAAATATGCTCTTACTTGTGAAAAGTTTTACGTACCATAAATTTTTTTCAAATAGTGAACAACAGGGTTTAAATTTTTGCACAAATGTATAAAAAATAGAAATAAACGAAATGAAAATAAGTAAGTGAATAAAATAAAAGTAATAAATAAAATAAATAAATATAATTAAAAAAAAATGTAAAATATCCATAACAAACGTCAATACAGATATTGAAAAGGTAGATAAGAATATATTCCATCAATTATCATAATACATTTACAAGATTATTGCTAAACAAATAATGGATTAAAATACTATACTTACGTTGTTGTATGTGTGTTTATGGACATTTTAAATTTATATATGACATAAGTCATTAAGTTGAATATGACGTATTGTTTCTTGATATTTTTAAACCACCAGAATAAGTACATGAGAATTATTGGTAGACATTTTGAAACTTGGAAATCTACAATGATTTTTTACGGATCGTGATCAATCCAATGACAACAAATACATTTTACACAAATCTTCTATAGTTGATACTTTTGATAAAAAATAGACTACATATTTCATTTTTATAGTTTTCCGGAAAGTGTGCAAATTATATATAATATATCAGCGTAAAAATTGCCAACAACTAAAAAAAAGTATAATTTTCAACTGCTGTACAGTCATGCAAAGATGCGTTGCTCTGATTCAAGGCCCAAAATTACTTATAAACAACATCAAGAGACGGTAAACGAGAATTTGGGCCCTCATAAATAGCCAATTCCGCCCACAGTTAATGTAAGCCTTCAACATAAATGGATCTATAAATAAATACGAAAATTAATGGTCCAGTTTAAGGCCATCAATGGCTATTTACCTTCCGAGGGACAAAAAATGGAACGCGCGTCATTCTCCGAAATTTATGGGAATTCTAATTGGGGAACCGGAGTCAGCGAGGGCAGCCCAAACCGATCAACCAAACGTTATGAGATTTTGGGCGGTGAAAGGGCGGATTATTTAGAGGGGTTTGCTTTACAACGGCCATATGTTTACAGCACATAATCTGCTCAACTGTTTGGTTATGACTGTGGAACGCCCATGCTCTTTTGCAAGATAAAAAACCTTTTTTGAACTGCAAATTACTTAAAACAACGTCTGGTTGCATTAAAGGTCAATGTTTTTACTTAGGTCCTATTTGATTTACAGTATGTTAACTTTGAGTTATTGCCCTGAGATAATTAAAACACAGTTTATAAGGAGTATGGCGCCTGATTTAAATTAATAATTATACGATATTTCTAATTATATGATATGATTATATTTACTATAAGTATAATCATTTTAACACAATTGTCATACCAAACCAAATTTATTTGTCAGGAAATAATTGTTAAAAATATAAACTTTAAATATTATCTACAGAAAGTTTGTTTATTCATCAATGTCATTTCATAAAATTATTAAATTATATACGCATTTTCTTGTATGTGAATCGATAATTTGCATCATTCGTTGTAAATACAAGATGGGCTATTAAATTTTGCAAACAATTTAAACAATCTGGATACTCCAGCAGGCCGTATCAAATCAACAGGTACTTCCCACTTGTTCCATCAAATATTCGATTCCACTAGGCTCCGGGCACCTTTGAACCGGACCAAAATAGCCCATTAGCTTCCAATATCCAATCCCAATAAACGTCAACGAATGCGAATGGAATCTGGAGAACGGAAAAGGAAAAGCAATCGAGCTGGAGCACGTGAGCTGGAGCCGGCCCCAGGCCGATATCTGCCGATAATGGTCTGGGTAAACAAACGGGCCTGGATAATTAGCGACCGATCATTATAGATGCACGATCAGTCGAACACTATCATTACGGGCTGCCAAATTAGATAGAAAGAGGCTCGTGATGTTCGTGGCTGGCCGCATTTAGGCTGCCACCCTTACTTCAATTTCAATCCGGGAATTCGATATTTTGTAATTAATGAGTCTCCGTGGGATCCTGGAGGATAATGAGGATGTCAGGAGAGGCATCAGAGCTCCCGTCCAACTTGAAATATTCGCCTGGATAGATGATAAGTGGGGACGATGCGAGAGGCATAAGTTTCTCCTCTCCCTGGTCTATTCTTCATCCTTCGTTGACCGTGGCCTTAGGCTCGCTTCGCTTGTTGGTCAGCGGACAGGACAGTAATCAAGATTCATGTTAGTGCTTGCACTAGATGTTTTCGTCTTTGATAAATGGATGAGAAATATTCTTTTAATAGAGGTTCATCTATTCTGGATGCAGAATGTTGGCTGAATTGAACCGTCACTCTTTACTTAATACCCGAGGAAGCAAAGTTGTACGCTTTCTTCATAATTTCGTAAAATCGTTATATTAAAAAATAACCAACCTGTTATTTTTTTTAATGTAACAGGTTTATATTTATTTTTTAATAATCATATTTATATTTTAAAAAATGGAGTTCTGTAAACCCAAACCTCCATAGCTCGAAAGTCACACAAACTACTTAACAGGACGGTAACCACATCATGCCATGGCAGCGACTGAAGCAATCATTGCACTGAACAGTTATTCCTTTGTTCAGTTGTAGCTTTTTCAAACTTTTGTTCTTTTTCTACTTTATACTTCTTTTCTGATACCATTTTCTTTCACGAATCCGATCACCGTTTGGTCCACATTGCGGTATTATAACCAGTGTTGTATCCAAGTGTATTTTAAAGAAGTGACACTTAAATAGATGTATAAATGGTGTTGTAATGTGTTTACTAGCTGTATTTTGTAGCTACTTAGAGGTAAGGTTTATTAGGTTGTTGGATACTCAGTAGTCTAATGTTGATTTGGTGACCACTCAACGATCACAATCAATATGACACCTGTACTTACTCGTTGACTGGCGATAGATTGGACCTTACCTAGAGTATCTAGCAACTAGAACTGTGTTACGTATGGGTGGGTAATATATTTGAAAATATATTACTGGGAGGACTCTTAGATTTTTAAAATTATTTAAGATCCTCTCAATTTACCAATCTATAAAAAATTTAAGATGAATACAGATGTTCAGTTGAATCATAAAACTAACTATATATTGATGCTATTTACATATTACTAAACGAAAACATGTTTTATGTTGAAGGGGATCTATGAAGTCATAGAGTGAGTAACTAGCAACTAGAAACCTTTGTTAACCAATCTAACAAAATTGTAAGCAGCTATGTAGTAGAGTTTATAAGCATTGGTAAAAATTAAATAAATGCATTACAACAGACAAATTCCGGGTTTACTTTAACTATGTGCGGAGAAGTTTTTTATTTGAAATATGCAATTTATTTGACTGTTACTATTTTTGTTTATGTACTAAAAAATTACATAAACAACCGGCTATAAAAATAATTAATAAAAAGAAATTCTGGGAATTCTGAAGAGATGAGTTCCAATGCTTACAATTAATGTTTTTTTTTAAATTTTTCTCCTCTACGAAATTGATTTTAAAATTAGGCTAATTATATTTATCCAAGAATATTTTACCGGTATCATGTAAAAATCAATTAGCTATTACAAATTTACATTAGCGTAAGCCAAAAAGAACGGGGAGTGACAGAAAAAAAGCAACATTAGCCTTTTGCGCACTTGACTTTGAAATTGCACGATCTAACAACCACGCTCAGTCCACAAATATCGACGCGCTCGAAAGCGGACAGTCCACAAACTACAGATAACACTGTTTGGCATAGAGATGAGCAATCTGTATATAGTCAGTTTCTCTGCGCTCTTAGATTGTTACAAATTATCACCAAACAAATTCAATTAGCATTAATTTTTTAAATTAAGCTTTCCTTTTTATGAAGTAGACTTTTCTTTTATACATTTTATTGCAGATAAATACGTTTTGCATTGATTAATTTGAATTTTACAACCAATTTGTCATATGATTAGTAGCTTTGATCTAACCATCTAAAAACAAACTTGGTCCGTCCTTTTAACAGGATATTTATGAATATACATCTGAAGGATGTGATAGTGCTATGACACATCATGAATGAAACATTCAAAACTATCATGGAATATATAGATCCTATAATCTGGAGTCATCCTATCCCTACTCTAGGAGCAGAACGGCGTAGCCCATTTTTGAGACCTTCTCAGAAGCCATGTGTTACGATCTAGAGCTGTATTATTACTGTAATCTTGGACCCACTCGATTCAACCTATGATTTATACGATCAGTTTTCAATACAACTTTCTCAGAACAATATGTCTTTTTGTGTTATACGTGTTTTGATAGTGTCGTGATACAGTTGAACGTTTTAAAATAGTGATCGTTCCTCTAAATAGTGATCGTTCCTCTAAATAATTAGTACGTAGTGATTATTTTACCGTTTTGTAGGTGAGAAAATTTTAAGAAGAAAACTTTAGTTGCCAGTTTGCATCGGTCTCCAGGCATGTACGTGAATTTTATTTCACTAGTGAAGTACCCACCTTCAACTCAGGTGGGGGCTCGAACTCTGGAACCTGGACTTCACAGTTCGAAGATATGTTTTTACTGAGCTGCCACGCTGGCAAAGTCTGCATGTCTGTGGGCGGAATTGTAAGTATTAAAAATAATCAATTTAAATCTATTTAAATTTATATGTATTTTTGATGGCACTTCTGTCTACTTAAAGTGTTCAACATTATAATCTACCACAGGGGTGGTTTAGATATGGTTTTACCTTTTTGAAAATCTATCCTTTAGGCAAAGCAAAAAGTCGAAGGAAGAAATTTGTATCATGAAATTATGTAGTTTTGTTTAATGTTGTTTCGCTGACAGTATCATTGCCTCGAATTGAGCGATTTATCGTATGTCTTTCAGTGGCCAGCTACAAAACTAGTAAAAGATTAAAAATATTACTCAGATAAAAATATCTAAATAAAGTTTACAGGACAAAGTGTCTTAGTGTTTAAATATTGATCACCCGTCACAGAGCTTAATACAGGTTTCATAACAATTTCTTAACAACACCCACTTCTCCGATTGGAAGAAAAGCAGCTAATTCCCACTGAAAATAACGCAATGGGCACTCATTAATTATGTGATCCATAGTTTGAACTTCGACTCTGCAATCACAAGACTGATGATATGCCGATCCCCACTTAAATTTCCAGTATGGTACAAGGCACCCTATACAGTTAGGATACAATAGTAATAGCCTTCTTTAGCTAAGCAAAATATGCACTATTCTTAGGATGTTAAAAGAATTGGCTGTTTCGTCAAAGCAACATTTATCTGCACGTATATAACATTTTGGAACAACAGTTCAATATTTAGTACTCTCCAAATATTGTTAAAATAAATATGCAGTAAAATATATACTTTTATTGATTTTTGTATTACAATGTACTAACGGCTTTCAAACATGAAAACTTTTATAAGTGAAATCGGTTTATAGCAAACTCATAAAACTAAATTAAAAGAAATGTATCGCCTGAGATTTAAACTAAGAGTAATTTAGCACAATCCTTCAAAGTGAATATGTGTACATATAATAATTTAAAACGATAATCCTTTCCTCCCAAATATACATAGCATTGGTTATGAAATTAAAATAATATAAGCCTCGAAACGATTAAATCAATTAACACTGTTCTCGATTGAGTTTTAGAGTTAGGTGGGCAAATGAGTAAAACGAAATTGGAACTGAATACGACGAGGACCCGTATAAATGTTCAATTGCTGTCGTGTAATTGAACGGGATACACACTTCGTCAAAGGAGCGCTTCTGTACCATTCTTCTCACCTGTCCCCTTTATGCGTGAAATTGGTTCTTTTTTTGGTCTGTATTTAAATTTCTTCCAAAAGTGATATTTTTTCTGAAATAAGGAATATTGATGCCTATTGAAGTCTCCTTATGTAATTTCTAACTATAGTCTGTTTTTGAAAATAAATAAAACTTATATATCAGTTTGTTTGGTAGCATATTTTAGTATTGATATTTAGGAAAACTATATCTCCGCTCATATAATTGATATTTCTTTTGATTCATTAGTAAAGGATTTTCATACTATCGCATTGTATAGATTACATAGTCATTCAGTAAAATTATTAAATGAGGAATTGAACAGGGGTTTTTTTTGGAAAATCAGAGTGTTAGAAAATATGAGAATTTAATTTAATGAGGTCAGAACTTGAAATTAATGGATAATAACACAGTAATAGGTGAATATAAGACAAAAGTGGTATTGAGACCTTAATCAATGCACCTATACTAATAACAAAAATACAGAAACATTTAGTGACCATACTTTTTTAGAATGAACGAAAAAAAAGATTTAGTACTGATTTTGAAACGGAAACAGTTGAAAATAATATTACTGAAAATTACATGGAAAAAACACTGCCCCTGAGTACTGGATAAATAAAATGAAACTTAAAAGGTTACTTGATAGTGCTGACTGGAAACCAGTCTTCCATGTCACGAACTTATCAGACTCCTTTAACATTTCTTATGAGTTTTTACATACAAATATAGTTAATAGCAAAGCGCAAAGAAAAAGTATAAGACTGGTTACGGAAATTCTCGGTTGAAAAAGATTTGAAAAATTATTGTTATTTTAAAATAAACAGCTAATATAAAAAATAAAGAAAAAACACAAACAGATGATGTATAGATTTGTAAACTACTTGGATATTAAAGAAATAAATTACAAATTGAAATTAAAAATATGAAAGATAACTACTAGATAATATTATTAAGAAAATTGAAGGAAACTCTAAAAAAGTGAATAGTTTAAAAAGAGATTACTTGTCAAATGGAAGGTAGAGTACGTTGAAGTTAAGTGTCAAAATTACTGACAATCGAAGAGAAGATGCTGATTCATTTGTTTATCAGTTAAAGAAAATGTTATATCTAGTAATAAATAACACGCCAAATATGTTTTATAATCGTAATGATGAAAGCTGTTTTTTACAAGCTCAGGAATTCCGATCATTGTATGTATGTATTCCTACACGTATCTAAGAATGATTTGATTAGAGGATTAGAATCGTTAAACAATAATACTGCACATGACTTGACGGTATTACTTCTAAATTGCTAAAAGAAACATATCCTATAGAATACATAATAATTTAAATTAATAATAGTAAAAATAATATAAATAATTGACTAACAATAAAAATTCATGAATGGTATTTACATAGGGTATTTATAACTTTAATTGTGTCAATTTTGTAAGGCCTCCCCCAAGTTGCCCGCAAGGGAACTCGCCCACTCAATAACAAGTGAGAGCTACTAGGCAGGTTTCTGATCAGGACTTGAATTTATTTTGATTCAGTTCGTTTTTTGAGATGGTCTGTAAGAGATCCAAGAAACACGAGTCAGCTTACTTACATATGTATATTTTTATACTTGTATTATTAATATGTATGTATTATTTTAATAAATATACCAAGAATTTGAGACCATCACTGATACTGTAAACATTTCGGGGTCTTTTCTGAACGTCTCCCGAATTTGTTTAGCAATGAGTAATATTCAAATGGAGTAGAAAGTTTTAATGTATATTTAAAGCATATATATATATATATATATATATATATATATATATATATATATATATGCTTTAAACTTACATTTAACTTTAACTTACATTTAATTAATCCTAACCTAACCAAACCTAACCCAATAATCATGATGGAAGTGCTTAGAACCTAATCTAAAAACCAGAGTGCACAGATTGATAAAGTAATGACCCTTATTATTTTCTTGTACGTCAAAATGGCATGACCAATATCAAACGTACATTGTTTAGTTTAGTTCTAGACATTGAAGACGATCTTTACCATGTGCGGGTACTCTCCGAAAGAGATTCCATCTTTGTTGACAATAAAATATGTTCAGCTTATTGCATGTAAAAAATATTAGGTTAAGTTTGTCAAAGTTAGGTTAAGTTTGGCTAGATGGGGCAGGATGGTATCACAGACACTTGCTTTGAAACATGAAAGTAATTAGGGTTACCACTAAAATATATATACTTAAATATGTAAGGTTCTTATTTATAAAACAAGTTTTAAAAGCATACGTCTTATTCTACAAAAGACCCTATACACGATTACCCCCCCCCCCCCAATAATTGTTTTCTGAATTTTCGGTCACTCTGAATATCCTTATTAAACGGAAAAATCATTAATAAAACTGCGCATATAATAAACTAAATCTAGATCTACTTTAATGGTGGATCTAGGCCTATAACTGTAAATCAATTACAAACAAAATACACTATCTAATAATAGTAATAGGTAATGGCTATAGAGAACGCTAATGGCAGTTTGCCCGTTCCCGTAGCGACGTTTATTCCACCGGCCGGTCAGTGGTCGCACCCCTATCTACTACTGGTCACGTGACTACATACCGGCTACTTATGTGATTAAAGTCACTTAAACTCTATAATAATAATTAACACGTATCACTGGCATTGAAAGTGTATTATAATTATAGTATTAACTCCGAGAGGAAGGGTTTTATGGGGGGGGGGGGCTGTATGACGTCACTTTGAAGTCATTATGTTTAAGTTTAAGTGTAGTTTTATTAAAAAAATAGGGGATATCTCTGCACGCTTCGTATGCTAACTTGATCACTCGCTGAACACGTGCTAACCTCGTCTTTGGTATCAGTATTTTTATTCTTATTTTAGTAAAGCACTTCACTCGCCAGGTCACATGGGCGACAGGCCTGTGCGTGAACATCCAGTCAGCTCAGTTGGGGATTCAAACGCTGGACTTGGAACTTGAGAGTCCGAAGAGTTACCTACTGAGCCACTCCACTGACGCCTCATATAAGTAATAAATACCTTCAATGTGATGTCAACTTAAACATCCAGTGAAAATGTAGGTCTTAGTGTTTTGGTTTTCGTATTTTTTCCAAAATATTCTGTCATTTCGTATTTTGGAACAATGAAGCCGTATATGCTTTGACTTATCCAAATAATATAGTTATACTATAAATCTGGAGAGGAACATTTAATTTTACATTCCATTTAAATATATTATGGAAGTACAGCGTAGTTATAGGCCAGTTATTGGTTTGTAGTTAAGATTAAAGGGCTCTAAAATCATTAAAACAATTAAATCCCCAGAAAAGTATTTATTTTTGTACCCATTCATGAGAATGCAAAATACTCAAAAAAAAATAAAAATAAATAAATAAATAAATAAATAAACTGGGAAAAGAATCTTTTGGGAAAAGTTTGCAAACCATTAATTCCCTAAACCATGGTTTGCAAGCGCTGCAAGACACCCGCAGACCGTATATGCTCTCAAAGGAGGTACCAGAATTTGATTATATAATACGTAACTAAATAATATATAATAATAATAAATTTATTTCCCAACAATTTACAATAATAATAGTACTATAATAATTGTAGGAACAATAGCCACCTCAATCCAGTAAATGGCTCAAGGCAAAAAAAGTATATACAAAACTGTTACTTACATACAGTAAATAGTTCAGTCTTCTTAAAATGACATTTGAACAAGTCGGCTGTTGTGGACTTGTATTTAAACTATTAAACAAAACAACTTATTAGTTTACTCTTAAGGCTATCCTAAGTACCACTATAAGTGTTCTAATTTGATTACGTTCTTTTTTTTAGAATAGGCCTAGGTTGGGGATTGATAGGTTAGGTTTGAATTTGTAAGGTTAGGTGGTTACATTCTCTTAGGTTACGTTTTGTTAGGTTGTTAGGTTCAAACACGCAAAATAAGGCACCTGCCTTGAAGGCGATTTAGGACTAATGAATGATCTTGGTAAGGACGATGTTACGTGCTGGCCAATAGTATCACATCTTGTTCGATTCATTCGATACATCGATAAGTGAAAGTGGTTCCAAGAACAAATACGAATGTAAGGCGGTGTGTCATCTGAAGGAGCAACGACCCTGTCGATATCCATTGATAGATTTATTATGATTGAACCAAGGACAGTCACACTCATAAACATCACATCATTTAAACACAAAGAGAAACAGCAGCCTGCTGATCTGGCAATTCGTTGACTGGGGGCAGCTGGACGATAGCGTAAGAGTTCCCAGAAGCTCGCCCTGAGAACCACGGAACAAGCATTATCTTGCTAACCGTCGTCTGTCCATGTGTGAAACAATGGAACGCAGCTTTGTTGAAATTAAGGTCACTTTGTTCAGTAATAGTAAATTAGAAAAGAAATTAAACTCAACTCTTTTGATACGTCATTGAATGGGAAGAAAATGTACAATTGGAGTATTAGTGTCTTCAAGAGCCCGTTGACAAACTTGTTAGCCTAGTTGTGAGCATCCCTGCCTTAAATTCGTGGGGTCACGGGTTCATATCCCACTATCCGACAAACTTCAACTAGATTGGTTTCAAATATTGTGTTTTTATTTAATTTTTGTTTCTATTTACGCCAATGGTAATTTTTAAGTTATACTTCAAACGCTGTTATGGTACAACGGTCCAAACCCATGAAGCAAATTTTTAGTGTTCATAGCAAATGTCTTAAAACATTTAAAAACCCATCCAGGAAAAGTGAAAAGAAAGCTCAAACTGTTGAACCACAGGGAAGGAGAAAACTGAGGTCACTGCGTGTGTGTTGAGTAGTTATTTCTTTGTCTAACTCGCAATGGCAAAGCCAGCACCTTTTCAGTAACTTCCTTATTCCCTACAACTCCTCAAGAATAAACGTAGTGATTATTACTACATATGGATAAGGATGTATATTAGTTTAACTTTCAAAATCGGTTATATGCCCGCCAAATCTGAACTTTCTCCTGTAAACTTAGGGCGTTCTAAAATGATGATATTTTGTTAGAAGATAGTATGAGGGGTAGCCAACAGTTATTTAGTGCCAATGAGGCCGGTGTAGGTTGGGTAGTATACGTGATCAACTTTGGTAGCACTCATGTTCAGCTTCGATTAGGTTAGGTTAGAATAGAATGTTTCTCGATTCAGCTCTAAAACAGTCCTGTTAAGAAAACACTCTTGCGGGCATATAACAGATTGGGTCTTCGCTGCAGGCAAAAGAAAGCAACCTTTGTTTTCTTTCTTCTCTGTGGTTGGATATAATTTATCGTAGTAACATGATATACTTTCTTTAAGTAATTCCGTTACAGTATATTAGTTTGCGTTATTTTTGACATCAAACGTAAACTACGGTAGTTATGCGTGATTTGGGGTATGCGTAAAATTAGTACCATACTTGTTCCTTAGATATTGACTAAGATATTGCATAACACATGAGTTTTTCGGTAGGTGGATAAGTCATATATGTGTTAAATGAGCCGTATTGGGTGTATCATGGGAAGGTCATTCTAGTTCATTTGTGTTTATTGGAGGATACTTGAATAATTTGTAGTTGTTAGTTACAAACCACTATAATTATTTCTACGTTAGTTTTAACATATCAACTACTTACAGACCATTTAGAGTAAACATGTTTATAAATGAAAAGTCTATTAAGATCACTCAGCTGACCTTAGTCTTTTTGTAAAAAATATGAGCAAGCCTAAAATATGATTAGATTTGTGAAGTGGTTGAGGGAGTCTTCAAAGGATAACTATGTACTTAGGTATAAAGGGAATGTCCACTAATTTCCTACTTGGTACCACCCGTGATAATGTATTCAGTGCAATCAGATAGAAGAAAGAACCAGAGGTCACTTTCTAATGGCTGAAGTGAACGCCTGTGGCAGTTATAAACAAATTTCAACTTTAGTAAATCTTTATACATCCTTAGGACTTGGGAATTGGGATTTGCTTGAGGATTTGGGGTTAAACAGGAAGGGACTGACAAGTTACTGGCAAATATCCGCATGGCAAACTGAAGAAATTACTCGACACGTATTCAGTGCACTATTGGATGTGGCCTCTATTTCGAATTGCAGCGCGTGAGTTCAGTTGTAAGTTCTGCTAACATTGATTTAAAAACTCTAGTCGGGATAGTATATTATACTGTGTGCTCTATGGGATAATATTTTTTTCTGTTTACACGAAATCGTTTCTAGACATTATCATCATTACCATCATTACCTGTTGATAATAAGAGTATAAAAAACCCCAAAGAAAAAAAATTGGGGACACCCCTGCACGCTTTTCGTGTCACCCCCCCCCAACCGTTAATTGCTGCACATAGGATGAGACTTTTGACTACAACTATTAGTAGTTAAATTGTACTATATGTAATCCATTCAAACAGCTTCCATTAAAAATGTCATAAACATCATTATTTACATATTTTTATGTCTGAAAAAAGTAATTTGAAGACCTTATTTGTTCTTCAGTGTAAAAATATTGAACATTGAAGACCTTCTCATGCACAACTAAAAGTAAGGGCACATTTTTTGACACTCAATCTTTAAATTGATAAAAAAATAAAGAGTTGCGTTAAAAAATGGTTTCACGTATAAGGATGTAAAATGATATAAATTTAGCTCAATATTAAGGTATAGATAAATATTTTTACCTTTAATATAAGGAAGTTTTGTGATACAGCCAGATTTCTTATGAACTTTCATACCAACAATGCTTATTGGCTGACACCGCAGTAATATCGGATCAGCTGCTGATATCGTGAACTCAGCAAACTCTGGCCTGGGAACCGGTGCAAGATACGTTCCTATGGATATGGATTGACTTTACCCGGTACTGGCGGTCAGCATGGTACCATGGGAATACAGTAGTTACTGCTTTCCCGTAGTTACATCATTTCTTGAGTCATCTATTTGAGCATGCAACTTTTTTGTATCGATTGCCTTATAAGAAGAATGGTTTTAATTTTGGTTTTAAAACTAAATCTGAAGAATATCGTATACAAGGCTACTCACTGGAGAGTTGTCCAAGTATACAAGGCTACTCACTGGACAGTTGTCCAAGTATACAAGGCTACTCACTGGACAGTTGTCCAAGTATACAAGGCTACTCACTGGACAGTTGTCCAAGTATACAATGCTACTCACTGGACAGTTGTCCAAGTATACAAGGCTACTCACTGGACAGTTGTCCAAGTATACAAGGCTATTCACTGGACAGTTGTCCAAGTATACAAGGCTACTCACTGGACAGTTGTCCAAGTATACAAGGCTACTCACTGGACAGTTGTCCAAGTATACAAGGCTATTCACTGGACTGTTGTCCAAGTATACAAGGCTACTCACTGGACAGTTGTCCAAGTATACAAGGCTATTCACTGGACAGTTGTCCAAGTATACAAGGCTACTCACTGGACAGTTGTCCAAGTATACAAGCCTATTCACTGGACAGTTGTCCAAGTATACAAGGCTACTCACTGGACAGTTGTCCAAATTTGGTACTAGCCATATATTGAATAGGTAGTTATTACAAAAATGTCTCTTCACTGAAAGAGATACGTAACAAATAATTTATGTCTTTGAGAATATTTACAAAATGACTAATTATTATTAAATTCAAAGAGTTATGGTTCGAAAAACGTCTCCTAATGATTTATAATCGAATATCAAATCGATATATTCACGAAACATTTTTAGTCGAGTATCAATTATCTCATATCTACGATTTCCATGACATTAATTAACCCTTCAAATGGGGAATTATAATGAAAATCGTACTACAGCCATTAAAAACAAAAGTCATTGCAGAGATTAAATAAGTATTTGTCCCACAATAAAACCGATATTTAATTACTGTAGGGATACTATAAAATCGTTTTAAATTGATAGTTAAAAATCTTTTTATTTAAATAGACATCTCTCAATTCTTTTCTAAAGCAGTAAAACATATTCAAAGATAGAAATTCCAAAACAACTTTTATGGATAGATATATGAACAAATTAGTTTCACAGTTAGAGATTGACAAATAAATCAGTGATTTTAAATTGGCTTGACCTATTAGTTCGACGACCCATATACTCCTAAACATACAGTGGTAATTGAACCACCCACTCACTCCTATACATAAAGTGGTATTGGCCCACCCACCCAACCTTACAAATACAGTGGTATTGAGCCACCTACCCACTCCTATACATATAGTGGTATTGGCCCACCAGCCCACCCCTACTACTACAGAAATATTGGCCTACACTCCTACCCCTACACATTAAGTGGTATTGAACCACCCACCCACTCCTATACATACAGTGGTATTTATAGGATCGATAAGTCGATTTATGCTTGATAGGTTATCGACATGTAACCATTCGTATCTCATAGTGAGGCATTCGATCATGAGGTAGCTTTCTCCAGCCGGTGATTTACGGTAAGTGGTGGTTCGTACCGATTATCAGGATAAGTGTGCGATTACTGTCTTGGGTGATCAGCGTGGGAGGCGGCTGGGTGGTGACAGTGCACTCACGAGGGTGGTCCAGTCGCACGAACAGCTATCCGGCTGGAGAGGTGAAAATTAATTGTAAACTGATTTTTATTCAAACAATCGTAACTACACAAACAGTCCAATGATTAAAAAACGTTTTAGCTCACAAAGTTGTGTCACAAATGTCTAACTTTGTGAACAAGCTGCAAATATTCGTTTACAACAATATATTTAAGACAAATGCATGGTAGGTTAGGTGAGAAGAACTATTTTTATGGCAATCTTTGAATTAAGATAAACCAACTGTTTGTACAAAAGAGATTTAAGTGGTATGTTAGCCTCCTTTGGAGTACTTTATTGCAACCCCGAATATAACCCTTAAAAGCTACATTTAAAAGTATTGCTGGTCACCATGGCAGTAATAAAACCGATAAAAAGAAATTTCTTGGTTGTGTTACAGTCCCTAACACTATAGTAAAAAGTAAATATAAAAGAGTTATTAAGAGTCATCGTAAAGAGAGTTAGTCATCGTACTAGGCATAATACTAACTCTCAATGATACTGTAGACTATACTACGACATATACATAACCCTGATGAAATATATCAGAGCAGGTGTAGTAACAACCTCGGGCTAGAGGTAAGCAGCAAACGAATCCTTATAAATAATACGTTAACGCAACCCCACACTTATTTCTCTAACAATTAACAATTGAAGTGTTAAATAAAAATTTCCCCTATTCGTTGTTGATAAATAAATATATATTTTTGAATAATTTTGCCCTGAAGGGCACAGAAAGCCTTCAAAGTATGTTTTGACCATAAGATTAATGTGTAGAGAAATTTAAATTAATCAAATAGTAACAATTAAATTAATCAAATGATGATGCCTGGCGAAAGGCCTTGTAAAAAGTATTTTTTATTGGTGATTTTGTAAAACTGTTTTAACAAATAATAACAGTTGCTCAAATGTAAGTGGGTGATGATGTTTACGAAATGTTAACAGCTGTTAGAATATAAATAAAGATGTTTAAAATATTGAGAATAATATTTATTGCTGAAAAACGAAGAATGTGATGGATTTGGCAAAACTGAAGACATCCTGTTGACATGTGCAACTTGAATCAAGCATCTCGACGATTAAAGCAATTGTTGTTTGGCCTAAAGAACAAATGGTTTGAAAGCTATACTCCCACAGATACAGAGTATTCGTTTTGGAAATTCACTAAATATTTGAAAAAAGCCTAAACAACACGCACCTCCGCTTAGAAAAGAAGACGGATCTTGGGCGGAAAGCGTTGAGAAAAAATCTGATTCTTTTCTAGAAGTTTCTCAAGTGTGTTCACTCCATTATTTCCCCCAGATCCCACTGTCGATGAAAGTGAAATAGTCGAATTTCTTCAAGCACCATATCCCATATCAACTAGCAATGCCTATCCAACACTACACCCACGGAAGTCAAGAAAACAGTTGATTGCCTTAAATCACATAAAGCTCCTGGCTTTGACCTTATAAATGATCAATTTTCTTAAGAATATCCCAAGAAAAGGTGTATTATTACTCACATTTATATTTAATAACATTTCAAGACTTGACATTTTTCCATTCCAATGAAAATTGCTCAAGTTATAGTTATTTTAAAACCAACTAAACCCCCAAATGAAACTTGCTCATGTAGGCCTATAAGCCTTCTACCACTTGCTTCCAAACTATTTGAAAAATTACTCTTACATCGATTACAACCGATAATTCATTATTCCAATTCGATATATTAACAATGAAAAATCTGTGCTTCCTAACATAATTTATAACATTTGACAACTTTCATATCTCAGGCATTTTAAGGGCAAATAAATAATAATACACTCACATGAGGGAGCAATATTTTGAATATGACAAAAATAAAACCACTCTACAATTGAAGGAGATAAACAACAGAACCTATTTAATGTCACTGCAGGTGGCATTTTAGTCTAATATTTATAATGCTCTTATATTCCATTTCCCAAATCATATAGTTTGGATTGGACACTTTACTTAACCCACCAACCGTAATCTGCTAAAACATTTTACTTCAAATGACATGCTTATAACCATTTATTGTTTTGAGCGGCTTTTCTCTAATAAACCTAATCCAATTCCTGGAATTCATAGACTGACGAAACTGGATAGTTCAAATCTGTTTGCTTAAAATTAATTGATTAAGTAACTGGAGTAAACTCATCAAATAATAATCAAATACATTCAAGTTTAAATTTTTAAAATACAGAACATTTTTTATTTTATTTTTTATCGTTTCCAAATATACGAACTCTGTTGTACTAAACATACCAACACTTGCATACTGTATTTTAATTTTTTTTTTTTTTACTTCACCTGCTAATTCGCTTGGTCTATACATGAACCTTATTCAACGATTGAAGTACCGACAGCTGACTCAATGGGGATTCGAACCTTGGAAGTGGCACTCCGCAGTCCGAAGTATTAGCCACTGAGTCACCACCTTACATTTTACATGAAGTATATTCATTTTGGGCTGAACGTTTGATATCTTGTACAATTATACTTTAAGAGTCTGCAGAGGCAGTCAGCCATGTTGGTTTTAGTCCCATAAGAACAATGTTATTTGTGAATCCATATTTTTTTCGTTACTTATTGACCTAAAGTTGTGTATGAGGTGTCATTTTAAACGTTATAATATTGCGCATTGGGTTTACTTATATATTTTCAATACACACGCCTAGTTTTTAAAAATAGGTGAAAATAAAAACTTCAAACTTAATATTTTCTATATTTTGTTCTATAAAACTAATTACGAATTCGCAAAGTAATTCTAACGCAAAATTGAACTATGTGTCAAATGCATTTTGTTTGAGCAAAATCCGTTTAAAAATGACTGTTTAGTTTGGATACGTGTGATCGTATCTCCGCTTAAAAAAAACATGTTCTTATGGGATTAAAACCAACATGGCTGTCAGCTTCCGACAGCCTCTTCTGACCCTTAAAACGGGAATTCAAGGGCGATGTTTTTCTTAGTGCTTAGTTATTTTTTTTTACTGTATTGTTTTTTTTTAATGCAAAATAGGCCATATCAGAAAAATCAAAGACTTTAGTGATTGTAAAGGCGTCCATTTTATTCTGTTAACATGTGAAAACCACCATCGGCGAGTTACAACAAACAGAGGATGGAAGGAAGTTGTATACGAGTAGGGTGAATAGGAGGGAGTGTTATTTTTGTTCCTAGTGTGGCCAAGTTACATGTTTACCGACAGCACTTAATTAATTTTGGGGGTAAGATTTACGAAAATGTAAAGCCCTCTTTTAATTTTGAACTAACGGATGTGTGAAATATAAAACAACAAGTATATATCAAATTATATTAAATACATTATATTAATTCCTAAAACTTACCTAAATAACAGCCATAGAATAAATCGACGGAGGTCGCTTTCTAATGGTCACGGCGAACGCCTCAGTGGCAATTAGAAATATAAGTAATACATATATTTATATATATGTAGTAATAATTACTACGTCTATCCTTGAGGATTGGGAGGGGAATAAGGGATGCCATCAATACGGCGAACTGTAGAACTAACTTCTCGACACCCCAAGTTTGAAACTCACCACCCAATCGGTGCACCATTGGATGCGACCTCTGTTTCTTTATTCTCTATATATGGCAAGGTTACATCAACATTAAAGTAAATATGCTAATGCAGCTCAATCATTTAAGTAAGACGTTTGGTAAAAGTTTATAAGGAGCAAAGATTGTTACAGATATATAGATATACGTCATCGTTAGGACTTAATATCGGAATATAACATATAATACTGATAAAGTACTAGCTCAGCTTATGTTGGCAGCACTTGTACGAAAGCAAGGATATAATAGTTCTGAGAAACATCTTTTATTTGTCTTGCGTGTGTTATCTGCAGCTCTAATGCGTTATAATCAAATAATAACAAATTATTTGACTATAACTAATGAATAATATGTTATTGTTGATTAGTAATAACATATTATGATTGTTATTACTAATCAATAATATTTCCACACTTTTAAATCCACCTTATATTTTCTTCTTCTTCATTACCTTCCAATTTTGAAATCTATTTCCGACGTTTCTTCTAAAGAAGATCCTGTGTTTTGTAAATTTTAACGAATTTTAATGCTTGTTAAAGTCGATTTAATTTTTTATATCCCATTGTGTTAACACCTTGGTTGGGTTACTAATTTTTTCTCGTCCTATACACTTATTACCAAACTTACACGAGTAAATGAAAAATCATAACTTTTTTCTTAATTTTAAGATTTATTTCAAGAGCATTATAAAAAAAACATTGAATACAATTTTCCCTTTTCAATTTAAAGGTATACAACTTACCAAATTAAAAGTTTACCCCTCTTAATTTACACAAATGTTGATAAGTCCCAATAATTTACAATGCCGATTTATTTAATCCAAAGTTAAAATTTTGTTTTTACTTGACGTATTTTCCAAAGATCCTGCACATCCTGGCGCTGCCCTACCCACGTCTTCCCTCGGATAGTGATCACTGCGCGGCGGGCCCACGGATGGGCCGACGGGCGTATCTTCCATCTGATCACGGGCCAGCGATCCCCGTTAATTAATAAGGCACTCTTGTTAGCCCATTGTTGCAAGGCAGAGCATTATTCTTCCTTTTGGCACGTAATTGGCGCGATCAACTGTTCTTGATTACGGCTTCAGCAAGCCCGCCATAATCCGCCATCTTTCTCAGAAACCACGGAAACGTGATAACGAATAAATTATGATTGAGTCTTAGATTAGCGCTAAGAGTCAACAGTTTTTATTAAGTGCTTTTGAAAAGTCAATTAAGATTTGTCAGTGTTCTTGATAAAGATGTTAGGTTAAACGCTTTTTATGAACGACAATCGAGGGGACTTTGTTGATTTTCTTTGAGTCAGTGCCAAATTAACTTTCTGTTGCTCAGTCAAATTACTAATATATTAGACTGAACATTTTCTCAGCTGTGTACTTTTAACATATTTTTTTAAAACATAAATTGTACCCTTTGACTATATTTTTATCTTTTTACTTTTATATAAATATTTGAGTCACTTGAATCTGTGTGGATTGAGTAAAAACTAGAATGTTGGGTAAGCTAAAAAAAAAAAAAATATATATATATCTTAGTGATGGTACTAGTTACCTACTACTGAACGGTTAATTACGGCACCTTTAGTATAAGTAAAATTTGCAAATCGCATACCTTGGATTTCTGAGTGTCCCCAAGGGGTAAGTGTACCGTAGTTTGAGAACCGCTGGTTTAATGTAACGAAAGTAACAGATGTTTATGATTCAATATTATTTCAACTTGTAGTTCAATATATTTTAGTACGAGTCAAAACAATACTGAAACGTCCAGTTGGTGATTTTTGGCTTTGATTTTGTTCGTTGATTGTTAATTAATTACATTGTCTAAGAAATAGTTGGCTTTTTGTAATAAAGAAATTCGCTTTTCAACTCATATCATACACTCCTAATCATTAAGTTCGTATCTCTACCTAGGAAGTCCTAAGTTCCTATCGATGTTTTAGGAATAAATAAATAACATTTCACACATACAAATCCACAAAAAATATTAAGAACAATAAAATAATTCGTATGCTTTGTTACAAACTACAGATTAACCATAGTTCTGTGTTTTTGGGAAGTGCCTGATTTTGCATCTTGGTTAAGATAAATAAATCAAATCAATTTATTCCTTGCAGTATACAAACACATTGCATTGCAAACGTAACTTGTATCACGTTCTTTTCATTTTTGAACATGAAACGAATATGAAAATAATGCTAATTTACATTGTGTTCATGTTTATCATTCCAAACCTAAAAAATAAAGCAGAAACAGAATCCAAAGGACTTGGGTATAAGCCCAGAATTAAAAAAAACATATATTGTAATACTCAATTAATCATTCTACACTAAAATTTATATACGGCAGAAATATATCTCTTTTGATTAACATATTCATTTAGTTGTGTTTTATAATATATTATATAGTTTAAAACTCTGACCGGGAATACTATTTCCATCTGTTAAATTTAGTGTCGGTGTTCTGGACAGTGTTTGGAGAATCTGTTTGACTTCGTTTAATTATAGATCGTACTCCTGGTTTATGCCTGAGAACTGTAAAATATGTGGCATTACTGAAAAATGTGTAGCGCTATCTTTAGTAAAGATTCCTGATTAATTTATGAATGTTAAATTTAGGTGGTAGCATCTTCCAACTTTTATTTTAAATGCTGGAGATTTAAGATATTTTAAATATAAATTGAGAGTACAGTAATTTACTTTTTTATATTTGTTTGTAAATTTGTTGCCAAATTGTTGTAAAAAAATTATCGTGTACTATTAAGAGTAGGGCTATTTTTTAAATTAAAATGTCATCCGATAGTTCATGGGCCTGCAGGCGTGTGCGTGAATTTTATTCAAACAGTGAAGTACGGACCGTTAGCTTAGCTGGAGAGCCAACCCTTGGACCTTTCCCAGCCTTAGCCACTGAGCCACCACGACGAATTAGTTAAAATTGATTAGATTTATATAATTCATTCATTAATTTTAAAGTTGTATGCTCCTTTCTACAGCGATCTGATTCCGTCTTACTTTGGCTAGAATAAAATCACTGAATATAATTTTAAATATATAACAGAACATTGTAAAATTGCAATAACGATATATTAAGACACGGCACATCGTCTAATATCCGTCCGACATCAGTCTAAGACTGCTTAGGATTTCTACCATTATTGTTATAGTTTACTATAAGATTTCTGCCCAAGTTGGCAAATGAAGACTGCAAGGGAAAAAACTAACAGTATCACAATTGAGCGTTTTTCAAGAGACGAGAAACAAAACTGAAAACGATTTTGATAAGATACTTCATCTTATATTTCAATTGTAAGAACACAATTTAATTTATTCATTAGTTGTTGCACAGGAGTTTTTGCTGCATTCACTGTCATGGCTCTGTTGGGTTTCCTCATATTCCTAGACCTAGACCACAGTACAAAAGAAAACGAAAAAAAAGAAGAAAAAAAAAAAAACGAAAAAGAAAACCAGGGAATCATTGACGGTCTGTATCCATGGAAGATGACATTTGCTCAAATGTATTTTTTTCTCTATGATTCTATGTAAGTACATCAATACATATCCTCTTCCGTTCTAGCAACTGCTGAGTCTGGAAGTTCACTAAGCCTCTCCAACGGGGAAGATCTTTCCAAATCTCTTCTTCGAGACTGTCCGCCACTGTATTCATCGTCTTTCTACATCCCTTCCAACATCATCAGCCTATGGTCTTCTTGGTCTTGGCCGTCTCCCAATTAAAATTAATTCTTACATTTTCCAAGGTAGCCTATCCTCTCCATTCTTTTTAAATGGCCAAACCAACTTACTTTCGTCTTCTCAACTCTTGCTCTAAAACAATTCTCAACAATTCCTCCTCTCAACTCTTCATTCTTTATCCTTTTTCTCCTAGCGTTCACTTAATTGCTCTTACAAATCTTATTATATTTGATCGGCTTGCATTCTACTTCATTTTTTCCGTAATCTTCCTTGTTTCTGATCCGTAGGTAACTGTTGGACTTCAAAATAATTAAAACAAGGTAACTTTTTGTCTCTTTGGTATGTCATTGTTGCACCCTAAGCGTTTGATACTTTGGTAAGTATAGGAAGGGAACTAAAATATGATGCCAAGAAATATTTGGATTCTACAATTATTTTTGTTATAATGTTTGGTAATAGTAGACCAATGCTCCATAAAGTCCCGGCTGAGGAGGACTCTATCATACGTATTGGCATCAGAGTCAACAACCAATCACTTAGGTACCTAGTGAGGTTATGTAGCGCATGTACATTGTAGTCGAAATTTATATCGTAGGCGCTGACTAATAAGCGGATTACCGGCTACAAGCCGGGACGACGGACAAGGCGTGTCATTTGTTACAAGTGTCGTCCCTGTGTGGGGTCCGCTTTGATCGATCATTGAATATAATTTTGTAATAATATTGTGGTTATGTTCAGTTTTGATTATAAGGAAAATGCAGTGGTGTGAAATTACTCATTTACCGTTTTACACGCGTAGAAATATTATTTTAGACATTTTATTATAAATGTTCATTTTACTATGTGACACACCTGCACGCTTCGTGTGTCAACCCTGCCAGTCGCTAAGATCTTGTCACCTCGGTCTTCGGCCTCGGCCTGTGATTACGTTACATTAGTAGTCTGCTAAAAATAAGAACTATTATTTAGTATTGTTTTTCTTAATTAGTTTATTTCTAATTTGCGTATTTTAAAAATCTATGATGCAACATTTGCTACCCTTAACATTTCAAGTCACTGATCAAATATTTAGTATTTTTTCTGTTAAACAGCTGTTTATTATGATGTAAAAAAATTAGATGGTTTTAAATCCACACTAAATATACGCAATTTCAACACCGCCATGACCATTATAAACACAAACAGATACTAAGTGTGTGAAAAAAAAAAAAAAACACTGACGTGAAAGGAAGTCATTGGCCCTTTCAATCTTCTTGGTGCTTAAGATTTAAATGAATCTAATCAAGTTATTTTATCTTCTTTCAAGGTCGAAAAATGTTATGAGGGTTGATTTGTTTCTGGACGTTGTATACTGTATAGGGTAGTTTACTCTTTCATTGTACAGAGAAAGAGTACAAATATTGAATACTATTTGCACCAATAAATACTACATACAATAAAATAATAAAAGAAAAAGACAGGAACCCTTTAGTTGTAAATTTTGAGCAACGGTACATAATTAATTAGTTTAATAAATAAATGTTATGACTACAATAAATGAGGAAAACGAGTCCATTAAAATCATTTGCTAAACTTAAGTCTATTGATACTTAAACATTCAATTACTAATCAAATCAGAGGTAAAAGTACGAACAAAACAGTGCATTATACTATAGAATATACATTTGCTGTAGTGGGATGTTCAGGGAGTTAAGAATGGCAGAGCCACTGCTAACAACTAACTGTAAACTAACTAAACTAAACTAACTACAGTATACCCATATCGTTCAGTTCCACGTTAAACGCTATTATCTGTGGTTTGTGGACTGTCCACTTTGCAGTGCATCGAGCGTTTGTGGACTGAGCATGGTTGCCAGACTGGGCTAGTTTACAGAGGACCAAAACTGGTGGAATGGTGCTGTGTCTCTGACACTCTATTAATCACGGCACGAACAGTCCGGTAGATGGAGTGGCTGTTACAGGTGAACAACGCACAGGAGTTATTCCTATACCATGAGCCATCTGTGAACAGTTAGTTATCTGTGCTCACATCCTCAACAATAGATTGTGTGTTCACAATTGAAACACTCATAACAAATATAACACGTGCTATTCTTAAATCACTCATTTGCATTGGTATAGAAATTAAAAAAAATATATTGAATACATCACGTTTTTGATTGAAGGAAGCTTTTTTCAGTAACCAAAAAAACTATCAATCACATTAGAGTAGATATTTTAGTATTTATTATATGTGTTCTAATAATTAAAATGTTTTAGAAGAGATGTTTTTTATTAAAATATATGTATGTACTCATAACGAGATACGTTATATTTACGTAACGAGGCTAGGCCCATTAAAAGGGCGTCTTCACTCGCCGTTGTCACGTCGTAGATCAAGATTGGCGTACAAGTTTTCCTCTTACAGGAGTCTCAATTAGAGGTGACGTGACAAGCTGCTAGGAGTATCTGCCATCAGGAGGACCTCCGACCTGTCCTCAGAGTGGGAGTGTACGGCTGGAGGGATCATACTTGTGGGACGTGATGCTGGATGTAATGAAGACATCCCCAGGAAACCCAGGGTAAAAGACCTGTCATTGTTTAAATACAATATCTTTATATTGTCTGAAAAACAGGTGAACTTTTGAGAATAATGAGTTTTATAAGAAACCTTTTTCGATGTACCAAGCTGGTTCTCCAAACATCCCCAACGCCTGATGATAGAGAAATTAACTGGACAAATTTTTAAATCAAGCTAATTATGTTATAACGCATAATTAGGTCATGTGATATACTGAGTGCGTTTGAAATATGACAGGCGAATGAGTGTGACGAGTGTAGGGAACGAGTAAAACTTGTAGAACGAGTGAACGATAGGACCTATTACCAACAATCTCCATAACAGTGGCTGTCTCCAAGTAGTTTGATTACAGCACTGCGCCACTAGTACCGATATATTTCGTATTTACAGCTTTATGAATCGAAAAACAATAAATTAAAAATAAATAAATATATAAACGAACATTATTAGCCCTTTTGAAATCTTTAATCCAAGTTAAATAAAGTTTTTCTATAAATACTTGTGATTAAAAATGTATAAATATTTTCGATACACGGAAGTAGAATAAACATTCTTGTTTTTGTAAAGAATTGCCGTATTCCGTTGTAAAAGTAGATAATAGCGTCGTTGGAATTCACTTGGAATTTCTTCCTCCGAGATGAAAAATACCATTACCAGAAATACGTTTAATACATTCTTATATTAGGGTTCTCCTGAAAATATACTATTCGAACGTTCGTCTTTTATTGTCAGTTTATCCTTTGAACGATTGTAGCATGGCAAAGTCAAGTCTGAATTACACCTCTGTAGAACCACGTGATACATAATTGAACTGTCTTTAATTGTGTGTAACATGGAGTGTGATTACTGTCGGATTCAAAAAGCAATGTACTCTAGTTTGAACCTCTGGTAGAAAATAAACACTCATCCGATTTCGTTGTGTTGTACACCAAACTTTATCTTATGTAGTTATACGTAATTTCATATAACTTAAATATTTTTTTGGAGACTTTATGAATTTTTTATAGCAGGTAGAATACAAAAAAACACATCAATTTAGCACTTTTGGAGTAATTTTTTAAAGCTCAACTTACAAAATTTCTAAACAAAAAGCATTAGTGAATGAATTCTCTCTTTAGAGAGAAGTCAGTAAAACCTTAACCACATATAAAGAACGTTGTTTTTTGTAGTCTGTACAAATTCTAGAATTTTTACTCTGTTTACAAAATATTCTGTTGTAATTTTTTAAAACACATGCAATCTTAAATATGGCTGATCATGCATACTTCCAAAAAGGTTAAAAAATACTGGATTGAAAAATAAAGTAAGATTAAAAAACGGTAAGTGCAATGAAAAAAATTTTGCAATTTTTTATCACATAACAATTCAACAGACATTGGTGTGCGCTCATGTGGAAGCAAATCCTGAGGCTCAGCACTTCAAAACTAGTTTCAACTTAGCATTTCGGCGTTGCCGAATCGTGCGTCTAGAAGTATTCAAACAGTGCATGAAAGGTTTATTACTGTGGAAGTATTGAACAGTTAATCAGTCATGTTTTCTAACTAAACTTAAACAATTTTTTAATAATTTTTGTCATCAGGGCTTTGGACCTCCAACTACAGGTTTAAAAATGTTATACCTCTAAAAAGATTGTCAAATTAAAAAATAACTTATTTACAGGTTTACAATTATGTAAATTTCACATGTAACAAGCTGAATGTAACGTCAAAATGAGAACCACCCATTATATTGGTGATTTGTAGGATGTACTTATCACATATATATTAACTGTGAGCGATTCATCAGCCTTTAGCTGTAACATGTATACATGTCATTCATAGCTAATAAGTCTCCCAATACGGGGTGGAAGTCCAGCTGCATTACGTGGCAACACCGCGTGTGGTGGCTCGATCAGCAGTGCGTGTTACCACATCGATGTTGGTGGAATTATCATACCGTTTTTTTATCTTACATTATTTTTAAATCCGGTATTTTTGAACCGTTTTGGAAGTTTGTATGATCAGCCATTTTTAATATTGTAAGGGTTTTAAATAATTACAACGAAACATTTAGTAAAAGAGTAAAACTTCTAGAATTCGGACAGACTACAAAAAACAACCTTTTACATATGTGGTTAAAGTTTCAGTGACTTTTCTTTAGTACTTTTTGTTTTAGAAATGTTTAAAGTTGAGCTTTACTCCAAAAGTGCTAATATTTCGTATTTTTTATATTCTACCTTCTATACAAAATTCTTAACTCCTTAAAAAAAAAAAAAAAAAAAAAAAAAAAACATGGAAGTTATATGAAGTTACGTAGAATTAAATAAACTACATTTTGGTGTACAACACAACGAAATCGGGTGAGTATTTATTTTCTAGCAGGGGTTTAAACTGGAGTACATTGCTTTTTGAATACAACAGTAGTTTTATTGTAAGCTTATTACTAATACTTAATGATATACAAAATAAAACATTTCACTGCTAGTATTACTGTATTACGAAAATTTAATGGGGTGCATAATAAACATTAATTAAGGGTTTAACATAGTTGATCCACAATGTGTAAAAGCCAATTAAAATTCCAGAATAGAACATTTGGTAGTTTTCCTGATTGAAAAACAGATTCATAAGCATAACACATTACATTTTTTAGATTGCATTAGTCAGAATTTATGAAAGATGATTGATTTTAGGAACACTCTGATCTAGCGAGAATAATTATTGAATGAATACAAATATTTACCTTCATTCTTCACCATGGTACTATAAAACATTTCTTAGATCTGATACACATGTTATCCTAGAAGCCACTCTGAATATCCGCTATAATATTATAATTATGAACCACTTAGTAGATTTTCACTCTCCAGTTACACGCATGAATTACTTTTTGAATTTCTCCAAGAATCCAAGGAGGTAAAAATGTATCATTGCCTTGATTCCCACAATTAATGAACACAAAACTATACTTATTATTTGACCTAGCTGACTGGACAGAACTGAAGTAATCAAAGTGGATTGAGAAAACAAAATTCTGCAACAATACCTCATCCACGATTGTGGATGAAGGCTGAATCTTCCAGCTCTGTCGGTAGTTTAAAGACAATTGCAATTTAGTACGGAATGTGAAGGCATAAAACTCCCATTACCTGGCAAATTTGCATTCTACTCGATTGGCTACGGGGAAGCACGATTACAATTTATGCCAACCCCTCTTGCCCTCAGAAAGGCTTCTATTGTTTTCTTGTAAATAATATGGACTCCGAACAGTAGTTAGACGCTTAGGGGAGTTAGATTTAAGTATATCCTTACACAAAGCTAATTAAGTCTTTGACATTGATTAATTACTGTTACAGGTATGGACTAGCCATGGGATACTGAGATTTTTCTGCAGGAATTTGGGTTTACCATGAAGGCATTCTGCATTTATTGTGTCCAAACGGAAGCTGCTCTGCATTTAGTGCGTGGAGTAGGATAGAGGTGTGAACTAGCCATGGGATACTGGGTGTCGTCTGCAGGAATTTGGTGTACCATGAAGTCAATGGGCAGGTGATCTGCATTTAATATGTGGAGTAGGACATTTTATAAATTGGGTCTCTGCACCGATGGTATATGATGTCACCATAAATGTTTTTGAAGAAGGAACGACAAAGTGAACATAGTAGTATAATTTCGAGTGTCATCTATTTAATCCATTTTAAGTGATTTACCTTGAAGAGCTATCTGAAATCTAACATATAAATTAACTTCACACGTTAATTTAAGTGAGAAATTCGCTCTTAACTATGTTCTTTTTTCCGTTTTCCTGCCCTCTCCCCCTGTTGTTCTTGCTTTCTGGTCAAATTTTCTGTTTATAATTTTTCTCTGACAGCATGTTTGTCATTGATTTCTTATTCTAAAATTTTACATTGTTTCAAGTCCTCCTGAGTTTATTTATCCAGTTAGTCTTCATTTTGCTTGAGTTGACTATGTTAAAAACCTTTTTAGTAACCCTATTAACGCTGAAACTGTGAAGGTGTTCTTAAAACTTAAGGTGATTTTTCGTAAAACCTCTGTGATAGTGTTTGCTTTTTTGTACAATTCCTTTGTCGCTTATTTCATCCATTTCTATCCATTTCATCAATTTCTAAAGAATGTACCGTGGATTTTCTGGAAAAAACCTTTAACCTTAGTTTTTGATGTTGTGAATTTTCGTCCTTTCCACTAATACTACGGTTTCTCCTGCATACTGGGCCTCTGGTGGAACAACTGTATTATGATTAGTGATGATCAACTGGTAGAACAACTGTTGTAGTAATGATTCCATGTAAGCTTGTACTCTTTTGAAATATGAATTTTCGTTTCAAGGAAAATTTTCGATGATGAATGATTGAATACATTCTGTTTAATCCTTAATGACTTGAACATTCTGTTCAATCCCCTAAGTACTTAAAATGAGGAACCTGTTTGATTTTTCCATGTTTGGTTTGAAGTAGGACCCTTTCTGATGACGTTGTGTTTATGTATTGCAGGTTTTTTATATAGCATTTGGAAGTAAGTTTTTAGTACATATAATTTTTCAACTGCCAGTTTAGCTTCTTTTCTGTAACTAGCAAGAAGGGCCAGATCAACAGCAAAGGCTAAACATTTTACAATTAGTCTATTATTTGTCTGTTTTCCGATTTTGTATGCCTTTAACTTCTTCAGTTAATTATCTCTTCTTCTCTCCCACTCTCTAAAACAATGTTAATGAGTAGTGGTAAGAGACCGTCTCCTTGGCGGACTCCAGTGCGTACATCTGAGATTTCTTCCATATATTTACCTTTTGCGGTAGTTTCTGATAAAATTTCTTGCATCTTGTTTTTTTATCAATTCTAAATTCTTTTAGAGCATTAAACTGGAATCAATCTATCTATTGAGTCCCTCCTTCCTAACCACCCTCTCCCCTTCCCCCTCTCCCCATTCTTCTCCACCTCCCTCCCCCATCTCTTCTCTCCTCTTTTCTCTTTCGTTATATTATTATCCATAATATCCTTGTATATTTTTTGCTGATAAAAAGAAACATACTTTCCAAACAATATTAAAAAATAGCATATTAGGTTTGATAAAGGAATTAAAGTTTTTAAGATTGTTTTAAGAGAGCTGAAACACACGAATTCGAGAAGCGATATGTTACAGAAATTTCTTTTACTTAAAAAGGTTTGTTTGAAATTTAGTATTGTTTAATTTTCAACATTTATACATTAATAAAAGACAATAATTTTAGAATTGAACAATATTGTATTACCTTAGAAAAGAACTACTCTTAGGAATCAACTTTGCCTTATAGAAAAGAAGCAAAGGAAATTGGACTTGTTTATAAAAGTTAGTTTCAAATAGAATGCAGCCAAGTCGGTCTTTCACTCACTCACCCCTCCCACCCCTCACAACTCACAAAACCTTTGACCGAATTTTCAAACAAAGTTAGAGAGAGAGAGAGTCAGAATGGAATAAAATATTAGAATGTACGATCATTACTTATTTACTAATATGGACGTCTAATTTCATGTTTCCATAAGTTCTACTTTATACACTCTTGTAATTTCTATTATGTATCATATGTTAGTTGGTTTTAAAAGTTATATGATGAAATATTATGTCTTTAAACAAAAACTAAAACTATTATTTATTGTTATTGGAATGTTAAAGCAAATAACTGTAACGGGTCCACCAAATTGGTAGGGAAATTTAATTAATTTAGATAAATAATAAATAAATTATTATATAGAAGGAAAGAAATATATTTAATCAAAATAAAAAGAAGTTTTAAATCATATTAGAGAATTGTCGTAAGAAAGACGCAGTTGGGTAGACATGGAGACATAAATATGTCGACTCAAACAAGGCCCTTTGTTCGAAACAGGATGGGTGGTTCAGTTCCGAGAATCATCAAAACATCTGGAATGCGTGAGACCAAAACAGTCAACAAATTCACAACGCAGTGGCGGGGACAGGAATCAACATGCAAGTCGGTTGAAAGTTTCCATTACCCCCACCCGTTATTCAAAAGAAAGAACGTACAAGCAACGTTGGAGCAGACGACCTAGTGACAAACAACAAAAAAAAGTAGGGACGCTATTGGTTCAAAAAAATTAGAGGAGGGGAATACCACGCGGTTGACCAAAATCAAGGGCTCTCGCCCTCGCTCTCGGTGGCATCACTCTGTACTCTGCTCTCGCCCAGGGAGTCAATGGGATGACTTCGTCTTTTCTCTCGCCATCAGAAACAGTAACATGACTCCGATCCTCTGTCGACATTGAAAACTCTCACTATAGTACAACCTAGACAGTCCTAGAATCATATTTGTGCAGTATTGTTTGAAACAGTGCGTTAATAAATCTTGTTCAGTGAATTGAATATTAAATTTGAACCGGTCTGACTAATACTCCACGAGAACATCTTAGTGCCTCAGATAAGTGTATTTCTAATTAAGTTGTAAAATAGAATATTAATGATGATTTCTTAATAAATTCAGTCAAGTTTAATTTTTATATTGAAATAATTTTGTTAGAAAAATAATCTAAAGTAAATGTCTAATTGAAACATGTGATTAAAATAATATTTTGAAAGCTTAACTATCTTGTTTGATTGCATCATATAAGCTTCACCGAATTACCCGTTAGACCCTGAGATCAATTTTAAGAGAAATCATGCAATAATTTAATGACTTTCATTAAATTAAATAAATAATTTTAATAAAAGCAACAACCTCCTTAAAGGTAAAAGGTTACAAATTGTCACCCAATAATTTGGGACAAAAAAGAAATTAATTAAAGAACCCTGATTTATTGAATATCATTATTTTAATTTAATCAATAAATTAAATAAAATAAATAAAGTAACAAAAGGCGTAACGTTACAGAATGGCGCCAACAACGTGAAGCTGTATGATGCAATTAAAATAAAAAAAAAAAAAAAAAAAAAGACATGAAAATAATTGGTTAACAATTTATTAGAAAATCATAGCTTATGTGAAATTTCATGTCAAGTTGATTATATAAAAATTGTGATAGGCTGTATATCATAGTAGTGAATTAAATGTAGTTGAAAATATTTAAAATATGAGATAATAGAAGCCTAGGAAAATATATTTTAATTTTAGTAAACTTTAATTAAAAAGAATAAAAGAGTCATAGGACATATTTTTCAATTATTAAATTCTAAAAAATAAAAAATAATCATGTCAAACATAGACATGGTGGAAAGTACGGAAATTGATTCCGACAATTCGGACACCTCTCTGAGCGTTATCAGGGAGATTAACATAAATAAAAACAAAACCGAAAGCGATGAAGCTAGGTCAGAATCAAGTAAAGAATATACATTGTCCAGTATAATGGACATGCTAATAAAAATAAACACCAAACAAGATAAATTTGAAACCAAATTGACTAATATAAGTGAGGAGAATAATAATAAATATGATAATCTAGAAGCTCAACTAAACAGCATGAATGAAAGTATGAATACTAAATTTGATAGATTTGAAAGCAAGCTTGAGGAAAATAATAAGAGACTAGATGCAGTAGAGGCTAAGTTAGATGCTAAATTTGATGAGTTTAGGAAAGATGTTAATGATAGGATAAATCAACTTGAAGATAAACTAGACAGACAGGTAGAACAAATAAAAGTAGACTTTAATGAGGAAATCAAAGCAAAAGAAAGCAATATTAGGGAAGAAGTAAATAATAAAAATAAAGAACAGACCATAAAAATAAACGAAGTTGAAAATAAACTGAGTGAGATAAACAAAACTTTGTTAGACAAATATATTGAGCTAAATATCAAACTAACTAATGTGATTGTTGAAGTAGACAATCAAATGATCAAAGTAAATGACAAAATAGAAGAACAGATAGGTTATTTAAATACTGTCATAGACAATAAAATTGAGAGAGCTATCACCCTAAATAACACCAATCTAGAGGGTAAAATAAATGAACTAAAAGATCATGTAGATAAAGAAATAAAAATAATCAGTGACCAAACTAATAGAACTCAAATAAATAGAGACAGATCGG
This sequence comes from Stictocephala bisonia, assembly GCA_035578905.1. Classification (NCBI taxonomy): domain Eukaryota; kingdom Metazoa; phylum Arthropoda; class Insecta; order Hemiptera; family Membracidae; genus Stictocephala; species Stictocephala bisonia. The sequence continues at coordinate 1,141,079 of JAQJVL010000147.1, read as the reverse complement.
TTGTAAGAAACAGTAGTAATAACACACACATAAGTGATGTAGACTTATCACTAAATAAAATTACTATTGATGACAATAAAAATAAGACTACACAAAACACTACAAATAATAAAACAATCTCTAGCACTAGTGCGGAATTGTATTTAGTAGATTTTTATCCAGACTCAAACAAATGTCACCCAATGACATTTATTAAATTTGCTAGGAAGTTTGTAGATCTGTCAGAGGATCAATGGGATTGTCAAATTCTATTTCTTATGAAACACTTGAAAGGGGAGGCTAGTATATGGATTAGAAATAGACTTGACAAGTGGAACAACTTTCTTGAATTCGAAGGCGAATTTAGAAATAAATATTGGGGAATAGACAAACAGAAAGAGTTTGAAAACAAATTAATGGGGGGTGGTACTTATGATGCTAACAGGGATGACATGGTAAATTACATTATGGAATACTACAACATATCATGTTTTCTAGATCATAAGCTGAACATGACCACTTTTCTTAGTTTCATATCAAGACACCTACCAATAGGGATTAGTGCATCAGTAGCGACAGCTAGTAACATACAAAACGGAGATGACCTAGAGACCTATTTGAAACAACTAAATCATGTAGGAAAAAGTCAATTTGATTCCAATAAAAGACCACAAAATAGATCATATGAAAACAATAATAAACAAATAGTAGTCAATAATAACCATAGTGAGGTTAGAGAAAACCAAGAGGTTCCTAGACGTAGAGATAATGACAGTAATAGAAGAGGGGGTTACAGAGGTAATTTTAGAGGGAATTACAGAGGCTCAAATAGAGGACAAAGCAGTAATTATCATCATAGCAGAGAAGATGTTAGAACTGAATGACAACTACAGCAAGGCGCAAACACAGGTAGGTCCAGAGAGAGTAAACAGTATCAATGTAACCTAGAACAAATAATGGAGAAACCAATATATTTAGATTATGAGCTAGCAGGTGATAGTCAATTAAGTAGGTTCGCTCAAAATATATTAAATAAGACTCCAGTATTTGTATTAAACAAAAGAAGAATAGGACTGTGTGTAAGTGGCCAAAATATTCCTGAATTAAAAAATGAGTTTAATTTAAATAAGGATAACTTAAATGAAAAACTTCTCATTATGATAGGGACTAATGACTTTTTACAAGAAATCCCAACCAAGTATATCATTAATGAATATAAAAGCATGATAGAAGAGTTAGTTAGTTGGAAAAAAAGAATTAATTCTATTAACTTTACCACCAATACCAAGACTTGTTAAAAGTGATGCTTTCCATTTTCATAAACTAAATGTGTTTAATGATTTTATAACCTCTTTGAATAATGATAAAAATATTAGGGTAATAAACATATCTAATGTTTTCATGGACACAGAATTTAAAAATAGATGCAACCTAGACTTGTTTGAAAAAGAAATTTTCTCAAGGGGCAGTAAAAAACCTGACCTTGTTCATTTAAATAAAAAGGGATTTTGCATTATGAAGGAAATAATAAATGACTTTGTGAAACAAATAAAATCAGAGCAAGAAAATAAAATCCAAGTAAATACTAATGAAATATTTTTACATGGGGATTTAAATAGTGAACTAACCAATGAAAATAATTTTCATGAAATGCCTATTAAAGGGTTAACTCACTTTCTTCCTGAAATAAATGTAAGAATAGGCCATAAAGAATACAGATGCATAGTAGACTCAGGATCAGAAGGGACAATAATTAGTCAGGACATTTATGAAGATATAAAAAATAATGTAGACTATCAGATACCTCAATTACCAGTTAGCAATTTACAAATAATAGGAGTAACTGGAGTTAGGTCAAAGAAAATAAATTATCAAGTGCAAATAGACTTTGAGATAAATAGTCAAATAGTCCCAATAACATGCCTAGTAGTAAAAGAAATTCAAGCAGGAATTATTTTAGGGTGTGACTGTTTCATTGAAAAACTGGGTAAAATAGATTTTGAAAGAAAGTGCTTAGAACTTAAAATAGATGACAAGAGACTAGTAATACCATTTGTACCAAGAAACAAATTAAACATGGTAAATGGACTAAGAATAATACAAGTAGGACATATTACTTGTTATGAAAGTAAAAAAGAATTGAATAACATAACCAATGAATTAATAAGTATTATAAATAATGACCAGCTTGATAAAATATTTAAGTCAACAAATAATGAACAAATATACAATAACATGACAGCAAATAGGAATATAATAATAAATAAAATAAACATAAATAATCAAAGTGAAGTAAAAGAAATAGTAACGTTAGATATAATAAATAATGAAAACAACTTTGAAAAACAAATAAATAAAAAAATACAAGAAATAAGTAGTGAAACTAAATTTCAAAATAAAGAACAGGTTGAAATGTTAAAAAATGTTTTAATAAAAAATAAAGCAGTATTCTCAGATAATCCTGGTTGTATTAAAAACTATGTAGCTAAACTTAATGTTAAATGTGAAGTACCGTTTATAGGAAAACCATATCCGGTACCTTTTAGTAAAAGAAAAGCAGTTGAAGCAGAACTAGAAAGGATGTTAAATTTAGATGTAATAGAGCCATCAAGCAGTCCTTATTCAAATCCCTTGGTATGTGTCATCAAAAAAGACCTAACAATACGAGCTTGTTTAGATAGCCGAAAACTAAATCAATACTTAATAGCAGACAGACAAAGTACCGAACTGACTGAAGAGATATTTCAAAAATTTATAGGAGCAAAGTATTTTACAGTATTAGATTTATCACAAGGATTCTGGCAAGTGAAACTTGACCAAGAATCAAGAAAATATGTTGCTTTCACTTTTGGAGGAAAGAATTATCAGTTTAAAAGAGTTCCATTTGGACTTAAGGTAAGTACTGCACTTTTTACTAAAGCACTACAAAAAGTTTTAGGTAATGAATTTTCTGAATTCTTAACACAATATGTAGATGACTTATTAATCACAAGTAATGACTCATATGAACAACACATTGAACACATAGACAGGGTATTAACAAAGTTAGGGGAAGGAGGTGTTACTATCAAACTTAAGAAATCAGAATTCCTAAAGAAGGAAGTCAAATTTTTAGGATTCATTTTAAGTGAAGAGGGAATAAGAATGGATGAAGAAAAAATGGAGAAAATAAGAAATTTTAGAACTCCAAGGGGATTGAAAGAATTACAAAGTTTTTTGGGGTTATGTAACTACTATAGACAATTTCAAAAGGGTTATGCTAATCTAACTAGTAAATTTAGTCATATCCTTAGTTCTAAGAAATAAATTAATTATAAATTAATTATAAATAAATAAATTATAAAGTAACGAATAATAATAACTTGCATCAATGACAAAAAACTATGTAATGCATCTGTTGATTGGTAAACAATGTATAATACAAACTATTTTTGTATTAAAATAGGAGTTGATAACTTATTGTTGTTAATCAATACTTGTATATAATCTGATGATATGTGTACCATGTATTTCAGATAAAGGTATCGTTTTGTTTGATAACTTTGATTAAGGACTGATGAATTTCATTCCAAATAAATAATAAGTATAATCTGATGACTTATTATGTAAATGAGTTGGTAATTAATGATGTACAACTTTAAGAATTAATCATTTGTTAAATGATAAATAATATGTAAAAAGTTTTAAGGGATCTTTGATTTATTGATCAAGGATAAATGTTAAGACTTAACTAGAGATTGATGATATGTATGATAATATAATGACTTATTGATGATTGAAAATGTATTTGAAAAATTGTTTGTGATTAATGGCTGACTTGATAATGTAAAGATTTGTTTTAGAGGTAATGATTTATTTGAGTATGTTGTGGATTGTGTAGTGATTAAGAATTTATTAGAAAAATTAAAGAAGGATAAAAGATTGAAAAAAGATATAGGAACTCAAAGAAGGATTTAAGGGCTGATAATGGATACTTGTATTTAAAGAAGGTTTAATGGGATGATATAGGTTACAGAAATTAAAGACGGGAAATGAATTGAATAAGGTTACAGAATTAAAAGAAGGTTTTAAGGTTTGATAACGGATACTTGTATTAAAAGAAGGTTTTAAGGGTTGAAAATGGATAATTGTACTTAAAGACGGATAAAGGGATTGAAAACAGATTACAGTATTAAAAGAAGGATTAAGGGGTGAAATAGGATTTTAGTATTTAAAGAAGGTTAAATGGATTGATAACAGGTTATGGAATTTAAAGATGGTTTAAAGGGATGAAAATTTATATGAGGGATTTAGTAGAGTGTTGATAAAACAAATGATTGATGAATTGTTGAGTTAATGAATGATGATCACTACAACAAATGGTGAATTAGATGAAAAGCAGGTATAAAGAGTAGTCAAATGATTCTGATTATGATGCTTGAAAATAATAACTACAAACAAATATATGGATTAATCTAACTTTTGAATAATGAATTAATAATTGCTGAAGTGTATTATATTGATATTAATACATAACCTATGTATTGTGATTGATAGTTTCATGCTACAAATCATTGTTGGTAATTGGAAACTTGTATAATTTTAAATGATGTATAACAGTTAATTAATGATATGGAATTTGTGAAGTACTACTTTGGACTTGTGAAATTTTGATTTGTAAATCATTGTTTTGATTCATGAATATATGTAGATGAATGAATATTTCATTGTTAATTTATAATCGTTGAATCTTAATAACGATTTAAATAATTTGTTAATAAATACTGATCATTTAGTATTTAAAAGGGAATTATAATTTGGTGAATTATTAAACTTAACAAACATGTGTATTTGATTTAAGAATGTATTGATATTTAAGGTATGAATTTCAAAGTGTAATGTATGATTTTTGTTTGACAAATTTTAATTTATGATTGATGAATTTTTAGTTGACAACTTGTAATGATTAAATATATACTAAATTTTGTTAACAATTATATATAATGAAATACTGTTAGAATTCTAATTCATAAATTGTTAAATTTTTAATTAACAATTTTAATTTATTGAAATGTTGTCAAACGACTGTAAATTTTAAATAATTGACTTTTAATTGATAACTTGGTAACTTGTTAAATGGTAATTCATTGATTTGCATAGATAAGGTAAATAATTTTATTGAATGAGAATGTTCATTTTAGACTCAATTTCTTACATTAAATCTAATATGTAGTTTGATATTGAGTTGTATGATAGCTGATAGTTTCAATTTCTTTTTAGATATAAGCAAATAATGTAAAACTAAAACTTATCTGAGGAACAATCGACAATTTGGTGAATCGTGTTTAAGATCAAGATTTTTTGACTCGCGTTACTCACACATCGCAAAAAATCGGGGGGTACTGTAACGGGTCCACCAAATTGGTAGGGAAATTTAATTAATTTAGATAAATAATAAATAAATTATTATATAGAAGGAAAGAAATATATTTAATCAAAATAAAAAGAAGTTTTAAATCATATTAGAGAATTGTCGTAAGAAAGACGCAGTTGGGTAGACATGGAGACATAAATATGTCGACTCAAACAAGGCCCTTTGTTCGAAACAGGATGGGTGGTTCAGTTCCGAGAATCATCAAAACATCTGGAATGCGTGAGACCAAAACAGTCAACAAATTCACAACGCAGTGGCGGGGACAGGAATCAACATGCAAGTCGGTTGAAAGTTTCCATTACCCCCACCCGTTATTCAAAAGAAAGAACGTACAAGCAACGTTGGAGCAGACGACCTAGTGACAAACAACAAAAAAAAGTAGGGACGCTATTGGTTCAAAAAAATTAGAGGAGGGGAATACCACGCGGTTGACCAAAATCAAGGGCTCTCGCCCTCGCTCTCGGTGGCATCACTCTGTACTCTGCTCTCGCCCAGGGAGTCAATGGGATGACTTCGTCTTTTCTCTCGCCATCAGAAACAGTAACATGACTCCGATCCTCTGTCGACATTGAAAACTCTCACTATAGTACAACCTAGACAGTCCTAGAATCATATTTGTGCAGTATTGTTTGAAACAGTGCGTTAATAAATCTTGTTCAGTGAATTGAATATTAAATTTGAACCGGTCTGACTAATACTCCACGAGAACATCTTAGTGCCTCAGATAAGTGTATTTCTAATTAAGTTGTAAAATAGAATATTAATGATGATTTCTTAATAAATTCAGTCAAGTTTAATTTTTATATTGAAATAATTTTGTTAGAAAAATAATCTAAAGTAAATGTCTAATTGAAACATGTGATTAAAATAATATTTTGAAAGCTTAACTATCTTGTTTGATTGCATCATATAAGCTTCACCGAATTACCCGTTAGACCCTGAGATCAATTTTAAGAGAAATCATGCAATAATTTAATGACTTTCATTAAATTAAATAAATAATTTTAATAAAAGCAACAACCTCCTTAAAGGTAAAAGGTTACAAATTGTCACCCAATAATTTGGGACAAAAAAGAAATTAATTAAAGAACCCTGATTTATTGAATATCATTATTTTAATTTAATCAATAAATTAAATAAAATAAATAAAGTAACAAAAGGCGTAACGTTACATAACTAAGTGAAGTAACTTTTTTAACTATTGTATACTATACAGCCGAAAAAGTCAAAATGGTGTTCAGATATTTCTTAAAGGGTATACTTTGATCTTGCATTCAGTTGTTAAGTTAAGAAAAGACATATTAAGGGTACGTTTGTTACAGTTAAAACTAACAAATTCAAAATATTATTTTGGTTTCCTTTAGGGATGTTCACAGAACTCTTGTGACATAGTTATTTTAGTTATATGGTTTGAATAGTTTAAAATTTAATATTTGAGTGTGCACTGTAAAATTAAGGGTTTGGAGGGTGAAAAGTGTCAAGTGAAACACTTTGCACCTTGAATAAAGGTTGCACGAACCCTTGATTTTGAACTGGCGCTACGTACTATTGTGCAATGTACATCGCTAAATATTTGACGTATTTCATTCAACCTAAATGCCAAATCAAAACAGATTCAAAATAATGCACATCAGAAATCATTTACTTAATTTAGCTAGGGAATGCAGACTAATTGAACAAATAATGAATTAAATTTACAAGAAATTCGCAGACCTATTTTGTAATAAAAAAATAATTAATAAAGATTATAGTTGAAAGAATATAAGTTATATGAAGACACAATCTCATTATGACATACAATGCATGTTTCAAAACATATTCAAACGAGAAACTTGCCAAAATATTAAAGAAGTTAAGACAGGGAACTAATTTAATATAACATGACAATCTAAGATACAAAATTGTTTACTGTACAATTAAAATAATATTAAGTTAAAACAACTGTGTAAAGTTTTGTTAAAGTTAGTTGTAATTTTGTGTCCTTTTATCTGGCACTTAAATAATCATTTGTAATTATAACATCTCCGTACATAAAACTTTGTTCCAAAGGATACTTACATCATGAACAACTTGCTTATTACAAAGTTCTTGGTAAAGCTAATGACGGGGTAACTGTCTCCATTCATCTGATAGACTATATGTAAACACGTGATTTAGTTCATTAGGTGTTAAATAAAACTTGTGAATTTAAAAATGCTTCTTTATATGGATTTGAAAATGTTGGTTAGAAGATAACATTGATGAATCAGTTTGAAAAAGATTTTTGAGTTATTTGAATTCTATTGTACCTTAAAAATGATATTACACGGATTCTCATAACAACCCTAAATGAAATATTCGTTATATAGTATTCAGTCCATACCCACAAGCTTGTACAAGTGCGGTGTCTTACTACGCACCGTTGTACGTATTCTCTAGGTGTCCCACTACGCACCTTTGAATGTATTCTCTCTCTAGATGGTCCACTACGCATCGTTGGATGTATTCTCTAGATGTCTCACTACGCACCGTTGGATTTATTCTCTAGATGTTCTACTACGCACAGTTTGATGTATTCTCTACGTGTCCTACTACGCACCGTTGGATGTATTCTCTAGATGTCTCACTACGCACCGTTGGATTTATTCTCTAGATGTTCTACTACGCACCGTTTGATGTATTCTCTACGTGTCCTACTACGCACCGTTGGATGTATTCTCTAGATGTCTCACTACGCACCATTGGATATATTCTCTAATTTTTTTGTATTCACAGTACATTAAATCTGTAAATTTACCTATCCTGAACCACAATTTATCCTGCAGTTATGGTAAAAGGTTTATATTAATTACGTAATAAATTGTTCAAGTGACGTCACCTATTATTTACGTAACCAGGTAATAGAGGGTCATTTAGAAACATTGTGATACCTGCCAACAATCTCATACACAGAGGAAAATAAAAGAAAGAATGGAGTATCCTGTGGGCTAAGGAAAAGAGCTATGAAGGCCAGCTATAAGTAATAAAAGTTTATACCGTGCTTAGGTGTTCAGGAGCGAAATAACCCTTTCACGCTCAAATAATAAAACGTGCAAATAGTTTTCTGTTATTATTTTCTTGTGGTCGAGGATTTTATTAAGGCCCTTCAACACAGTGGGAAAATACGAGGTTTCTACTGTCGTATATAACTACCGTACTTGAATGGAGCAAGCCGTCTTGTTGACTACGCCTACAACGACAGCTGACATTTAAGTACCGCTCGTACTTTGTTCTGTTACCTACTCACTATTTGTTTGCACGTTTGCGAATTGCATAAATATATTGTTCTACAAAAGAGAACTGCCGCTTATTGTCTAGGCCGTATTTTAGCGCGTGATTATAGTCTTTGGTAGTATTTATTTGAGCATTTACAAAGCAAAATAAACCCCACTAAAACACACGGAATATGGGCGAGATCTTTTTTTTATAAACGACCCATTTTTATTACGTTGAATTCCCCTGATTCCTATTACTTAATAATTGCTCTTAATAGTGGAATCAAACAAAACAGTTTTGTGAGGAGAATGCAATTTTACTAAGATTGATTTTAATAATAATAAATTATATTATATTACTTTATGATGGCAAAATTTTGACAAACATTGATCATGATATAAGGGATAAGTTGTGTTAGCAACAAACGTATTATGTATAAGAAATTGGAAATTGCATTGAACACGTATAACTGTTTTAAGATACGAAAATGTTGTGGTAAAAATCTCCCTCGTGGGGAAGACAAGCTGTTATATTCTTTCTGCTTATTGGGGATTGGGTCATCTGCAAATTTTATATGACAATGTGAGCAATCAAATTAACATTAGTTTATTCCTCCATAAATTACAACATTGTGAACAAATTTACACTTTTATAGTAGTAATTACTTCTAAAAATAATGTTGATGGTTATAAAATTAATCTGTTGAAAGAGTGTGGGCAGGATCAGGCAGGATAGGCAGACGTAAATTTATTCAAAAAGGAGATTTGTAGACTTGTAATACTATAAATTTCACATACGAAGAAACGGCGAAGGGAATAATTGATTTTTTTAGGACTAAACTATTAAATAAGTTTTTGAAATTTGTTAATGATGGAGTATCAGATGAGGGAGACAAAGGTAGTTGGACATTTGCCATCATTACGTGAAAATTAACAATCACGACGTTTCGATTTGGTAAAACCCAAACCTTTTTCAAGTGCTAAAAACTAAATTACATCTACACAAACATGTTATAAAACTACGTTCTTAAACTAATAGAACTTGGCTTAGGTACGTGGACGACACATTTGTCTGCTGGAGTCACGGTGAACCTAATTTAGAAGAATTTTTAAAACACTTAAACAAGGTTTCATCCACCATTAAATTCACCATGGAAAAAGAAATAGACAATAAATTATCATTTTTGGATGTAAATGTAGAAAAAACAAAACTTGGCCTAAAAAATCAGTCTACAGAAAACAAACTCACACTGGCAAACACCTCAATTTCAATTCTAACCACCCACAAACTGTTAAAGAAGGTGTAGCCTTCTCTCTCTTTGATAGGGCCCGAGCCATATGCTCAGACAAAACTAAACTAGACAATGAACTAAAAAATGTTTCCAAAGATCTAATAAACAATGGCTACCCTCAGTCTCTCATAAACAAATGCAAACAAATAAGAAAACGCAAACAAACACCCACTGACATAGAAAAGCCTAAAGCATTCATGTCCATTCCATATACGCCTAACCTTTCAGAAAAAAATCAGACGCATAGCTAGGAAATACAAAATCAGAACATCATTCAACACACAAAACACATTAAGACAGTCTTAAACTAAAACTAAACCAAAGAATGAGGAGCAATCCTCCAAAAATGTAGTTTATTGCGTTACTTGTGAATGCAATGAAAAATACATAGGGGAAACAAAGAGACCACTGGAAGTTAGGCTAAAAGAACACAAAAATAACATTAAAAAAGGAAACACTACACATTATAAATTAGCTGAACATGCCTGGAACAATGAACACAGATTTAACTGGGATAACACTAAAATACTTCACAGGGAAGCACATTTTTTTAAACGTAAATTCATCGAAGGTGCCTTTATGAAACTAAATAATGAACAAGTAATCAGTCAAAGTAGCATAGAAGTTAGACCCATGTGGGTTCCTTTACTTAAAAACACACTTGATAAAAAGTTCAATACACTCATGACACTAATCAGAATTCTACACCACCTGCACCTACAACAATTAAACACCCCATGAGTCTACGTCCCCGTACCTGTGTCACCGCATTTTTGGCGATCTTGGAGCGTACGTCCCTGACCTCCTCAGTCTGTGTATGGTTGTTGTGAAGTGTAGTGTGTATGTTTGTCTTGTCCCCGTGTTTTATCACCTTGGAGGGTACTTCGTACACACTGCATTTGGATTGTATCATCCTCACTTCGTGCCTGGGACGTCTAGACGCCATTCTCACTGCGGGTCGTAAGACTTCATCATTTTTGTAATATTTGATTATTGTATTGTTTTATTCCTAATAATTGTTGTCTTTTCAGGTTAAAATGTAATTGTAATAGTAGTCTCAGTCCTTCCGAGTCATATATATAAAATCTTTTGTGCATGTTGAATGTTATTTTAAATTAATAGTGTTTTTCAGGTACCATATATTTATGATTAGTTAATGTAATCTTATTTCAGTCTGATTTGAATATTAATTTTAATTGTGTTTTGACATTTTTCTTTGATATCGTGACCTTGACAGCGCCTAATCGGTTATATTAATTTAACCCTGTTAATATTTTTTTATATTTAGTAGAAGTTCATTTTGTTGTACCCCATTCTAGGATCTAGGTTAAAATGTAGATAATTATTGAAGTAGATAAGTTTATTAGTTTAAGAACGTTGTTTTATAACATGTAGATGTAATTTAGTTTTTAGCACTTGAAAAAGGTTTGGGTTTTACCAAATCGAAACGTCGTGATTGTTAATTTTCACGTAATGATGGCAAATGTCCAACTACCTTTGTCTCCCTCATATTAAATAAGTATTTGAAATTCAATACGCAAATGTACCACTGGTCAAATGGGACGCGAATGCATTCTGACGGAAACTAAATTTTATACACAAGTCCAATTACCTTTCCTCCTTTTGTCGTAGGACGGAATTGGTTTTCTACTAACACAGAGTTACTGGTAAAATAGCCTTTGAATAAAACATACATGATCAGCGTACGTTTGTTGGCCTAAATAGGGCACTTAGTTACTGCACAAGCAAACTGAAATATGATCGGTGAACAAACTACGAACTGAAGATAATTATCTCAGCTAACTGACTGGTGGCTGTAATCTGACGCTCATAACTTTGCTTACATAATAAATTAGTTCTCTGCTCCAGTTGCACATTATTCATCAGAGTTTTAATAGTAAACGTTAAGTTGACATTCTCACATAATCTTCGTGCTTATTAATTAGGGATGGGGGAACTCGAATATCTGTCTATATTGTTTCACTATCCAGTACGATTGTACACTAAATGTTGATAACTATTCACATTTAATTATTTGTCATACACCCCTTTTAGCAAAATTCAACAACAATTGATAGTTAATGAAATAATCTTTTCATGGTTTCAGGTTTTTTTAACCTAACCTAACCTAACCATATTTAAGATCGTTTATTGAAGTGATCTGTGTTTTTTTTTTGTGACGCTTGTTTAGTTTTATGTTAACCAGTTTCATATACTGTACGTTATTTTCATAGTTCAACTATTTTTATCTTAGTTTCTCAAATTTCCTGGTAGGCAGTTCATTTCTTCTTGATTGAAAAATCAAATGTGCAAAATTTCATCAAGATACACTTATACTAAAATTGTGGATTTGTACACAATGTAGCACACTCTATAAGTATAATTATCTTTTCGTTAGTGTTGATGACTTTACGGGCATGTTTGTTTTGTTTTTATCTCCTATTATCATTATTCTATGGCCACCATAAATTATTTTCCACGAAAGTAGTTTTTTTCCGCAATATCTCGAGAAATAATTGCCTTAGACCAAAATAGTTTTTTTATTCGTGTTCAACATAAAAAACTACATACAATTAAAAAGACGATTAAATCGCGGAAAATAACGAAAATATATAAAAAAATAATGGTTTAAAAGTTTAGGTTTTCGATGTTTTGTGTGTGATAATGATTTCCGCGGGATGAAAGTGTTTTCCCAAAAAATATAGATCTGACTCTAGTCAAATCTATAGATATAAAAAAGTCAAGATTATCGATGCGTCTAAAAACTTCCTAAATACCGCAAGAAATTATTTTCCAAAATTTACTTCACAAGTTTAGAAATACCGTAATGATTCAAATCAAAATGGCTAATATTAATATTTGGGTTCGGACATAACATAACATTGTAACGATTAAATATCAGCGGAAATTTCTACAATCTAGGTAGAGATTTGTTTATGCAAGTGTATATTTATTCGGCCCCTATAACTCCCGGTTGTTCCCATCAGATCCTTGTCTGTGTGTCAACCCAGATCAGCACACAGCCGGTGACATCAGCACGTCAGACCGACTGTTACGTCAGCACTCCTGCCTCTACATATTCATGGCCACCACCTCTCCTTACCTCATCTCACTTGGGGTAATCATATTTACTCTGTGGGGCCCATTTGTCAGCCCTGTCTACTGTATTTACTTTCCCGACCTAGCCTGCTCGACCACTTTCACTCTCTGTTACACCTACCAACATAAGTTGTATCACTATGGGTTGGATTACATTCCGAACGAGTGCTCTAGATACCACTGCGTAGAATGGGTTGCCTTAAGGAACAGTTAAGGTTAGACAGTAAAACAGCGAACTTTAATTGGAGAATAAAACATGTCAAACAACACATGTGGCGATCTAATTTAATAATATTAAAAAAAGTAAATGTTATCAGTTGATTTATCAAACAGATTATAGCTGGAATTTATTTGGTAAAATATTTTTTAAGGTTGTAGTGACTCAATTTTTTCTTACTTTAATTTTGTACTGTACAACTTTACTTGCCAAATCATTTGACCTTCAGGACTTCTCATGAATTTTATTCAAAGAGTCAAGTACACCATTAGTTAGATAATAAGTTGGGGATTCAAACCTAGAACAACACAGTCCGAAGCCTCATCACAGCCTGGCCAATCTGGCAGTTGTTCTTATTTTTGTACAGATAAGCTGCAAAATTTGATATTACATTGTAAATTTCTAAAATAAAGTGACGAAACTCTTTTATCTTAGTTCTTGGGAAAAAAGAAAAAGAATCCAAATTATTAAAAACTATATGTGTGTCAAAACGTTAAAAAGGCAAGCTACTATTACGTATATATATTCGATCACTAACTAATCAATTGATTTTAATTTAAAATACGGATATTCATACGCTGTAGGGGATTCTGTATCTCGAGGGTCAAAGGCGAATGTTTTACATGAAATCAGTTGACAATAAGATCATAGTTAAACGATTTAGGAGAAAGTACAATCGATATTATAAATAAATATAAAGTATAATGTATCTTTAAACTACTTCTTATTGGAATGAAAGCCCAAAAATTCTATGTTTATAAAATTAAAGCTTATTAGAATTATTCAACAAGTGACTCTCCATGTCATCTAATGCTATAAAGTGAGAATTGAAAAATTCGAGAGATAAATAACTAGAACACCAAACAACTACCAAATGTAGCAAACAGTTATCTTTACGAAAACTTAAAAATTTAGGTTTATTTGGTTGTCATAAACAAACAAGATTTAACAAACGCAGAACTATAAATAATAATACAGTAGTTGTACATTCAAGAAAAAGCTCCAAATCTTATATCAAGTGGGTGTTGAGGTGAAACGAATGTCTGGCGGTGACACAGTGACAAGGCGTGACAGTTTCTCACCATAACTACCAAGACGTATATTGGGCTTACGAGAGCAGTAGAGTTTGTATTTTATAAAAATACGTTTCATAATGGCAAGACATATATAGGTATAATGAGACCAAACTAGATCGTATTTTGTGATAATACTTTTTATAAACTTGTTTACCTGAGGAAGGGGGTATATCTAAGTGTGTGTCGAGGTGAAGGCGGATGTCTGTTGTTGACACGGTGAGAAGGGGTAACAGTTTCTCACCCTAACTACCAATACGTATATAGGGCTTATTGACTAGGAGTTCGTGGTTGGTGAAAATAAGTTTCATAAGTAGTTTACCTGAGGGAGGGGGTATATCTGAGTGTGTGTCGAGGTGAAGGTGGATGTCTGGTGTTGTCACGGTGAGAAGGGGTAACAGTTTCTCACCTCAAGTACCAATACGTATATGGGGCTTATTGACTAGAAGAGTTCGTGGTTGGTGAAAATAAGTTTCATAAGCTATTTGCCTGAGGGAGGGGGTATATCTGAGTGTGTGTCGAGGTGAAGGTGGATGTCTGGTGTTGACACGGTGAGAAGGGGTAACAGTTTCTCACCTCAAGTACCAATACGTATATGGGGCTTATTGACTAGAAGAGTTCGTGGTTGGTGAAAATAAGTTTCATAAGCTATTTGCCTGAGGGAGGAGGTATATCTGAGTGTGTGTCGAGGTGAAGGTGGATGTCTGATGTTGACACGGTGAGAAGGAGTAACCGTTTCTCACCTCAAGTACCAATACGTATATGGGGCTTATTGACTAGAAGAGTTCGTGGTTGGTGAAAATAAGTTTCATAAGCTATTTGCCTGAGGGAGGAGGTATATCTGAGTGTGTGTCGAGGTGAAGGTGGATGTCTGGTGTTGACACGGTGAGAAGGGGTAACAGTTTCTCAACCTAACTACCAATACGTATATAGGGCTTATTGACTAGAAGAGTTCGTGGTTGGTGAAAATAAGTTTCATAAGCTATTTGCCTGAGGGAGGAGGTATATCTGAGTGTGTGTCGAGGTGAAGGTGGATGTCTGATGTTGACACGGTGAGAAGGGGTAACAGTTTCTCACCCTAACTACCAATACGTATATAGGGCTTATTGACTAGAAGAGTTCGTGGTTGGTGAAAATAAGTTTCATAAGTAGTTTACCTAAGGGAGGGGGTATATCTGAGTGTGTGTCGAGGTGAAGGTGGATGTCTGGTGTTGTCACGGTGAGAAGGGGTAACAGTTTCTCATCCTAACTACCAATACGTATATAGGGCTTATTGACTAGAAGAGTTCGTGGTTGGTGAAAATAAGTTTCATAAGTTGTTTACCTAAGGGAGGGGGTATATCTGAGTGAATGTCGAGGTGAAGGTGGATGTTTGGTGTTGACACGGTGAGAAGGGGTAACAGTTTCTCACCCTAACTACCAATACGTATTTGGGGCTTTTTGACTAGAAGAGTTCGTGTTTGGTGAAAATAAGTTTCGAGGTGAAGGTGGATGTCTGGTATTGACACGGTGAGAAGGGGTTAACGGTTTCTCACCCTAACTACCAATACGTATTTGGGGCTTTTTGACTAGAAGAGTTCGTGTTTGGTGAAAATAAGTTTCATAAGCTGTTTGCCTGAGGGAAGGGGTATATCTGAGTGTGTTTCGAGGTGAAGGTGGACGTCTGGTGTTGACACGGTGAGAAGGGGTAACAGTTTCTCACCCTAATCACCAATAGGCTTATTGAATAGAAGAGTTCGTGGTTGGTGAAAATAAGTTTCATAAGCTGTTTACCTAAGGGAGGGGGTATATCTGAGTGTGTGTCGTGGTGAATGGGTATATCTGCTGGTGACACGGTGACAAGGCGTGACAGTTTCTCACCCTAACTACCAAAATATATGGTGTTAAAACTTAAAGTAGTCCAGTTCATGACAAATTATAACAACATACTAGTGCTGTAGTTTAAGATTTTGCAACAAACTGTTTTTTCTTTGCTAATGTTTTAATAACAAGCAAACCTACAGAGCAGACTCCATATTCTCTTTTAGCCACCTCTTTGTTCAAGTTTAAAGTAAATTCTGGACCCTTTTATATACATTCAGTTTCAAAGTTAAAAGATTAAAAATAACCTACACATAAAATTAAAAAATATTTGTACGTTTTTATTTAGAATAATCAAATAGTTTTTTAATTAGCATAATACGTGTTGGTACATATAGGCTACAGTACAAGTAAACGTCACACAACACAAATTTATTACAATATCAATTTGTGTTGTGTGACGATTACTTAGAATAATCATAGTAACATAATTCAATGAAAGAACCGAAAAATATAAGGGAGGAGAAAAAATTGCCGATTACCAAATTTATTCTATTGCGAATGATCAATCCATTAAGTATATACTGTATATGCGTGTAAATAAAATTTAAACATGAATTTACTATATAACTAATAAAATGGATTAATTCAAGAAGCTTTATTTATACCCAATTATCATGTCCAATGTAATAGAGATAACAAATACTCCAACCAAAACGCAGTAAAATGCCTTAATAGTCTTTTTGCAAATAAAAGAAAAGGTATTACATATCTGAATATTATATATGTAAATATTGACCTTTTTGTAAACCTCTTAATATTACATATGCTATGAGAACTGTTGGAGGATTTCTGAATTCATAGGACTAAAAGAAAAGATTTTAAATACAAAAATCGTTTGACACTAGTTGGAATGTTTGAACATAAAAGACGCACGACTACATAATTTAATAAATAATATCGAATTGTAACAATCAATGATTTAGACCATATGGAATTATAAGCTAACAAAACTTTAATATTGGCATTGTAATATTGTATTATAATAAAAGTTTATTGGTTTTGCGAGTTGGTATTTAACTATTAACAAAAACCAAAATGAAACGGTTACCATCAAGACGTTAATTTATGACTACAATTTCCTATACAACTTATACTAACTAAATTACAACTCTTCTCCTGTTAACAGTCAGAGGATATCTACAATTTTAGTTTCATTAGGAGTCACGTTCCGAATATCTCACCATTAGGATTCACATTCTGGATCTCCACATTTGGACTCTCTTATCAGATATCTACATACAAATTTACAAGCTAATAAAAGTAAATAGCTGAAGTAACACAAATACAGGTGACTGTTTAATTATGTTACATAAGTATGTATGTTCCTTCAAACATATGATCAATAAAATGATAAAAGTATTATATTTTTGTCACAGAGAACAGCGACTGGAACATTTATAAAGTAACTGTTGGTTTGCATTGCTGTGATTGTCATAGCTGTCACTGCCTAAAGCCCCGCGGTCTGCCGTCAGTTTTCTCTGAAAGCATTTTTCTTATTTTCTTGGTCCCCGCTGTCAGTCAGGAGTGTCCACTTCAGTTGTTTACTTCATCGATTTCTTTACACTATTTCACGCCACTCCCTGAACTACGGACATTCTGTAGTACGCTGTGATTATGGCTAATGTGTCAGAAATTTGGGTACAGTATTCGTACGTATTTGTAAAAAACTATTAAACATTTTAAATTTTAGATATCATACAAGAATTTTTATTTTGTCCTCAAACAAGTTTTCAATACTTTACAAATCAAGACATTTATTCTATTCGCATTGTATTTAGATTTTATATATTGTAAAGTGATTTTGTTTTATCTACTTTTTTAACAATACTTATTTTTAAATGACGTCAAACAAAATAAAAATTGTTAAAATAAGTAGCTATCTCATCACTTGAGGAATTACTTGAGAGCCTATATATGAATTTTAAACAAAGACAATTAGGACGGATATTTGTTACTACTAAATAGGTTAACTAAACTGATGTTAACCTAATTATAATTATTAAGACTTTAATCAAACACGGGAATGTTTTTATCGTCCGAAAAAAACGTACAATTCATTACTGTCTCCTGTCTCATAGAACAAAAAGACACAATTTTGTAATCTTAGTTCTTAGAAAATAGAGCTTACAGGCAAAATCCTACACTTCAATCACTACAAATGAGTCTGTTACCGATTATATTCCGATGGTCACACACAGATTTGGTGGTTTTGTGGAGACAAACCTCTTCGGCTAGTCAAGGATAGAATATGAAATTTATGACAAAAAGGGCCAGTGATGTTAAATTTGTAACGTTGAACACTCTGTCATTACATGTCAAACCCCATATTACAGTAATTTCATTCTATCATGCATTCCTCTTACTCCCCGAGCTCCTTTGCTTCACAACAGTCAGCAGTTGCTCCATTCTCTATAGTGTAATGCATCGTGCAGTGTTTACTATTGCAACTGTTAGCATAGATAATGTAGGTTGACAACGCAGACTGTTACGTTAGAGTTCATTTCAATCCGCCATTCCTAATGTTCAATTGTACACTATCTTTTATCTGTACGGTTAGATTGTATAACGTATACTAAAATGTGAGTGATAAGTAGCATGGTAGTCAAATACTGAGTGAAAAAGGCTCAGAGACATCTTAATGAAACCTTAAGTCGTTTGGATACACAATTTCTTCTTAAGACATGATACACAATATTATACTTGTTATTTCCTCTAGAGCTAGTAAAATGTGAGTGTTAGCATCTTACATAAAATACTTTGTGACTAAAGCCTTGGGAAATCTTAGAGTCACCTCACTTCGTTTCAATTTCATAATTCCTGTTGTGTAATACACAATATTATACCAGTATTTTTTCTTTTTTCATTGGACTAGATAGTTTAACGTACTACAACATGATTGTTAGTATATATAAAGTAAATTAAACAGAAAGTGAACAAATACCAAAGGCATCTTAGTTTGTTTCAATCCGACATTCCTAGTGTCCCATTGAATGGCCGTGTCAGCAACTCTTATTTAGGAGACTACTCTACATACCGGTATGCCCACACGTTTCCCGGGCAGTTCAATTCCTCATTCCTTCCGCCACTTTGGATAGATAAGAATTTGCAAACAACTATATCTGTTTCTACTTTACAAACAAGGTGTTTGTACGACGTATTGTCCCATATAGTATACCTAGTTGGCGTCTGTAGTGTAGGTAGGTAGCTTCCTGCACACACAGATCTCACCATCGCCTCATTCATTCAGGCTGTACCATCCTGGAAGATGCACGGGTATTTGCAAACTATTCGCTCTCCTTGTTGCTGTAAAATGTTTCCATTTGTAAAGTTAGTACCGAGAAGTTTACTAATGGTACTAATCTAAACGAACTTTTCAAGTCTTCCTAGCCAAGTGGTTCAAGAGCAGAGGGTCACAGGTTTAAACATCGGGAGGTCCATTTAAAATTTGCCAAAGGGTTTGGACTGCTGCCCCTCAACAACGTTTGTTTGCTGGTTAAGTTAAAAATAACACTGTTATAAACAGAAAAAAATCGTCCTTTAAAATTAACTTTTTTTGAATTAACGAGTTTTTATACTTGTTGAAAGGTTTAGTGTTTTTGAACACTAAAAACGATAGGAATATCTAAAAATAAAAAATAATGAAAGTAGAACAATGTTCTATTCTTACAATTAAATGAATTGCAACAAATATACTGTAATTTGAAAATACAGTCCTTGTGATTGTAACGTTATTTATGTATAATTTAACAATTTTTGAATTTATTGATACGAATGGATTTTGTTTTTAAGTACTGAGTGTTTTGAATATAATAAATTTATTGAATAGTAAATAACATTTGATATGTGATTGAATTTATTTGGCACTACTTTTTATTTCTCAATCAAATAAATTGTCGATGTAGAGTAAATTTGCCTAAACAGTCGAATTATTTTAAATTATACATAACTCTGCTGTCATTTTATTTACTGTTTAAATTTAGTAATAGAATAGTTTCACAAATAGTCTTATTCCCCAGTATGACAATTGTTCTTTAAAAGAGAGGCCCAGAACTATAATAAACTATTCGATAACTTTACAACCATATCTCCGAAGCTTTTAAACAATTAACTATCAAAATAGGTACAGTAATAGAAAATAAAACAACATCCTTCTAAATACTTTAATATTGCAAACAATAGATTCAAAATTCAAAGTACATAAATAACATTCCAATAGATCCAATTCATTCCAACGTACAAGTAGACTACTAAACACCAAAATGAAATAAAAAACAATACCATAATGTAATTAAAGAATTTGAAGTTCTTTGAACAATCAGATTACGCAGATAAAAACAGATGTAATAAATAAAACTAACAACTTTAATTGCCTAAATATAAAACTGTTTGCCCTATCAACATCAACTAAACATGAGAAACATCGGATTCCCACTTGAAAAGTAATCGGCCTCAACATCATAAACAATTATATTACACATTTTTCACCGAGTTTTACGACAGTATACAATGACACCATAAACCCAGCGGGTTCGCGATTGGAGAATCTCGCAAACAGAGGAAATAATTGGAATCATTAAAGCTCGAAAATGGTCGGTCGGACCGATGTAAAGGCTCACGTCTCCCATGTCCATAAACCGACCTCTGACGACAATGTAACATAAGACGTTATCTTAAAGAGATACGTGTCTGGGATAGGTGTCGGTCGTTAGCTGTTTATAGATAATGAAACGTTATAGTGACCACTCATTAGACTGTAGGGGGAGACTCGTAAAGGACTTCAAGGACAAACGTCCTGCCTAGACCAATCACACAAGTCTAATGAACAATAGTAACTTTATTTACATTAAATTATACCTTCTACCAATATGGGAAAAAACTAGGGGACACTCCTGCACGTATGGCGTGCCAACTCCGTCAGTCACTACGCTCGTCATACCTGGGCCTTTGGCCTTGGTCTGTGATTACATTAACATTACTATTTCAAAATTTGTACTGTAGGACTATTCAAACCAAGAGAAAAATATGTAATACAGTTTCCATTCATTTTCTTTGTTTTGTGGTTATTTCTTATTTAACAATTTTTATATATTATTATTAAACATCATATATATGTTTATACCCCTGTACGTGTATGGGTGGGCGGGTGGGTCAATACCCCTGTACGTGTATGGGTGGGCGGGTGGGTCAATACCCCTGTACGTGTATGGGTGGGTGGGTGGGTCAATAACCCCTGTACGTGTATGGGTTGGTGGGAGAGTCAATACCCCTGTACGTGTATGGGTGGGTGGGTGGGTCAATACCCCTGTACGTGTATGGGTTGGCGGGTGAGTCAATACCCCTGTACGTTTATGGGTGGGTGGGTGTGTCAATACCCCTGTACGTGTATGGGTTGGCGGGTGAGTCAATACCCCTGTACGTTTATGGGTGGGTGGGTGTGTCAATACCCCTGTACGTGTATGGGTTGGCGGGTGAGTCAATACCCCTGTACGTGTATAAGTGGGTGGGTGGGTCAATACCCCTGTACGTGTATGGGTTGGTGGGTGAGTCAATACCCCTGTACGTGTATGGGTTGGCGGGTGGGTCAATACCCCTGTACGTGTATGGGTTGGTGGGTGAGTCAATACCCCTGTACGTGTATGGGTTAGGGAAGGATTTCCAGTTGCTTTCATGTTTAGCAATATACAATACAAGTAAACACATATATATAAATAAAACGATGATCTAGCTTACTGTTAACACTATTCTTGTAAGATAAAAGAGTTTTTTAAAGAGTAGTTCTAACTTTATTTCGAAAATTGTTTGTTATAATTAGGCGAGTAGTAAACGACATGTGTGATATATTTAGTACATGTAGGGGTTCAAGCAGCAGAGGGGAATCGTTCCACCACTGAGCTGCTTTACTTCACGGGCGTGATTAACTTCTTCATTCTACTGTTCAACTTCCGCAACACGGGTTTGTTGAAAAAATAACTGTAATGAACTGTAAAATTTTGTGTAGTTGATATTTATTGTTTACATTATGTGTAATTTAAATAACTAATTATTATTTGAATACTAAATGATTTAATTTAAACGTTCAGAGCTTGATTCGTTGGTGTTAATCAAACCAGCCAATGGTCCCTGCTCCTAATGAAGTAATGGTTGGGGCTTTCTATTGTGCAACCGGCACGAAGCCTTGTGTCATTCTGTTTGTCATGAACATTTTTAAGTTGAATTACACAGTGGGGGAAGAGAAGTTCTCTGTATCACTACCACAACTCAGTAGCTCTCACTCGCACGAGTGCTCCAGCAGGTCGTTTTCTAAGGTCTATAGTGCATTTATCTAATTCAAATTTTGACTTCTCTCAACATTTCAAGACCGAATCTCCTATGGAGTTAAATATATTGATTTAATTTTGTTTTAAACACTTTTATTTTCTACAAATTAAAAATATTTTTTTTATGATTATTTATTGAAGTATTGTTATATAGTTGATTAAAAATATGTCTTGAAGGTCAAGTGCAATTTTAAAGAACATAATACAAGCGTACATAAATTATTTTAATGTTAAGTATTATTTAACAGTTTATTCAATTCATGTTTATTTCATTAATAAACAATTTATTACAGAAAAACAAATATGTATCTTGCTATAGGCTATAGTGATTTTTACGGAATGGCATAATAAACTATTTTTAATTGTTGATATACTTTCAATTTTTGTTTTTCGTTAAATGTATATAACTCATTGATAAAATACTGGCCCAAGATAATGTTATGAGATTCATATTATTCTTTTTCGTCGTGTTGATGTTATATTTCTTTGAACAATGAAGAACAGCAATAAAGATTCTTTATTGCTGCTTATTACATATTCTACGAGTCATGGCCATTGTTCTTCTAGTTATAGATAACTACGATGCGTTCTGGACAAATTTGGAAACACTCTCAGTATATAAACATTTGGCCGTGTTTGTACTCTGTACATAGCCAGATCGCTGATACAGTACCCAGCGTCTACAACTGTGTTGATTTTGGCGACTGGTGCACTTTGTCACTCGGATTTGTGACGTTGGATCGTATTTGAACTGATTTTTTCACTGATCAAAACTGTTTGTAGACTATGATATTGATAGGACTTGAAATAATTCTTATGGAATATAATTAAATAATTAATTGTAGTGGTGAATAATATTGGTTATTATTATTTATTTTGTCATAGTTAACCGTACATTAAAATTTAAAAAATGCGTGTAAATTGTACATTTTGATTTGCACAAACAAAAAATCAGGTAAATACCCTTAAAAAGTGGATATGGGGTTAATTAGTTCATAATCCTACACCGTATAAAAAGTCTTTTATTAGTATGTTTTTCATTGTTTTCGTTTACTAATTCGTTACATAGTTAAACTAAAAAGGAAAGAAGATATAAAATTTATCTACTTATTATAAAACCGCTTAAGTAGTTACAACAATTCCTTTGAAATTTATAAGCTGTTATACAGATGAGGTTTCGGTTTGTAAGACGATATTTCAATTTATAACCACAACAGCTTATTATTGATCTACACTTGTTCGAAGTTACATTACTTTGATTGTTTACAATGAACTTTTAAGCACTTTCTCCAACCGCACTTCCCGACCACTCATGCAGATCTACAACCTGGACCCATTGGTATCGAGGTACATACATCATATTACATGTATCAATGACGTAACAGAACGTTGGCACGAAGAGCTGGCGGCAACCCTACCAGCCAACACGCACTCGCTACTCGTGAAGGCGATACCTACACTAGCGCTTTCTGGCGTGAGTAATTAAAACATTAATCATTGGATAGGCTAGGTGATCAGTGTTCACCGATAGTATAAACTACTAACTGCAGTTTATACTAACTACTACGTTGGTCTACCCTTCAGAGACCAAGACCTCACAGTGTTGTTCAGTGCCTTGTATATTGTATAAGTTCATAAATGAACGTAGCCTTGTTAGCCAAAAAGTGTTTAGGTAATGTAAGATAAACATTTCTCTCTTATCGAGTATGCTACTAACCGACAAACTTCAAAGCCTTGGACTAGTTACCTTAGACAAACGATGAAGCCTTGAACAAGATACCTTAGACAAACGATGAAGCCTTGGACTAGGTACCTTAGACAAACGATGAAGCCTTTGACTAGGTACCTTAGACAAACGATGAAGCCTTGGACTAGGTACCTTAGACAAACAATGAAGCCCTTAAGAAGTTGCTGAAAGTACACGAATAGATAAGATTAACATCACCAACTCGAACCACCTACAACAGATATATTGTCTATAAACAATAATAATGCTGCAAAAAGAATGGTATACTGTAACTAGATTAAAGATTGATTCGCTTTAAGATTGTGTCTTTTAATTTTTCCAAATTCTATTCGATTTGTCGGAATAAATGTCCAACTATTGTCATTTTAAAGAACGGTTTTAGTTAAATATAAAGAGAATCACACACTGTTCAGAAAATGAGTTATGGTGTTTTTCAAGATTCTATCCTGGGGCCTCTCATTTTTGCTTTTTACTTGAAATGTATACTATCCCTACTCAGTATTATCAAACTTGTTAAAATGAACTGCACCTTAATGCAGATTCTTCGAACTTAATTGTCTCTTTCAACAACAAAAGTAGACTAGAAACAATCTAATTTTGAACTAGAAAAACTCTAATAATTATTTATAAATAACAATTTGCGTTTCTACATTTCATTACATTAGGCTACAACAAATAAAACCACCCAGCTTAACAATATCATTGACTTAGAAAAGAATATCCAAGATCAACCATACTAAACTTTTACTACTGTCAGTTGAAAGTAAATATTGTTGGACTAATCAAATGAATCTCACTGTCTCAAGATTACATTCTTTTTTTCAGTAGAAATATTGAAATTCGTTTGCAGTGAATCTGTTTTAAAAATAATATTTTATGAACTCATACAATATCATCCATCAATGGCATGCTACACGAAGTCTTTAATAGGCTGTTAAACTTAAAAAAAAAAAAAAAAAAAAAAAATCAGGCACAGTAATTTTAAAATATAAATCTACAGAATTGTTAAAACATCATTGTTCTCCCCCTCCCCAATAAAAATTATTACTGTACGTGTATTATATATTTTAAAATGTAAAATGTGTGTTAAAGAATATGCATAACTTTAAAACACTGGTGATATTCATAATGGATAAATAAAAGTGTAAACATTTTAATTGTCCAGCCAGATCAAATTCCGAACTGTATTAAAAAGTAACATAATTTATTTGTGCTAATTATAGATCAACTGTGATTAGAAATAACAATACCAATGAAAATGCAGAATAAAGTACACAAGTATGCGGAAAGATGATCCAAACAAAAGTATTGTACAACAACTAATGATGAACATTAGCATTAGAAATGTTCAAGTTGCATTAATATTTGAAATGTTCAGTTACATTTCATCACCTCTCATATCGGTAAATTTAAAGTTATATTATTAAACTATAGCAAAATGAATAGCATTCTAAATCTAGATTTTCAATTGCTCTGAAAAAATACAAATTTTATCTTTAATTAATTCTTTTTATTTGTTTCATCAAAGTAAAAACACAACCCAATTAACATTGTAAAGGACGATATATAAATATAATAATTGAGTAGTTGTGTTTTCCTCCATTAATTAACCTCGTTTGATGAGGTAGGATGGTTTATATCAAACAAAATTTCACATAGTTTTTGAGAATTTTTTTAGATTAACTGTTTTTGATTAGAAGGAACCTTTATACGGGCATACCCTTAAGAGCTCTTGTTATTTTCTTGAAATACCACAGTACGTGAACGGGTTGGTGGGTCAATACCACTTTACGTAATCACTATTATTTCCTTGAAAATAATGTAGAAAATCTAAGATTTTGTTTGAATATTTTATACTTTTATTAAACATAAGCAGTTAAGAAATATTAACCTTAAAATAATAAAATATATATGTACTGTGAAGATGAACATTCAAGAAAATAAATCTATTCTTATCCTTGCATAAGGAATATAATAAATTACGATGTGCAAACATCCAACGAGAGAAATTACTTTTAACTTTGAAACTTAAAAACCCCTAAACGTAAAATTATGCATATAAGTATGTTGACATACATATTAAAATAAAAGGTTAAGTTGAAAGTTAGGCTATCATATTTTATGAATTATTATATCAATACATATTATAATGTATTTTTGGTAAATTTAACTTTTGATTCCATTTTAGAGCTAAAATACCTTTATACAAATTACGAAGAAAAATTAATAATTAAAAATGAAAGATTATTTGATGATGGGTAGAAAATAAATCATTGAGTCTCAGAGCGTGTCAATACAACGCAGATTCCAACAGGTTTGCATGCAAATGGAGTTTGAAAGCAGCACATTTTTGCAGCCAATCAAAGGCTTAAAAGAGAATCAGGGGTTCCACTTTGTACGGCACGGCTTGTAGACTTTGTTTGCCAGATCTGTGCTGGTCTGATTGGGTCCAGCGCTGCTAATCAACTTCCCCTCATCTCAGTCGAGGGGAAGGGGCTATGCCATTCTCTCATTTTTTTGAGAATTTTACATCTCACTTATTGCAGGGGTCGTTCAATTGTTTAGCTTTCGACTCCCTGAAGTACGAGGTATCGATTTAACCATTCGTTAATCAAACAGCTGAAGGAATTTGTTAGTCACTGTGTAGGAGTCAGTTGAAACAATTAAAAAAGCTCTGTGAAAAAATTGATTTTCTGCCTTTCCATCACTTTTTAAATATAACGGTTTAATTTTGTTCTCATAGGCTGTAGAGCTTATTTAAGCTTTATATTTGAACCTAAGGCATTGACATTTCGCATTGCGAATTCTAATCTAAAAAGCTAGCATATAAACATTTTGTTATGAAACTTACTCGCAGTTCACATGGTCCTGCAAGCCTGTGCGTCAAATAATTTCGACAAGTACCGTGGCCAACTCAGTTAGTTGGCGCTTCGAACATTGGACGTTGCACTTCGTTATCTGTAGCCTTAGCTATGGTAAATTGGGTAATTAATTGATAGATGCAATTTAATGAATAATAGTTATCCAACTTAGAGCGGAATAAGGTTAATAAATAAATTACTATTGTTTTTCTGTTACTAAAATACAATTAATAAATAACGTATGTTAAGAGCGTTGCAAATAATCACCATTTTAATACGAACTGTTGGGAAAATCAACAGAAACACAAGCGTTTCCTTCAGTCGTGAACATAAATTCAATATGAGAAAATCTACGACGATGAAGTACATACTGTGCAAGGTAGGCCCCCTCATACTCAAGATACGAATTTATTTAAACTTTTATAAATCTTCATTTTTGATTTATTTGTTTGATTACATTACGTTCGATTAAACTATTACATCCTACATTTAATTTTGTTTATTACCTTCACTGTTTCTCGCTAAAAGTATCAAATATACTGCAAATATGGCATTTGTTATACAGGAGATATATTACTGTACTATCATTTTGGAAGACAAATGATGCATTTCAAAATATACTCTTCACAACTTCATCAATTCCATTCCAGTTTTTACAGCTGAGCTAAGAAATCTGAAATATAGACTCATTTGAAGCGATCTATAAAATAAATTAAGATGCCCACTAATATGTTCCCGAGTGAGTCATATAGGTCGTGGTATAACACACACAACCGGCGTCCGACAATCGATTTATCATCTGTGATTTGTAGTTGGCACGGGCACTGTAATAAGTAGGCAGCACTCTCCGTCTACAGGCAAGCAGCGTTGACGAATTGTTAGCTTTGTTACAACACTAACTTGGCTTCTACTGGTGAACCTACTAATGTATATCCGAGTTACAAAAGTCGCGGTATAACTCACACAATCGATATGGATACAACCGGTGTCCGACAATCGATTTATCATCTGTGATTTGTAGTTGGCACGGCACTGTAATAAGTAGGCAGCACTCTCCGTCTACAGGCAAGCAGCGTTGACGAATTGTTAGCTTTGTTACGACTCTAACTTAGCTTTTACTGGTGAACCTTCTAATGTGTACCCGAGTTACAAAAGTTGCGGTATAACTCACACAATCTATATGTATACAACCGGTGTCCGACTATCGATTTATCATATGTGAGTTGTAGTTGGCACGGGCACTGTAATAAGTAGGCAGCACTCTCTGTCTACAGGCAAGCAGCGTTGACGAATTGTTAGCTTTGTTACGACTCTAACTTAGCTTCTACTGGTGAACCTTCTAATGTGTACCCGAGTTACAAAAGTTGCGGTATAACTCACACAATCGATATGGATACAACCGGTGTCCGACAATCAATTTATCATATGTGATTTGTCGTTGGCATGGACACTGTAATAGGTAGGCAGCACTCTCTGTCTACAGGCAAGCAACGTTGACGAATTGTTAGCTTTGTTACGACTCTAACTTAGCTTTTACTAGTGAAGCTTCTAATGTGTACCCGAGCTACAAAAGTCGCGGTATAACTCACACAATCGATATGGATACAACCGGTGTCCGACTATCGATTTATCATCTGTGATTTGTAGTTGGCACGGACACTGTAATAAGTAGGCAGCACTCTCTGTCTACAGGCAAGCAACGTTGACGAATTGTTAGCTTTGTTACAACACTAAGTTGGCTTCTACTGGTGAACCTACTAATGTATATCCGAGTTACAAAAGTCGTGGTATAACTCACACAATCGATATGGATACAACCGGTGTCCGACAAGCGATTTATCATCTGTGATTTGTAGTTGGCACGGACACTGTAATAAGTAGGCAGCACTCTCTGTCTACAGGCAAGCAGCGTTGACGAATTGTTAGCTTTGTTACAACACTAAGTTGGCTTCTACTGGTGAACCTACTAATGTATATCCGAGTTACAAAAGTCGCGGTATAACTCACACAATCGATATGGATACAACCGGTGTCCGACAAGCGATTTATCATCTGTGATTTGTAGTTGGCACGGACACTGTAATAAGTAGGCAGCACTCTCTGTCTACAGGCAAGCCACGTTGACGAATTGTTAGCTTTGTTACAACACTAAGTTGCCTTCTACTGGTGAACCTACTAATGTATATCCGAGTTACAAAAGTCGCGGTATAACTCACACAATCGATATGGATACAACCGGTGTCCGACAAGCGATTTATCATCTGTGATTTGTAGTTGGCACGGCACTGTAATAAGTAGGCAGCACTCTCTGTCTACAGGCAAGCCACGTTGACGAATTGTTAGCTTTGTTACAACACTAAGTTGCCTTCTACTGGTGAACCTACTAATGTATATCCGAGTTACAAAAGTCGCGGTATAACTCACACAATCGATATGGATACAACCGGTGTCCGACAATCGATTTATCATCTGTGATTTGTAGTTGGCACGGCACTGTAATAAGTAGGCAGCACTCTCTGTCTACAGGCAAGCAACGTTGACGAATTGTTAGCTTTGTTACAACACTAACTTGGCTTCTACTGGTGAACCTTCTAATGTATATCCGAGTTACAAAAGTTGCGGTATAACTCACACAATCGATATGGATACAACCGGTGTCCGACTATCGATTTATCATATGTGATTTGTAGTTGGCACGGCACTGTAATAAGTAGGCAGCACTCTCTGTCTACAGGCAAGCAACGTTGACGAATTGTTAGCTTTGTTACAACACTAACTTGGCTTCTACTGGTGAACCTTCTAATATGTAGCCGAGTTACAAAAGTCGCGGTATAACTCACACAATCGATATGGATACAACCGGTGTCCGACAATCGATTTATCATCTGTGATTTGTAGTTGGCACGGCACTGTAATAAGTAGGCAGCACTCTCTGTCTACTGGCAAGCAACGTTGACGAATTGTTAGCTTTGTTACAACACTAACTTGGCTTCTACTGGTGAACCTTCTAATGTATATCCGAGTTACAAAAGTCGCGGTATAACTCACACAATCGATATGGATACAACCGGTGTCCGACAATCGATTTATCATATGTGAGTTGTAGTTGGCACGGGCACTGTAATAAGTAGGCAGCACTCTCTGTCTACAGGCAAGCAACGTTGACGAATTGTTAGCTTTGTTACAACACTAACTTGGCTTCTACTGGTGAACCTTCTAATGTATATCCGAGTTACAAAAGTCGTGGTATAACTCACACAATCGATATGGATACAACCGGTGTCCGACAATCCATTTATCATCTGTGATTTGTAGTTGGCCCGGCACTGTAATAAGTAGGCAGCACTCTCTGTCTACAGGCAAGCAACGTTGACGAATTGTTA
Organism: Stictocephala bisonia; assembly: GCA_035578905.1. Taxonomy (NCBI): domain Eukaryota; kingdom Metazoa; phylum Arthropoda; class Insecta; order Hemiptera; family Membracidae; genus Stictocephala; species Stictocephala bisonia. The sequence continues at coordinate 1,110,602 of JAQJVL010000147.1, read as the reverse complement.
GCTTTGTTACAACACTAAGTTGGCTTCTACTGGTGAACCTACTAATATGTGCCTGAGTCATAAAGGTCACGGAATAACACACACAATCGATATAGATACAACTACCTCCCAATAATCGATTGATCATATGTGATTTCTAGTTGGCAGCGTACTGTAATAAGTAGGCAGCACTCTGTGTCTACTGGCGAGCAACTTTGACGAATTGTTAGCTTATTTGAAGTCTAACTTTTTTCTTAACTGTAGAAGAAGAAATTAAGTTTACTGACCAATATTTACAGTAATGAAACGTCTATAAAGTGACTTAATTTTCCTCCAAAATGTAAGTGTTTGGACTAATCTGTCTTTTCTGAGTTCTACTTGTACTATAGTTTCAAATATATTTGGATTTGTCTGTGTTTAGTTAGTTCAACTCACGTTCAAATAAGTTTGTTTTAATATTTCTGTGGTAGATGAGTTCAGTTATTTTATCTAATACAAGTGCGTTTGGATTTGTATGTCGTAAGTGAATTTAACTCTCGTTTTAAACATGAGATAATTTGGATTACTGTTGTACGTAATTTAACTTCTCATTTAAATTTGTAAAAAAAACTTCCCATGGATGTAATCGTGCTGAGAATGTACTTATTTTACCCAAGGAGAGAGTGAAGTATGAGGAAGGTCATCATGAGGAATCTTGCTGATATGAAGAAACAAGATACATAGAAAGAGGATAAAAAAAAGAAAAGAAAAACACTAAGAAGAATTAGATTACACTGAATAAATGAGAAAAACAATTCAATTATAAAAGAAATATGACAATAGTACGGTGGTAATTTTGAAAGAGAAATGAATATGAATATATAAGCATTTTCGTAAAAAAGGGATATATTTTTGTTGATTTTTAGTTGCATATTGTTTAATGTAACAGTAATTGGTAAATAATGGATTATTACATTTATAACTCTGTACCTTATGTATTTATTTATACCTTACTACCTCTATATACTTATATTTTATATACTTGCTACTCTATATACTTTATTTATTTATACTTATACTTCTATACCTTCTTTATTAAATTTATACCTCTAAACCTAAAAATCTCAAAGATTTATCCTATATTTAAGAAAGGAAATAAACAAGATTCTGGAAACTATCGACCTATATCAAATTTACCTACCATATCAAAGCTTCTAGAGAGAACCATATACAACCAAATTACACTTCATTAAGAAACAAATAACTTAATTACAATGAGCCAACTTTAGGAAAAATCTTGGCACTAATACAGCGATTGCTACACTCTGTGACGATATTGCCAATATCTGTGAGAGCAAGAAAACCGCATCCGGTCTTTTTATGGACCTTCGGAAAGCGTTCGACCCGCTGGACTTGGATATACTCCTTCAAAAAATCAAAAAAATAAACATTACAGTAAATGCATTAAAACCTTTTAAAAACTACCTAAAATACAGATACCAATATGTAGAAATTAACCATCAAATAAACAACACAATACTGACAACCCGATCTTAACTAAAAAAAATACAAAAGGCGTTCCAAAAGGATCCATATTAGGTCCTCTATTCTTCCTCGTCTATATCAATGACCTTCCAGAAAATTTGTCCGAAGAACATAAATGCATCCTTTTTGCAGACGACACAACCATCATAATACCAACAGAAAGAGTGGAAGACAAATTTTATCCTATCACTGAAACAGTAGATAAAGTTACATCAATATGCAATAGTCAGAAGCTGAAATTAAATACAAAACGACACATATAAATTTCATACTAAGCAATAGTTCCCAAAACGAAGAAGACTGTCCAGACTTGACCATTCCAACACAAGATTCTACAACATTTCTGGGCCTAATTGTGGACAAGAACCTATCATAGCAACATTACACTGAACACTTGTGTAAAAAATTAGCTTCTGCACACTACGCCATAAAAGGAATTTGTACCATAACAAATAAAGAAATCTTAATAATAGCCCATCATTCACTTTTCACATCTCATCTCTGATACGATATTGCAGCACGGGGATTAACATCAGCAACCAATATGGAAAAATACTCATTATACAGAAGAAAACATTAAGAACAATATGCAGAAAAAACTACGTTGAACATTGCAACCCCTCTTTTTATGCAACTTAAAATCCTGATCGTTTTCCACAATATATCCCAGAAACTATAATCTTAGAAAAAAAAAAAAAAAAAACCATTCCAACACTTAGATCAGAACATTACAATTACAACATAAGAAATAAAAACAGTATAAACCTGCCTCAGCACAAACTTAAAAAATATACGTATCAACATTCCAACCTATACAGGATCTAAATTTATGAATCTCCTTCCCGATTAAATTGAAAAAAATTACAAAGTACAACACACTTTTCAAAACACTAGAGCATAATTAGCATAGCTCATAAATAGACCTTATTACTCAATAAAGGCATTTATTGAAGAACACACTTATAAACACTTCCATACGGCTAGTTACAGTAGTGCTACACGGAGAGTGCGCTCGTAAGATTCTATTGGTGAAGAAGTGACGAATCCCCAATCCAAGGATTGTGGTGAAGAAAGAAGAGGTAAAAAGTATAGTATTTCTTAGGTTATAAAGGTTTAGTTAAGGCTAAGGCACAGGACTGCGGAGGACAATTTCCAAGGTTCTAATCCCTACTGAGCTAATGGTCGATACTTCACTCGTTGAATAGCTTTCAAGCACAAGCCTGCACGCCCATGTGAAATGTGGAAAAAATATCAGAGTGAGAATTCCAGTATCAGAAAATTAAGTTACATCCTATTCATTTCAAATGGAAACACAAAACTTTATCTTAATTAACCTCAATCTATTCAAGTTGTATCTAGGTGTTGTGGACCTGATTGCCTTCGTTAATAGACTCGTTGTAGAAGTGGGCGAATCGTTCTTCTGATGAACTTGAACTTGTCGGGTGACAATGAGGTACCTAGTATGCTACCAGCACGCTCCCCAGTAGGTAATGACCTGGTAACTCTATAATGACCAACAATTTGGCTGGTAGATGCTAATTTACCAATCAGCGTCCGCTCCCTTCCCGCCACTCAAGGGCTCTTCTTCTTTCACGATACACTTTCTATCGTGTAAATGACATTATTGGAAAACACTGAGTCGATTTTATTTAATTAAGTTTAGATATATTCTTCTATTCATAAGGTAGAAGTAAAATAATTTATCGGGTACATATTATAAGGAATTGTTTATGTACTCCGTATCGTACAGCACCATTTTATAATTGACGAACAAGTAAAGGATTGACACTAAAGTTCACAAGGGATATAATAGAAGAATTATGGACGTGGCAAATATGATGAAATTGGTGGCACTCGAGGTGCGACATGGACTACCTGTGTTAATCCCAGCGACCCAAAGGGCCATAAAACTGGCACTCGAGGTGCGACATGCCACCTCAGGTAGCCCGGCGAAGGGTTGCGGGGTTGTAGACGCGCTCTCTCTCTCTGTGTCTATAAATATATATACATATTTTTTGAATATATATGTTTGGAACTAAGCAACATTTTCTGTGAGGCTTTGAAACAACAAAATTGTTCGACTGTTGATTGATTTATTACGTATATATTTTCAACCTAACCTAACCTAACCTAACCCACCCGCCCACCCATACACGTACGGTGGTACTAACCCACCCACCCACCTATGCACGTACGGTGGTACTAACCCACCCGCCCACCTATGCACGTACGGTGGTACTAACCCACCCACCCACCTATACACGTACGGTGGTACTAACTCGCCATGTCGCACCTCGAGTGTTAGTTTTGGGTTCTCTTTCGCTGCATGTCGCACCTCGAGTGTCCAATTATGACCCTCAGGTAGTCCATGTCGCACCTCGGGTGCCCCCATGAAATTATAGATCCAATTTCAACGACAACTCCTTGAAAAGGATCATTACAAAATTATAATGACTTTATTATAATATTGATCAGATTTTATTTTGACACGCCTTTTTCCGGAGTGAGGGGGTTTAACTTTTGCTTAGTGTCAAAATATTTTAATTAAGTATTATATTATTCATTTAAGCACCGCACAAGAAAATTTTTTAAAAACATTTAACAATGCTTAGATGTGTTTTTCTCCCATGTTAAGTCAGATATTAATTTATCAATTTTAATATTTGATAATATAATGCATGGTCGGTAGCTTAGTTGGTTAAATCTCAGCTTCATAAGCTACAGGTTCTCAGTTCAATCCCAATCAGAGTCGTAACACACTTTGAAAGGGATCAGCTGATAACCACCGGCTATCAGTATAAAGTAGCTTTGACCGAGGTTCTTTTGTCAGAAAATCATTAATATCAAAAGGAAATAGCAAAACGTCTCAATAAGTTTGCATCTAAAAAATCTGTAAGCAGGGTTATGTTGGCTTCTGATATAATGAATTTTACCAATTTTAGCGAATTGGAAAATGTAGCCGTAAACGTAAAATGAATTAAAAATTAAAAAGAAAACTCAAGAACTTTGCTATCAAAAACAGAGGAAGTACCAAGAAGCAGTTGGCAAAGGAAATGAAAGCATATGTGGTCAATGTTTCGCCCAGAACTTTCTACGAACCCTTAAAGAGAAAGGCCTAAATGCAAGACGACCTCGAAAGATGCAGAAGATAACACCAGCCGTGGCTAAAAAGCGCTTGCAGTGGGTAAAAGGCCTAAAACACGGGACTCAGAATTTTCATTCTATTCCAGTGTTTCTTCCAAACATTCTAAGTCCAGTGTTTTAGCCCTTTTGCCCACTCCAAGCGCTTTTTCTGGTGTTATCTTCTGCTTTTTTCGAGGTCGTCTTGTATTTAGATCTTTCTCTTTAAGGGATCGTAGAATAGTTCTGGGTGAAACATTGACCACAGATGCTTTTATTTCCTTTACCAACTGCTTCTTGGTACTTCCTCTGTTTTTGATAGCAAAGTTCTTGAGTTTTCTTTTCAATTTTGTATTCATTTTACATTTACGACCACATTTTCCAATTCGCTCAGATTTGTAAAGTTCATTATTATTGGAAGCCAACTTAACCCTGCTTACATATTTTTTATATGTATTGAGTCGTTTTGCTATTTCCTTTTGATATCAATGATTTTCTTCCAAAAGAACCTTGGTCATAGCTACTTTATTAGGTGATAAACCTGCAATTTAACCCATTTAATAAAACAGTTGCTTGCAGTTATTTTACACAGTAAAATGACACAGAAATGCTGAATTATATCACAAAATCTGATACACTACTATTGTTAAAATATCACTATATGACAACCTCTAGCACATCAAAGCATATTAAAACACAAGTAGTGGTTTTGAGGTTATCAAAGCACACATGGTAAGAAAACATATGATTTCATTGTTGTTGCTTTTTTTTGGATAGAGTAACCTTTCATCTTAGCCTATTACATGTTATTTAAGAAACTTGTCAATGATTTCAAAATCTACACGTGAGATGTATGATCTGGGTAAACTTAATATAAATCATTGATAGTAATATTAAAAGAATATCTTTGAATGTATTTTCTTAATAATGTGACTCGAGGGTTAAGAATATTTTTTGTGGTTTTGTTCTATTAGTATTAAGCATTGATTTTAAAGAATATCTTTTAACACTAGATTAGCCACGGCAAGTCTTACACCCGATGTGCACATTTTAACATGACTTCAATTTATATATACCATAAAGTTAGTCAAATATGCAGTTGAAGTACGTACGTATCTTCAAATGTATATTTAACATCACAAGAATTCTTTGAGGAATAATAAAGATATGTTAAGAATAATATGTTAAGAAAATATCTGAATCCCTCTTGAACATTTCTGTTTGGTATGAATGGAGTGCGAAAATACGGTTTTCGGATTTTATCTGAGCACTGCTGCGATTATAACTCTCATTTGTTATCCGTTGGAAATATTATCTTGCTACTATAGTATCTGAAAACGTACTTGAAAAAAAAAAAACATTATTAACTATTATCTGCTAGAGTGGGGAGGAGGGAGAGATGTGTACGAAGAGATACAAATGGTACAGTTGTATGTAAATGAATAAGTTTAATGTAATTGATATTCTCAAACTGTAAATTCATTTTAACAGTTAGTAACAAGTTATTTACATTATTGTAGCAAACTACGAAAATTATTACTTTAACCCTATTCTCTACTTAACTGTTCTTAGTAGTTGTCATAAAGGTCATATTTTTTTATGTACCATTAGTTTCTATAAGACTATACTGTATTAGACATTACCTAAGTTAAATTTTAGTAAACTATTTTTATGTGCATCCTACACTTACATTACACATATAAGTCACCTGGTGATTCTTAAGTTTAAAAAATTACGTAGCTTACATATTCCGATATATTTTGCATACCGTATATATTGAATCGTAATTAGGTAGCAGTGGAAATACTGTATTTAAAACATTCGATGTCTGTTTTCATCGAGTTCATTAAGTCAGTGTAATAACTTTGCTATTTTAGATCTCGAAAGAAAAGTTCGAATTGGCCAAAAACGTTTTGATTATGTAAACCAAATCAGACTCATCACAGCGGATACCTTAATTTGGCCTCAGTTCCCTTGGCTGGCTCGTCGGAAAGGAATAGTCAGTCACTCCATAAAGTGGAATCGGCAATTGCGCCACCTTTGAAACTACATTCTCATCGGCACAAGAATTCTCGTAAAATGCCTATAAACTCGTAAAACCCCCAAACCGAGTTAGAGGTATATTTAAACGGCTCTGAGAGCCCGTAAAGGAAATATATTCGCTGGACAAGTCGTGAATCTGCCCTTGACGGGCACGCCTGTCACCTAATGTCCTGGATGGGCCAGGCAGTAAAGGCCTCCAGCTATCAGATAAGGATCACCATTAATACGCATTAAGATACAAATCTACTCTTCCTCGCCTCTGATTAAGTTTTATTCCTTTTTAAATTTCGTCTCTTTTAGGACAACGTTTAAGGGCCGGAGTTCATGATTTATAAACACTTACTTAGTCCGAACCACAGGATCGTTTGTTTTATGGTTTAAAGGTTGAGATCACCTGTCGTGTGCGAGTAGGACTAGGTAACTCAGTCGATTAATGAGGTTGAAGCCAATTAGACAGAAATGTGATTAGTTTAAGGCCATGTAACATGGGCCAAACGGTGTAAAATGGGTTTAAGCTTGAGGAATGTTTGTTTGTGATAGATTGCCTAGTAAAACTATTCTAGTAAGATGTTGGCCTGTTAAGAAACTGCACGGAGTACGTGGAATTGGATGTTGAGCCACTTGTACACTGGCTAAATGACACAGCACGAAGTTATGGAGTCGTGGTAGTGGATGATGGTTCGTGGAATGTTGACCTGGTGACACAGCATGGGGGAGAAGTAGAGGAGTTGTGGGATCTAAGGAACAGTGGACTAGTGACAGAACACGAAGTGATGGAGTCGTAATTGGATGTAGTTATACCCCAAGGAAGCGTTTTTGGAGTAGTTGACCTGTGATGTATCTCCGGTGTCATGTTAGAGTAATGCAGAGCATGAAGTAGTTAAGTTATTGTATTCAGATACATTTATCTTTCCTCTGAAGGAAAATTAATTATCATTATCTTTCTTAACTACACGACAACTCTGCCTGAACTTACCTACTCTAAGTAAAGTACGTATCTGAAGATGAAGACTGTATGGTAGAATACCACAGCAGTACGAAGTAATTATATCGTTATAATGTCGTTATTGTATAGTTAGATATGCGACACATATGCCGAAAAAAATAATTTTGGATTAGAACAAGATTTGCCTGGACATAATATATTTTGAAGGTGTTGCTGAAAGTTTCGACTATCTTGGGGAGGATACATTCACCATAAAACCATTGTTAAATGGGCTAATATTTCACGAATTTTTCTGAAAAAAATATTTTAAAAAAATAAATTTTGTAGAGTTTTAATTTAGAATGTTGATTGCTTAGCATATTTATTTTTTTTTTTATACAACAGCTATAAAAAAATTTGCTCTAATTTGAAAAATTAGTTGACACATTAATGGCGAAAAATTACAAAAAACAAAAAGCAATCGAGATTGTGTATTTATTTAAGAGTTTGATAAAATTTAGATGGTTAAAATCAGCTAGTGAACAAACACGACTGTAAAGTTCTTACAGTGGAGTTATATTTTTATCATTTTGAAAAAAAATGAACATTGGTCTTATGGTCAGCAGATTCGTGCTAGACGGAGATAACCAGTCTTTCTGATCACTCTAGCCTCCCCTCCCCCCCTACCACCTTAAGCTGTATCCAAATGGGGTATTGAACAAATCTTTTCTGCATATGGATAAGGGGTCTACCGGTGTGCAATACCACAGCAGCAGGAGTCAAGGCCAGAAAGAAGTACGGGAGACTCCAAGGATGTACGTGCAAGACTACGACCTTGGGTTAGCCCATACATTTGTATTCGCCTTTGGTTCGACGAGAATGCTTATGGCATGTCTATAATGCCATAATCACTCCTGGCAGATTTCCAATCAGACAGGACTGATGAGAATTCACCGATAACGTTATTATCTCAGAACTATTCTAAATACTTACACAACACATTCAATTAACTATTGTTAAATTAACGAAACCGTAAAATATGATAATTTTATCATAAATAAAAGAAACTTCTGTAAATGAATAAATTAATACATTAAACTTGGATATTTTGCGTTGTACGACAAATATAACGTTTGACTCCCAGTTTCTAGTAAATTTATTCGGTTTTTAGGGATGAATACATAACTTATTTATGTGATTTACCTGTTTAACTTATGGAGAAGGCTAAACCCAGTGGTATTGCGCAATACTTTCTCTAATTCGTCCACATAAACTCGTACAAGTCTAACATTACACGGCTGGTCCCGCACTGCACTTCATTCCATTGTTCTTTTCATTGTTTGGGTGTGTGCACCACTATGAGTAGACTATCAACAAAATTAGTTTTATGATTTACTATATAATGTTTATAACCGAACCTGTAGATAACTTCGTACGCTCGCCATTGCTCTGTTGTACGTATGACGAATAGATCCTTGAAGTAAATTTTTTGGAAAAATTTGTTTTGTTTCTATCTTGCTAAATACTTTTCAATCAATGAACTGGTAGTGCTATGAAAATGTTGGTATAAATTGAACACTTAAGCTTTGATGTAAATCAATAGTTCACAAATTATCTGTGACAAAATGAACGTCTTACGTATAACTAATTAAAATAAATTTTTTTATCCACATAGTCTAAGTAAAGTAAACGTGATTTGCCCAAAGCGATCATCATACTATTTACGCATTTTGTACATATATTGTAATATATTTGTGTTCTATGACTTTTCATTGTATTGTATTTGTACCAACACGGGGTATGCTGATTAAGAAATTATATAAAAAACATGACTATACTATAATAAATAAGTATTATATTAATGAGTGAGCAAATTTAAATACATATTAACTACTGTACGTGTGTGATGTATCGACTTATGTTATGCATGGCTACTAAGGAGTGTGCAGGGTTGTCTTGCCTTGACTCGTTACTTGAAAACTGATCTATCCTGAAGGCCCTGGGGGCTTTATCTGTGGTGAACTATAATTGACCCCACTGGCCTTGGAACCCAATTGAGCAATGGTCTTCATTTCTTTGCTGATTTTTTCTCTTTTAGCCACACTGTTTACGATACCAGTGTGCCTAATATAAATTTATTTGGTAGACAACTTTTTGGACCTTTTCCGTTAATTCACTGCCACTACTTTTTCCGTTACTTCACTGCCATGAGTTTTTTTATTGGAATTACGGTTAGGTAAGGTTAGTAGGTTAGGCTAGGTTTGTTGGCTACTTAACTGGAGGCTGATCACAAACTGGTAAATCCAATGATTGACTTACCGCCGAATGCGCCCTCCGTGTGTAAGTTCTTGGAAAGTGATAAGATAAGGCTAGCGATTTCGGATTCCTAGCGGGTAAGGAATACCACAGTGAACGTAAAAATGATTGGTGAATAGTTTTTAGAGCAATAGAATTATGAAGTGATAGTGAATAAACGGTAAAAAAGTAGTAGTGAAATAACGGAAAAGATAAAAAATTTGTATTTTATATACTTACAATATTTTGAGTTTTTGTAAGATAAATTGTTGAACCATATTATACAGTTTGTGAGAAAGTATTTAACATAGTTTATTAACTAACGCAAAGGTAATAGTAGTGCAAGAAACTGAACTAGTTCGCCACCGTCATTTTCGAGCTACTGATGAGTAGCAAAGGTGGTTGTCACTCAAAAGTTGACAGTTCAAGCAGTAAAATTCATTGAAAATATACAAAAAAGGGGACATTGGCCCTTGTCAAAGGTGAAACAATCTATAAACTCCAATGTTGTACAAAAGAATGTGACTGAATTATATAATAAAGAAGCTAAAGTCGTTGTAACAAGGTTTTTTAATTTTAATAGCAACTAGAACCAAGAAAACGTTCAAAATTAATAAATACTGTAGATTTTAAATCTAAATGAAATACTTTTTAAATATCTTAGAACTTAGGCTTAAGCTGCCGGTTTCATAACTAGAGTCTATATTCCACTGAGGATGTCACATCACAGTATGGGTGAAATGTTTGGTTACTTTGTAAATAATGTACATAGCACTTTGACGTGGTTATCACAGGAAAATATAGATTCTAGTTTTTAAATGTGGTTAGATATTAGAGAATAACAACTACTTATTCGGTATTAGAGAATAACTTTATAACCCGTACAATTTTATGGTGAACTCTCCAATTCGAAACGTGAAATAAACGGAATATTTTGTTAAAAAATATATAAAAACTGACAAAATCTGTAGTTTTTTCAATGTTATTCCTAGGAATTTCGTACCTATTCGTAATAATTTCGAGGAAGCCAAAAGGAATAGTTATTTATTATTACTATATCTAACATGTCTGTCAAAAACACACTACAATCTAAAAAGACACTCTATTTCTTTAATTTTCCAACGTAGTCTTCGCAGAATCTCCTTTAAAAGTAATTATTTACACATTTAGCACTTATGATGGACCACAAGAAGGTTTTTTTAGCATTAGTATTTACAAAGTAAAAGAATTTTAACATAAACCACTTTAAAATAGGCATTTCACGTATCACTATTTTATATTATAGTCCTCTAAAAGGACAGTTTCACAACATTAAAAAAAAGTTTTTATGAAAACCCCTTAGCAAATTTATTCACAATTTTAAATAATATAGTAATCTAGACGAATGCAAAGTTAGGTTTTCACACAATATCATATTTTTTCAAAATACGACAAAGAGGTTCTTCACATGTCTGTATTTAATACTGTAGTTTTCTAAAATACCACAAAAGAGGTTCCTCACATGTCAGTATGTTAATTAAATACTATGGATTAATTTTTAAAGACCAAAGAGAAGTTTTTTCACATGTCTCCTTTAGTACTACAGTTTTCTAAAAGTCAACAAAACTGGATTTTCACATTTATGTATTTAATAGTCTACTCTATGTTTTCATGAAAGTTAACGATTTTTCACATGTCTATATGTAATACTATAGTTTTTCTAAAAGACAACAAAAGAGATTCTCCACGTATCTGTACTTAATAGTGAGTTTAGGTTCTAAAGACCACAAAATAGGTTATTCACGTATCTGTACTTAATAGTTAGTTTGGTTTCTAAAGACCACAAAAGAGGTTATTCACATATCTGTACTTAATAGTGAGTTTAGGTTCTAAAGACCACAAAAGAGGTTATTCACATATCTGTACTTAATAGTTAGTTTGGTTTCTAAAGACCACAAAAGGTTATTCACATATCTGTACTTAATAGTTAGTTTGGTTTCTAAAGACCACAAAAGAGGTTATTCACATATCTGTACTTAATAGTTAGTCTAGTTTCTAAAGACCACAAAAGAGGTTATTCACATATCTGTACTTAATAGTTAGTTTGGTTTCTAAAGACCACAAAAGAGGTTATTCACACATCTGTACTTAATAGTTAGTCTAGTTTCTAAATACCACAAAAGAGGTTATTCACACATCTGTACTTAATAGTTAGTCTAGTTTCTAAATACCACAAAAGAGGTTATTCACATATCTGTACTTAATAGTTAGTTTGGTTTCTAAAGACCACAAAAGAGGTTATTCACATGTCTGTATTTACTATTCCAGGCAGTTTTCTAAAAAACAACAAAAGAGTTTTTATTAACTGTCCTAAAATAGTGGGTCTAGTAATAATCAATATGGAACCTCCAAAAATGCTTCATTAATCACATTTGAGTCTTTATATTCGTCTTTAATATGGTATGTAGTGGGATATGAACCAAAAAGAGATTATTCTGCGTCAGTGCCTAATATAGTAGTCAATGTTTTTCAGGGAAACCTTGAAGAATATTCTTTTTCATCAATCTTTAGATTCAGTAGGCATGTTTCGAGACAAAACATAAGATTGTTTCGGAGTTTCTACACTGGTCACCATCCATCAAGCTGCCTTTCTCCAATCCCCCGCGGAGTCGCCAATTTGTCAAAACTAAGTAGCAAACTCTTACAATATTAGTTTTAGAAATCTCGTACGAGTGAGTGAAAGTGAAGCCTCCGCATCTTCAGCAGGAAGCGAGGATTGCTCCTGTGGAAGACCACAACGGTCCATCTTACTGAGTTACATAACGTGATTGAAATATCCCAATCAGCGGATTAGCTACGTGAGGTATTACTGCGTCATTCATTGCGTCATCATTGATGACATCGTATCTCGTGCTGTAATCCACCTACTTGTGGCTACAAGATACGATCAAATTGATCAAGGAAAGCAATACAATTTCGCACTCAGTAAATAGATAGCAGTAAATTATCATTATAAAATAAATATGAACATTATATGTAAAAATGCTTCAACCGGGTGATATGTGATTTTTTACCCAATAGCACGTCTCTATGTGCACACATTGAGATCCTTCCAACCCACTTTTCAAACAAAATAAATTTAAAAATCTTTCCCACCTGGCTTACGACATGATATATTGCAAAAAGTATTTATCTAGTACATTTTAACTTACCTTATGTTTTAAATTTTTAATAAATAGGCGAAAGAGAACACTTATAGTCCTTAAGGTTATTTATTTAGATTTATATTTGTTATTTATTTATTTTTATAATACTTATTTGTTTTTGTACTTGTTAGTTGTTATTTATTTATTTTTATAGTTTGTTGATGTTTTCTAATTTTATTTTTTGTTGCCTGTAGTATATCGATTTGTTTAAAGCTTTAAATTAAAATTAGAAGATAAAACTGAAAATTATGAATATTACGTTAAATAATCGTATATTTGATATTTTTTCAAGTACTTATTTTTTTAAATTGTAAGTCCTTATGCATGTTTAAAGTGTTTTTCTATTATTTATTGTATTTATTGTTATTATATTTTTAGTAGTATGTTGTGCATTTAGATGTTGATAATGAACTTGGACGTTACCCACAAGATATATTATTTTGTATTACACGTATGTACTACCCCAATGTTATTGGGTATATAACCTGTATTGTGGCAAGTAAATGTATAAAATAAAATAAACACTACAATTGCTAGTTTTCTATTCAATAATTTATCACCTGAAACAGCTAAGGCCTACTCAATCAGAAGGTCCATGAGAGTTGATTTGCTACAAAGAATGAGGAGTGATAGATCACCATTCACATACTAGTGTGGACTGGACTGTAGTCTGCCACAGAATCTCAGACCACACTCAGTCCACAAACGCTCAACGCCCTGCAAAGCGGACAGTCCACAAAATACAGTAAACAGTATGGCACTGTTTAATCTGGAGATGACAAATCTCTATGTACTTAGTTTATATATGGCTATGGAGCTGGCAAATTTCAGCATGAGTGATTTAGGATGGCGTTATTAAAGGACAACATTAATGATGGAGACTTTTGGTTTTTGAAAGACTAAGAATATAATGCTGCATAAAGGTCTACTAGTGGAGGTGTGCAATAAGCCAAAATGTATAGAAGAATTGGCTGAAATACAAAATTCTAGACTTCTCTCAGGGAAAAAATCTTGAAAAAATCGTAAACAACAAGCTTCAGTAACTTATGAATATCCCAATTTGCCTCATCCATTTTTACGATCGCTTTCCACTCTGTTTAGTACATTGAGCTACTATTAACTGAGCTTTCATTAACTAGCTGTTTTGTAACATAGCCAGTAGTTAGACCTATGTAATATATCATTCATCAAAGTTATGTAACGGCCTAAGTATGATACGTGGGCTACTGACCTGAGCGGCCTCTAGCGCAACCGCCTCATTAAATATAGCAAATGAGCATAAAAACTTTCAAATGCTGCTGACGCTGTATGAGTTAATGAATCAAGTTGCGTACTGCCTCGATATTAATTATTTTTTCTATGGCGTCCCAATTAACTTATTAAGGTTGAATGCGATTGTATAACGTAAGCAAAGATTGCTTCATGGTTGCTTTTAAATTTCGTGTCACTGAAAGTATGTATTGATAAAATTACGGAGTGGAACGGTAGGCCTTTTATTGAATATTTCTATGGTTCTAATTTATTTCTTCGCGCCATGTTTTTGGGAAAATCACTTTATCTAAGAGCATTTGTCCTTCAACCTCTATGGTATAATTTTATCCATTTACAAAAGTAAGCGTCATATAATTTGTTACATTGTATTTTTTCACTGTGTCATACAACATTTTTTTAAATAATGGCAATGAGGTCGCAAGATACTTTATTAATTATGCCTAATTCAGAATATTTATCAGAATACCCTGACAAAAATATTCATACGGTATTGTTTATCTGTCTTACATTATGTATTTACCAGTTAAGTTTGAAGGAATAACACAGAATTAGTAACATTTTTATGTGACTAATAGAATACATTTGAGAAATAGAGTTTTGTTGGAATTACCTCTACTCGACAGAAATATTTGAAACAAAGAAAGAAAAGGAGTTGAACTTTAAATGGTATTTCAGCTATTAATATTAGTATAATTACATTTCTAGGGAGCGTAATAATTCCATTTAGACTAATTGTCTTTCAACTCATCTGTTATTAAACATCGCAGGAACAATTTTCTAAGATGCTTATATTATTCCTCTTGTTAAACGTTGATGATTATTTTTTTATGAATTGTGAATCTTATACAATGGCAGTAGTTCTTCTGGAAGTCGGGTTTTAAATGAACCAGTGACTAAATATTGAACACGAGGTTGAACTTATGTCAATGAGTACGGATGACGTACGTAGTCTAGCTACTTGCTGGCATCAAGTTATTCGTAGACCTGTAAAGTTTATAATTGCCCTGTCATCTTGGCGGTGAAAGGACTTACTTTTATCGGAATTCTTGGACAAACTTTCGTGGAATCCAAACCACGTGGTAGGCCTGTATGTAGGGTTGCCATTCGTCCGTATTTTGTACGGGCTGTTTGTATTTTACGTTCAGTGTCTGTGTCCGTTCCGTACAAAGCAAAAACGTGGAGATGTCCGTATTTTTCGTTCTTTTAGCATTAAAAATATATTTTAAATATTTAATATTATTAAAAAGACAAACATATATTACTATTACTTTGGACAATCGTCAGTCAACAATTGTGAGAAGTTGTGTGTTGTATGATGACTCATATACTATGTACTATTGTACTATCACATACTTCTCTCCCCTTAAATAAAGATTTTTGAAAAATCTTGAACTTAGCCGAAAATAAGTATGAAATTTTTGAAATAGTGTTGGAGTTTGATCTTTCTCTAACCGTTACTTTGGCACAAGTTGATCGAGTTTTTTTACTAATGAAAAATGTCTAGACACCCGATCGGAATAGGAGAAGAGGTCGAACCTATTCTGAGCAGTTAACAGTGACATGTCATGTACTGATTTTTTTGATGCCATTAAAAACTATGGTTCTTTACTTAAAAAAGTAATCTCTTTAGAAAAATATTACCTGTTTTAGCCTTCAGCCAGTACAACTAGTACAATTGATGACTATACATTTTAAATTTTATGACAAGAAGATTTATGACAATTTATTGAGTTCGGCCAAACTTAAACTTAAAGAACTATTTTTTAAAGTATACAACAAATGTCTGTTAGTATTGTACTGAATTACTCTAAAAACTTAAAATAAATCATAGTTGTAATATTAATATTAAATATTACAATGTCGTTAATTTAATTTTCCCAATTTAACAACTATGATACTACTACTATAGTCGGGTGGGTCCATCAAGACGTAGAATAGGTGGGTGGGTAAATTAATTTTGTATTGGGTTGGAGAATGGGTCCTTCAGGACATAAGCTAAGCAGGTGGATGGTCACATTAAGAAGAAGCTGATGATGTAAGCTGGGTGGGTCTATGAAAAGGTAGGATGAGGAATAGTTCTTTAAGTTGACCTGGGTGGGTAGGTTCTTTAAAACACAGGCTGGATGGGTGGGTGTTCTTTAACTCCTAGGATGGGTGGGTGGGTGCAGTTATTAGGACATATACGGATTTGTTTTTTAACTTAAGTTTCAAAACTTTCTTGTCATGAACTGATTTTAGTTAAAATAAAAACAAAGTAGTAGCGATTTACTTTTATTAAAACTTGAATCAAATTACAGAGCCATTAGAAATGACAATTAATTAAACACTAATAATTATAAGAGTCAACATTTCTTTTATTAACGCTGTAATCAGCGTTTTTATGTAGACTGTTAAACTTTAGCTAAAACACAGTACGAACTTATCATCCGAACTAAAACGTTACATTTAAATTGGGCGAAATTAAAGAAAGTTCTAAACCTGTTTGACTTATAAAATTAACTTTGAGCAAAGAGTCACTTAATTTATAATAGCCCAAGGAGTAATTTCAGATTCACTTCATTTAGCCTGTGTCACGCTCAGCCTCGCGGGTGTTAGTCCTTTATGCAAAACACTCTCTGACGGTTAATATTTTGTTTAAGGTCAACCTGCATAACTGTAAATGTACTTTTAAAAGACTTCCTTCGTTTATAACCATGTTTTATGTTTTGTGCTGTTTCAGTAAAAAACATTGTTTTAAATATGTTGTTTTCTTCAAGCTTAATTGAGAATTTTCGGCAAATTTAATTAAAAAAAAAACTGGTTACAACTAAAATAAACTTCTTCAAAATTTATGTTTAAAATGAACTTGAATATTGCATTAAAAGTTAAGCACGTATTTACATAATCTAAAATGCATTTTTATATTGGTTTAAGATTAGTACATATACTATATGTAAAATTTTTCTAACGGCTCTAAAATACACTTTATTAATAGTGAATGCTAGTATTTAATGGGAGATTTTGTATATGTTTTTAAAATTATGAAACTAAAAATATTTATTAAGGAACGTAAGGTATTGAAGATGATATAAAAACCAGGAACAAACCAATTATTTAATCATTAATTTTATTTATTAATTCTTATGTGCATTATACTTCACGACAAAATATAAATAAAATCACGATTCTTAAAAATATGTTTCCAATATGATTTTTATGATATTTTACTTTTTTCTGAATGTGTTGTTAATGTAATACATTGGATCAATGTTCTAGTGCTAACATCTAGTTATAGTTTCTTATGTCAGGAAAGTCAAGTAATTATAGAAACATTTTTAATTATTGATTGTATTAAGGAATCAAGTTAATAACGATTTTGTGGCTCTAACAATCAGGAACTTGAGAAAGTTCTTAGTCAACATAAACTATGAATAGCTATTGACTAATAATGGATATTTTGGGCGTAGTTATTATTACATTCACAATATTAGTTAGGAATTTAGTTCCAGGCCAAATTTGACAGATATACCATCTTTTATATATGTTATATTTGTAGCTATTGATCACATATCTATGATCACTTAATATTTATTTTTATCATGAATTTTTTCAACAAAAGTAAAAAATGTTAGAAAGGAAACCGAAGAAAAATTAATTTCACTGTTTATATATTGTTATATTAGATATTTTCGAATAAACTATAAAGAAAACAATTAGAATAAATAAATAAATATATATATATATATATATATATATATATATATATATATATATATATATATATTCCAGTGACAACCATGTCAAGGTGCTAGCTACACTATTAACACTATTATAAAAAATAAAACGATTTTAATATTGTGTAGGCATCGATATTATTTATTACCATATTCTTACTTACTATTGCTGAAAACCCTTTCACCTAACCAGGGGCGTACCCAGGGGGCTACGGAGCCCAGCCCTCCAAAGCTATTTTTTTTTTTTAAGAAACAAAGGGAAGCATTTCTCAACAATAACTGTAATGGGCAATAGTTGAAAATAGTCACTTCATCATTATAGAGGGTAGCCCTTTCTTCATAAATTTAATCATTTGTAAGCTTAAGTACTTGTATGTATCATTATACATAATGTACAAATAAAGATAATTTGAGTTTGAATTTTAGTTTGAATGACGATTTTTACATGTGTCAGTCGGCCCCCTCCAAACACTAACCCTGGGTACGCCCCTGCATCTGACCCATTCATATTTACGACTCTCACTATAGTCTGAGCTTCTGAGCAAGTTACCTAATATTTTACATTTTATAAGTGTTGAAGAACTCCAAAAACCTTGTTTGGAGCATTTTTTTAGAAAGAGATATTAAAATCCAACTGATTAAATACAGTATTTTCTACATATGCTAATAATAAAAAATAAACAAAAGAAAGGCTGAATTTAGGTTAATTAGGATAGGTTGAGTTACGTAGATAAGATTATGTTCGGTAGGAAGGTTCTTGTCGTGACGAGGCTATTACTCCAGAGACCTGGTCCTAAACTGGTGTAAACGTACATAGGCCTATTGTCTGATATACAGTATATTTACATAATACAGGGTGAGAAAAAAATATGAAACGCTTTTACAACCTTTTTATCACTTCACTTGTAAAAGTGAAAACCTGTACATGATCAAAATTACAAAGAATGTACTTTTCGACGCCATTAGTGACGGTTTCATATTTTCTGGGGGAGTCGGCCTACGAGGAGTTGAACGAAAGTTTTCATTGTATCCTTGGTCGAGTTTGGTATCAAATTAAAGGTCTATTCAAGTATTCAAGAGAAATTAATTCCCGTAAACCAGACTTCGACATGTTTATCCTTTCCAGAGTAGTGGTCATTTGAATTTCAAAGAAACTAATTTGAACAATATTTTTTCTCCACTATTTAACGGTTTATAGTAAATTATTCTGATCAAAAATTATACTTTATGGAACACAATTAGTAAAATATTAATTATCAAATTATCGATGAAAAAATAACGTTGTTGCAAAAGATTTTCCATATTTTTTCGAACTTATATTAGTGTAGCCAGTTTCTACTAATAACTAAAGCTTCCGGTAACGACCGCGTCAAGGTATATTTTACAATATTTACATCACCAAACGATTCAGCCGTTGTGTGGTGTGGCATCTTCAGATATGAGTCTCAGAGATTTCACTGAGGATGCCACATCACAGAATGGGCGAAACGTTTGATGATATAAATACTGTAAATAACACCTGGACGCGGTCGTTACCAAAAGCTTCATTAATGACACTGGCCGCTTAAGCCTATGAAATAAAATAGCCAGTTTCTTTTGCGTGTAACTAGTTTCTCAAAATATTTTTAAAAAGTGGGTGTCCTTTTGAAAAATACTCCATTGTTGAATACATTACCCACCTTGCCTTACATATAAGTTGCACAAGACATTCATGGAGGGGCGTGTGTGAGCACACGTTTTTGTCAGAGGAAGGGACTATACCGGGAACAGTTTTACAACAAATATGTGACCATAGATTACAAGATTTTAAATCAAAACAGACAAAGCCCCATTGAGTGCAGTAATACAGCGTCCCGTTACAACATGATTATGGTCTCAGTTCCGTTCTCAGTTCACGATATTCAAACTTCCAAGGGGTCACGAACTCCTCGAATCATTGTTTCGAATCGGATTTAATACGAGTATTTTGAAAATCTTCCTTCCTGCTTGTACATCAAACGCGATATCTGGCATAACTAATGCAATGGCGGAATTCCTTCCTATTGTCTTGTGTCATTGGGTATCGGTTACAATGGCCGATGCAATTCGTGTTTCGGTAGAATAATATTTAGCTGAAACTCCAGGCTGATTCGTAACGTTGTGAAAGAAGGATTTAGCAACACAATAATACTTCCTAAAAGAACAAAAACAGTTGAGAATGTTCATCTAGTATTCAATGCAAACTTGATTATTCCATTCACTGATAATTTTGTACAATGATTTTGAGAGATCAGATCTGTACTTTGGAGGACGAATTTATCTCAATAAGTTAAAGTCTGCAACAACAAAATCTTGAAACTCATTCGAGTGTCATTTACGTGGTATTTAATAGTTTTATCCAAACGTAAACAAAATCTATTAACTAAGTATTTATTTATTCTTAAGATGCCGATAGTCTAGATATGTGCGAATATGGATTTTGAATTAGTGTGATGAGTGAAGATGAATGAATGTACTCATTGTTACAAACTAAGGCCGGCTATTCCTTAGAAGCTGTCATTAGTTAATAGCCCATTGACAAATGAACAGGTGGTGGTTATCAGCTGATTCAATTCAAAATGTGTTGTGAATCTGATTGGGATCGAACTGAGAAACCTTTAACTTATGAGTTTGGGCTTTAACCAACTGCTCAACCGACCAATTATCGTTTGTGGAGTAAACTGCACACGTCAGTTCACATGGGCCAGCAGGCCTGTGAGTGAACTTTATTCAACGAGTGAAGTACCAACCGTTGGCTGAGTGGGGATTCGAATCTTGGATCTTGCCCTCCGCATTCCGAAGCCTTAGCTACTGAGCCACCACGCCGACAAATCTGTTATATTTACCACGTAAATTCAATCACTACGATCGAAACAGTGTAAGCAAACAAACATTATTGTCAACCAGACAACATTGCAATATGAAATTACGATAACACTTTGTAATTTGAGAACTGTACGAAGGATAATTGCATTGTGTAATGAGATTATCTGAATGTATATATAAAAAAAAAACTATCTCAGCTTTGTCATTATTTATGTTAATACAGGCCAAACTAATATTCCTTTTGTTTTATTTTAAACAGGCTTGCTATTTAGATCATTAATGTAACTGAACAATATCTTAGTGTGGGATAGTAAGAATTACATTTGTTTAAATTGTCTCATGAAGGTTGGAAAAGAAAACTAAAACAATTAACAGAGTTTTGTTCTTTTCTTGATTAAAAAATAAAATATTTTCTGCAGTTATAATAAATACAGAGAGGATTAAGTTTCATAATGATGATCCATGGAGGGTAAACGATAAGAACTCAATAGTTGAGTAACATTCAACATAAAAATAGTCGTTACAAAATATTTTATGTAGATTGAAATAATTATAAAATTTTGTAAAATAATAATACAACATACGTTAACACCATAATACGCTCACTCAGTTGGAGTTTGAGGTGATAAATTGTCAAATTCTCGTGATTTTATTTGTCCTTCTTGATTGAAGTTTCGCTTGTGCTAGATTATAAATAACCATCAACATCCTAAATCATAAACTCCAGCTAAAAGCATTATAATAATAATAATAATCCTTTATTGCCATCAAACTTTACAACATTGACAAAGTCATAATTGCAGCTATATATTGCCAAGTCATTCTTAATATAATTTAACCTAACATAAAATAAATATATAACATATTAAAGTATTAAATAATAGGGTTAGCAAAATATCTTTAAAATATTTGTAAATATGGGAAACTAACTTTTTGCAATGCTTATCTTTTCTTTCGATTTCCCTTAAGGTTACCCAGGGGAAGCGACCTCAGTATATTTTCATTAAGCACCTCTGTTATCTGGGGTAAGCATGAGCTAATCATATGTAGTACTTAAAATTCAACTAAATCAAAACTAAAAAATTCGTCAATTGAATAAAATGGGTTTCTAAGTAGCCAGCAATAACATTTTTTCAAGAAAGCTTTGGGTTGATATTTTTGAATTAAAGTGACAAGTTTATTATATATTTTAATGCTTATTACAATGTGGCTGGATAAGCTCTTATTCAGTCTGTGGAAACCAATCACAGCCCGGATGTTGTTACAAATTTCATATTTACAAGTTTCATTGAAATGTAAAAACTCTGGATGATTTAGAATGTATTGCATTATGTCATACAAGTGTAAATTAATAACCGTCTGAATTCCAGTGCTTATGAATAGAGGCTTACAGTGTTCTAAACTATTTGATTTTGTCATGATTCGGATTGCCTTTTTTTGAAGGATAAGTATTTCATTAGCTCTGCTACAATACTCCTGTACGTTTCTCTTCGTATCAAGAACACTAACAGCACTCAAGTATCATACTATTATGGCTTCAAAATAATCAAACAAGTATTCCTTGGTGGTTTCTGTCTCATAATAATTTATATATCTTTTTGGTTATTTGTCTTCAGTGATCTTCGAAAATTTGTTTTATGACAAAATCCAATATAAATAGGTTTCATTGAAAAGATACGGTAAACATAACCTAACAAAACAAAACGTAAGCTACCAAATGAAACGTAACCTAGCCTAAATAACCTAACAAAAATAATCTAATTTACCTAAGGAAACAACCTAATCAACAAATTGAGCTATTCGAACTGATTTTAAGTTGATTATAAATATTTTTGTTAAGCGGCTTGATCCTACTGATTGGAGTAAGGTTTTTCTGGAAAGGAATGCCTCTAAAGAGTTTAATATTTTCATTGAAATCTTGTACATTAATTTTTTCAAAGAATTATCTGTTTAAAATTAAAACCATCGATAATGTTTTTTACTTATGAGAGAATGAAAACCAGAAATTCAATCTTTGAAAGACCAAAAGAGCAACCCAATAATTACCACTAAATAAAGCTTACAATGATTTTACGAATAAATTGTGATTATAAAGCACTTTTTGAAATGAGTAAACTCAAAAGAACATTCTCAATACTCAAAGAAGTGCATTTAAGAGAAACTCGGAACATTTAAAATGAAATTACTAGCTAGAAACCAAACTATGGAAATATAATTAAAGTAATAACGTTTATATCCTCACAAATCTAATCGAAATGGTCAATTCGTTTAAAACTATTTTTTAAAACAGCATCTACAAAAACCTTTTCCAAGAACATTTTGAATGTGACTAAATGTTTTTTATATCAGTTATTAGAAACGATTTAAGTTTAGTTATTGAATATTTAAAAATCATGGTTTATAAAAAAAAACCTAACCTAACACATCTAGCTATTTGAGATGATTAAAATCAATGTTTTTGTTAGTAATTAATTGTTGATATAGTATCCGAGTTATATTCAAGCTAAAATATGTATAATTATGAAAATGAAAGTGATTGGAATAAATATGATTAATATATACATGAAAGAAAACTGTATATTAAATTATCAAATATGTTTTTTAATTATAATCTATTTTTATTTTATGCATATTATTCCTGTGAGAATCGCTTACCTCATTGAAATCAGAAATGTAATGGAATGACGTTTTCTAAGCCCACTGCACTATCTAATTAATCAACTTTTTTAATTACATTGTGACGTGAGAGTGTAAATAAATGGGATTTTTAATTAAACCATATAATTATAGTGACCTTGGTTAGACTAAAATTGCTCACTCATATAAAACTAAGAGGTAAAATTATATTGTTGCGTATTAAAACTAATTGATTATAAAACAAATAAAAAAAGTTGGTATTAGGACCGTCGACAATTGTTCATAGGAATTGGTTCTTATATAAAACCAATCCAACAAGTTTTGATTAAATCACAGATTTTCTCTCTTTTAATTGAAGTTCCTATTCAATTTAAGTTTTAGAATATGTGCCCATTGTTCGTACCGATGACTTTTGTATTATATAATATACAACACGTAATGTCTATTATATAATATAATGTATATGACGTGTTTATGATTACATAAAGTATTGGCGTGTTGATCGACAAGTATGCTTACAATATATTTATGGTTGTATTAACAGTTATATTTTATACATAATAGTTTTCTGGTTTATAGTGACTAAGGAGTATAACTTTATAGCAAATATAGTACGTTTATAATATTTTAGACAAGCTATTTACTAACAAGCAATGTAACATTAACTTTTATAATAAGTTATTTGTGTAGATATAATGTAACTGCAACAGAAAAATGTTACCATTTATTTGCTGCATTACTACAATATTTATGATAGCTAAGATGAACAATCTAGCGACTATAACTTGTCTTAAAGTATGGTGACGGTTATAAACGATTTTTTCAGTTACATTTGCATTTACATTTTTGGACAATATTAATTATAATGAATAAATTGGATAGTTGTACTCATAGAATGCTTTTTATAATCTTTTAGATATCAACAAGCACGACACTAGGGATCTCGGTGCTTATGGCGGTATGGAATTCTATTCTGGATCTTCATAAATCTTACGAGTCTTGATAAAAAAATATTTAAGCATATGATTTTTGACACTATAAAACTGCACAGTACGAAACTGGATAATATACTCTGTCCTAGTAATGAAGATGGCTGAAACATAGAGACCCATCTCACACAGTGACAGACTTGGCGCAATAGCTGAGTGGGGGGGTCTTACACTGAGTGGCAAAAATACAGTATATTATTTTAAAACAAAATTTAAAAGAAATATTTGTTCTTTAATTGATCTACGCTTGCGGATAGTAAACCATTACTATCAAAACGCACGTTGGTAGGGCTGTTTCCCTCTCATGTAATACACCAAATGGACAAAAAAGTGGACATCTCTGTACAAATTTTGCAACTTTGTGCTTATCAAATGATCTATTTTATCATCATATTTTCATAATCCTTAAAATTGTAAAGAAAATGAGACTAACACGAAAGGAATGAGATATCAACTAACACATATAACTGTTTATGTCCATACAGAAACTGTCTCTGTTTTTGTTTTATATTTCTTAGTTTATGACATTACTGTCGTGTTTAGTTTAATTTTCCTTATAATTTTAAGAACGCTATGAAAATATTATGATCAAAACGATTTCATTTGTAAGCAAAAGTCCACTACACTAATCAGGGGTAGCCAGAAGGACCGTAAAGAGTCCATCATAGTGCGTTTATTGTAGTAAGGGTTTGTAGTCCGCCAGCAGTCATAGCTGAAGAAACGGACTGTAAGTCTTAAACGAGCCCTCTAGTGCGTGTGCGTGAGCGAGGAGTCAGAGTGTAAAATTATTACCTAACATAAACCTAATTTAAAACCTAACATAATTTAACCAAATATAACCTAACTTAACCTAACATAACGTAAACTACTGTAAAATAACCTAACCTAACATGAACTAACCTAACTTAACCTAAAATAACATAACCTAACCTAATCTAACCTAACATAACATAAGAAGTTATCACTTCCGACACTACAAAACTCAGTATCACGATTCGAAATTATAATTCTCGATTATAAAACTCTGAAATTACTAATTTCATCCCTCAAACATTTACAGATACATATCTAGTATTAATAAATTTTTTAGAATTTTTGATTATAGATTGGAGGAAGTAAAAGAATGTGCTGGGAGAAGAACAGTTTTTGAGGCAACGACTAAACTTGGATTAGTTTTCTAATGAAATCTCAACCAAATATTTATACTGTAGCACAAATAATGACAAACACAATTAGATGCAGTTTATGGAATAAATTAAGAAAATTAACAATCCGCTGAAAACCAAAATTATCATATAGAACACGGAAAATATCTGTTTAACCCGCGAAGTATTGTTACTGCATTACCTTTGCCGCATCAGCGGCTTTAAAGTCTGGTGCAAGGCAAAGCCATTAATCAACAAAGATAACTAATGGAGTATAGTTTGTCATTAGTTATTACGTTTCTTGATATTATCTTGCAGCCAGACTAGATAACTGGTTTTAAATCTGTTTTTAGACTGATGTTCAATTTTAGGTATCGCTTTTGGTTTATTTAATTATTTATCATAACTATTGTTTTGTATTTTTTTAGTTAGGTTAATTTTAATTTGCTATTGAAAAATCTCACAGGGGTAGGTTTAAGAATATATAGTGGACTCATTTGGTAGCTCCAAAAGATGGACACTGCTGTCTATATATGTATCTAGGTTGATCTATCTATTACCTAGGTTATACCTACCTAGATGTATCTAGGTTGAAAGGGTATATACTGGTTGATATGAAGTAAACATATTTATGTTCTATTTTATACACTTGATGGAATAAAGTTGGTTTTAAAGAAGAACACATTTTTTAAAAATTATTCCACAATTTTATATTTAAATAGCGCTTTCGCCGGTTAAGACATCATCAGTTTTTGTAAACAGAAAAACGTATGTTTAAAACAATGTAAAATAAAATATAGATATTTTTAAAGAATTTAAAACTTAAATGGATTAGTAGAAAGTAATTTTAAATAAAATATTAAACTGGAAAATATGATTTACAATTAATTATTTTATGCTTGATTTCTTCTTTAACTAAAGGTAAATATATATTACTAAAATGTATAGATGGTTGAGATATAAATTGTTCTTTTATAACAGGCATAAAGCACTTTCGATTCTTTTTGGTCCATGACAATTCTTTAAATATAATACTGGATGAGTCAAATTTGATGTCATGATTTTCATTTAGAGCGTGTTCTACTAATTTTGAGAGAGTCAAAGAACACATATATAATTACAAAAAAAAAAAAAAAAAAAAAAAAAAAAATCAAAAAAATCAAAATTAGTAGAAAACCTCTTAATGAATATCATGACATCAAATTTGACTCATCCACTATTATATTTAAAGAATCATCATGGACCAAAAGGAATCAAATTGAAAGTGCCTGCATGTCTGTTATAAAAGAACAATGTATATCGCAACCATCTATACATTTTAGTAATATATACTTACCTTTAGTTAAAGAAGACGTCAAACATAAAATAATTAATGTAAATCATATTTTCCAGTTTAATATTTTACTTAAAATTACTTTCTACTAATCCATTTAAGTTTTAAATTCTTTAAAATATTCATATTTTATCATATTTTAATTTATATTGTTTTAAACATACGTTTTTTCTGTTTACAAAAACTGATGATGCCTTAACCGGCGAAAGCGCTATTTGAATTAAAAATTGTAGAATAATTAAAAAAATGTGTTTTTCTTAAAAAAAAAAACATATTTATGTTTGCTTCATACCATTACATTCATATATTTTCTCTGGAATAAAACTCCATAACATACCTTGGACTCGTCTATAAAATGAAATTCTCTTTCTATTACGAGCGCAACGATGATTAGATAAAGCACTTTTCGTTGTTTTCCATTTACAATGAAAATTACTTTAATTTTATAATTTGTTTCATTACTTCAGAATCAGACAATCAGGTACGACACTATGACCAATATTTTTGCTTATCCTCTGACGAATGTAAAAGAATGGAGGATAAGTAGGATGACCAATGTTGTTACTAACTGAGATCAACTTAGCCTCATAAAGGGAAGTTTATTAGAATCTAAGTGACCAGATTAGAAGAAGGACCTACTTTTGTTGGAATCCGAACCATTTGTACATAAGATTTTGTTGGCTGTGCTGAAAAATGGAGTTGCCCACAACTACATATAAGCACTTGATAATTATGTATACTATACCGGTATCCTCTAGTTTAAAAGTTCCAATGTACTTACTCATTTACTCAGTTTTTAAAATTTGTAATACCATAAAAACTTCGATATCTACGTAAACACCGGTCTTCCATGTACGTTGTATGACATACTGGATTATACAGATGTTATTTAAGCACACCGTCCTCAACTTTCAAGTGTTTAACTTTTTGAGTTAACTACCTAAAACAATTACAGACTTGTTTGATTCTAAACATAAAAGGCTTAAACACGAAACTTTTCAAAATAATTAAGTTTAAACTACTTAAAGCCTAAGTTTGAACGAGAATATTCTAGCTGTCAATTAGATTCTCGCTTGAAAGAAAAATTTTACACTTTTAAACTCCTGGTAAATGTTTACCCTAAAAAAACTATAAGTACACGAATATATATAGTTTTTATAGAAAAGTTGTAATTCCTAGGGCTGCTATGTATAGTAAAGTTATAATATAAAATAACATTGAGCACCCTTTAATATTTTAATAAAGGTATTAATTCAATAAAATGTTAAAGGTGTTAAAAATGGTCAATTGTTATTTTGTATTATAACTTTATTATATATTTTTACATTTTAGTAGTCTACTAATATCGTTATAAATAGACTAGTTGATTTTTATTGTTTGGTCGCCCAAGATACAAGATATTTATAACAAATCATATAAGCATTACAAAGTTATGTCCATAAATTAAAAAAATATATAGAATCAAATTTTCTTCCTGTCTTCCAAACGAACATTATATTTTTATTTTTAGTTTGTGATTTACAAACATATCGTTTAGGCTTATAGTCGTTTAACAAGGCTATAAAGCTAGAAAATATGCTGTATACCGCATTACGTGTATGGGTGGGTGAAAGGGTCAATAACCCTGTACGTGTATGGGTGGGCGGGAGGGCCACCACCACTGTACGTGTATAGGTGGGCGCTGTAGATCCCTGAGTTGCCTTAGTACGTAGTACGTATATGGCATTAAATCTTGCCGTATTCGCTATCCATACGAACAAACTTTAGTACAAAGGAACTGTAGTCGATTTAATTCAAATGACAAACGTACAAACTAATATTAAAAATAATAGATAAACAAGTACTGTACATCAAAGTAAAAACTTGCAAATACATTTTTCTAGCTTAGCTTGAATGTAGAAACATACCAAAGCACAAATATGAACTAAATTGGCTTTGCAACGTCGGTAAATAAATACATTTTCATATCAAAATTACATCATATAATATTCATTGTAGTTCCAGACAACATATCGAGGAACATTATGTATAACTATTTGCAGCGTGATTTATATGGATGGAAAACATCATTAAAAATAAAGAAATACCGTACGTTTAGTAAAAAAATGAAAAGAAGAAATGCAGAAATGAAAAAAGGACATTTATTAAAACTATGGTTTTGATTTAAGTGCAATCAATATTTTAAAATTCAATATGAAGGAAAGTACAACATTCAAATTTAACATTTAAACGATTAAGAAAAAAAGAAAAAGGATAAAATGAAACGGATTTGATTTCAATAAGATCAAAAGAAGCAACAACATGATATATTCCAGAAAATAAAAGCTCACAATTTGATTTGTATAAATAGATTCAGATTATAAAAACTTAAAGATCAAATTTGTTAACCAATATAGATCTAAACAATACTTAATATGATAATTGAACGAAAATAATTTAATAACACTAATTGAATGGTCCAAGCTCTATAAATATACTAAAGTATGTTTGAAAATATCCAATCTTGTATCACGATTTTTATAAAAAGCTCCCTAACTGGGTAAAAAGTAAATACCAACAATGCGATTGAAAAAAAACTCTAAACACATACATTTTTATTAAAATGCCTGTCCAAATAATAGATAGATTCGTGTACTGTACTTAAAAAACATTAATTTTACTTTTTATATAATAGAATCAATGGTACAAATTAATTTCAAAACACACTTAGGGCACACAACCCTTATATTAATTTTAAAATAAACAACCAATTTTCACACGATTTGGCAGAACAAAACAAAGGCAAAACCATGTAAATCCAATGTCACAATATACTATAACAGAAAACAAATTATGTAAAATATCCACGTATCAAGATTCAATCAATATTGTGACGCAGAAATCAATTCTCAAAATCATTTTAACCCCAAAATATTTTAAAGAATACTATTAATAAATGAATTAATCGTTAATTCATTTATTAATGATCTATAGTATTACATGTTTGACCCATTTACAAGTTATAAAAATGTTATCAAATCGAAATATATTTCTCATATTTAATTAGATAAATAGTGTGTCTAGAAATATACTGTTTTTTGAGTGTTCTAAGAAAACAACAATAAATATATAATCTTAGAACTTAGGCTTAAGCGGCCGATGTGATAACTAGAATCTACAGTTTCCGGTGACAACCGCGTCAAGATTTACAATATTTACAAGATGACCAGACGTTTCGCCCATACTGTGATGTGGCATCCTCAGTGGTTCCTCTGAGACTGATATTTTAGGTTAGGTAGTACTGTACTTTGGATGGCTACAACACCAGTTTTAGCGGTATTTCTTTCCAAAATAAGTCTTTCATTTTCTGATCTTAATTCACTAATATCTTGTTTTAACACATTAATTACCTGTAGATTCTGTTTCACTATTATACTGTCCAGGAGTTGAGTTTGGATCTTCTGCAACAGTTATTACTTTTATGATACACGTACAGCGGTTATGACCCCTCCCACCACCCATACACATACAGTGGTAATGACCCACCCATACACGTACAGAGGTATTAACCCACCCACCCATCTATACACATACAGTGGTATTGACCTACCCACCCAACCACACACGTACAGAGGTATTGGCCCTCCTCACACACACGTATAGTAGTATTGACCCACTCACCCACCCATACACGTACAGTGGTGTTGACCCACCCGCCTACCCATACACGTACAGTGATATTTAGTCTGGTCATCTTGTAAATATTGTAGATAGTACCTTGACGCGGTTATCATCGGAAACTGTAGATTCTAATAAATATATAACTTTAAGTTGAGTGTAACAAATAGTAAAAAGTATAAAATTAATTATAATTAACAGTTAATAGTAAGAAAAGAAAGAGATAACCAACAAAACAATAATTTAATAATAATATAACGTAATAAATACTAAGATATAATGTTAGTAATAAGCAGACTAAAGAAAAGTGGAAACCAGATCAACAAGTGTGTAAGAGTGATTTTACGTCCCTAAAAGTATGTGATAAGTGCTTTGATAAACAAAGCCTTTCATCTTTCCGATAGAAAACACTTGCCTTTGTGGTGGCTTGGTGGTAGAAAACTTCACTGTAACTTAATTACAGCAGTACATCATTACAGGTCTTACAAGTAGGGCATCAATGTAAATAACTGGGGTAGTTGTACTCGTCATAAATAACTTCAGTGTTGGTCATCGTACAGAATGTTCCAAGATTATTTTATAGAGGTACTATTACTCGACAAGAACTCCCACCCACTCCTACGATATGACTTTACGAATCCCCTTACGTAATCCCTATATATGATACGAAAAGCGCTCCCACCCACTCACAAGAGACGTCTTGATGAACCCTCTTATCTCGTCCATGTCATCCTACTTATTCGTGTGATGCGAATCGATGAACTCTCTCAACCATCCATAAAATATAACTCTACAGGCCCTCCCACCTACTCATGTAATACGACTTGCTGAACAATGAACCCTCTCCTCACCCATTCATGAAATACGACTTTACAGGCCCGTCCACCCACTCCTTAGAGGCAACTTCACGACCATCTACGGTATATGACTTTACAAGCCTCCATCCATTAGACATGATACGACAGCCCTCCCACCCACTCCTGTGATAGAAATTGATTAACCCTCTTAACCATCCATGAAATATGACTCTACAGCCCCCCCCCCCCCCAAACACGAGATATGATATGTCAAGCTCTCCCATCCTACTCGTGAGATACGAATTGATGAACCTACTTACCCAGCCATAAAATAAGACTCTATAGGCCCTTCCACCCAATCCATAGACAGATACGATTTGATTAATCCTCTCTTACCTATGCACGGCAAATGACATAATGTAACCCCCAACCCACTCTAAATATATGACTTGACAAGCC
The DNA here is from genome assembly GCA_035578905.1 of Stictocephala bisonia. Lineage (NCBI taxonomy): Eukaryota > Metazoa > Arthropoda > Insecta > Hemiptera > Membracidae > Stictocephala > Stictocephala bisonia. Next base: position 1,078,685 of record JAQJVL010000147.1, on the reverse strand, counting down.
CTCCCACCTTCTGCTGGGATAAGAATTTATAGCCCTCTCACTCAACCATAACATACGACTCTAGGAGCCCTCCCACCCACTCCTTAGAGAAGACTTATTGAATGCTCCCACCCATCCACGGCATATGACTCAGTACGCCCTCCCATCCACTTAAGATGTATGACTAGACAGGCCCTCCCACTAGGCTTGACATACGTCTCGGTTTGACTGGGACAGTCTCGGTTTTACAAGTTTGTCCCTGTGTCCCACTCGGCATTTGTATTGTTATAATTTATAATAACCTTTTTACTGGCGAATGTGATAAATAAAATGACATTCATATATGATAAAAATCATACTACACCGTCTTTTAATTTGACTTACCCGTAATCCCTCCCAATCTATTTCAACAGTGGCCGGTTGGCCGGTGAAAAATTACGACAACCCTACCTCCCACCCTTTCACAAATACGACACTACAACATCTACTACCCACTCGATAAATATGACTCGACAAACCATCCCATCTGCTGACGAGATACGACACAAATTTAAAATTTATTTTTTTATAGCTAAAGATCAGTAAAAATATTAACCATATTCCTAGTAACGTTGTTTACCAAATACGTCCTTTTCATGCGATACAATCAAAAGTCAATTTTCCATTATCCTAAAATAGAAAGAACTTTATTGCGCTAAGCCATTTGGTGGTACAAAAATAGGTACCAATCAAAACACGCCGAAGTTGTTTTTGCAAGGCGTTTCGGCCATCAAGTTAAGAGGCCGGAAGGAACCATCGATTAGTGTCACTCAACACAGCTTTCAATAACGGCCTTTAATAATAAATCAAGTTATAAGGAAAGTCATTGACAGTTAAAGCAAAATGAATATTTACCCTAAACGATTACTGAGTTAACTCTTACTTCTGCAATTTTGGCAGATTAAATTAGTAATTCTCTCTGAAAAGTGTAATTATAAGCAACTAATTATTTATATACTCGTACATTGTGCAAGTACACAAACAGTTCCGAGTTACCTTTATCTAAAACAACTGAAATTTTTCATCAATGGTTATTTTTATCATTCAATTTATCTTTTTAAAAATGGGCTTTATCCCAGAAAACCTTTTCTATGCAATATAAGTTAATTTTAGAAATGATGTTAGGTTTATGTTAGGATGGATTCGGTTATGTTGTATCATATATCACCTCAAGTTAAGGTAGGTTATGTGTATCAAGTTTACGTGACCGACTGGCGGGGCGTGTGTAGCCCCCGACAACCGATCCTTGTTAGTTTACTATTGACGTTTTTCATTGCCTGATGTAATATTATATATACTGTAAATCTAAATAGTTGTTATATACAAAGATACGTATCTTAATTTGGAATTTTGGTAAGAGGATCCACGGATTTAACTTAAAAAATCGTTTTTACATTTTTTCATTGAGAAGAAGATCAGCCTCTCCTTCTAAAAAAACAAAAAGTCTACACATTTATTTCATAATGATAACGTATTAACTATTTGATTGATATATTTTAGCCAGTATATCACTACAATCACTAATAATATTTGTAATAATAAAATTAAACTAAAGAATAAGAAGAAAAAATATAGTATTACATCACAAAAATTCAAAATTACGCTTCATTACATTTCCAATTGTACGTGCAGTTATAACAAATTTTATGTAGTCTATAAAATAATTTTAAAATATATTTAAAGAAAGTATTATTATATCAGGTGAAGTTAAAGCTAAAAATGTCTCTTTAACTTTTAACGCATGGAGTACAGTTTTTGATTTTGCTCAAGAGGTAAAACTTGAAATTTTAAACCACAATAACACTTAGTGTATACATTAGTTTCGAATCTATAAGTTAAACCATTATACTAAGAACCATTAACCAAGATATAACTGACTGACGTGGAATTTCAATAAATGTTACTCTACACTTTTTACTTATTTTTGTGTGTAGAACTTGAAGATTTATAGTTAAAGTTAAAAGTTAAAGTTTGTCTTATTTTGCCAGGTGAAGTTAGGGCTAAGGAGCCCTCTCTAACACTTAACCTGGGGACCAATGGCTTTACGTGACTTCCGAACCACGGGAGCGGCAGGGAAAAATCTACTAGTGGTCATATCGAGAATCGAACCCGGTCCGGCAGCGTGGCAAGTCAGCGCCTTAGCCCCTTATCTACGGCTGCTCCAAATAGACGGCGCACATTTCTTTTACACGCTGTATATGTGTACGAAACTCAACTGAGAATTTCAGGATATTTTAAAATTAACATTTTAAATAAGTCATTTTATTGAGGGGTGAGAGACACGTTGAATAAAGGAAAAAAATATTTGTTCTACATGCAATAGAGATTCGGCATTTAAATGAAATCACGTTGTGGATCGACTTTATTAAAGTGGTGTCTGATTCACTTCTTATTTGTGAATTACTAATCATTCACCTTTTTATTTTTCTACATTGGAAGGATTCACGTACAAAGTGTCTGTTATGCTGTCTATAATGCTTTTGTCAACAAGGCCAAGGAAGTTATATATGAAGGGTGGAAGAATATATTTTAATATTTATTTTATAATACATATACGTTTGATATATTGTATGTATATAATGTGTAAACAATTAATTTGATAATTTCTACATGCAAATTTGTTTTGCTTCTTTAATAAAGATGAAAACAAAGTTCGTTATTTGGATAAGAAATTGTTATTTTAGAACAGTTGTAGGAAATTGAAAAAAAAGTGTACTTTTATTCAATAATAGGTACTTCTCTCAGTTTTATACTTTTAGTATCCATGGTCTTCAGTCATCTGAATCTGTCCAATGTAACGAAAGTCAGCAGTCAAAAACATGTGAGTCATTAATTAGCATCACTATATTAACCATTTATTTATTGTTTTAAAATACACCAAGCTTATTGTAAATATTAAAATCAGGACCTTTTACGTTAATTTACTACCTCTACTTTTTTGTCGCAATTACGATTAGGTTAAGTTAGTTTAGGTCAGGTTAGTGTAGGTAAGTTAGGTTAGGTGGCTACTAAAGTTGACCACAAACTGGTAAATCTAATTTTGTATTTCCTTCGAATGCACTCTCCGTGTGAAAGTTCTTGGGAAGCGATAAGATAAGGCCAGTGATATCAGATTCTTAGCGGATAAGGAATACCACAGTGGACTAAAAAATGATTAGGGGACAGTTTTTAGAGCAACAGAATATTTATCAAGCGGTAGTGAATTAACGGTAAGATCCTAAAATCATAATAGTTTCTTAGTTAGTACATTACGTGTTGGTGGATACAAAGCAAGTGAATGTCAGATATCAAACATTTATTACAATAAAACTTAAAAAAATGTACAAATATTATGATCCTCAGGACGGTCAACGTGGTTTACCGAAACCAATCACCATAATATTTATCCTTTTTTTAATGACATCGAAATACATTTATATTCGGTGACGATTACTTGTTTTGGAGAAAACATAAGCTTATAAAAAATACAACTACAGTAAAATCACGCCCGCAAGTAAATACGAAATGTTGAAACTCTTCATCCTGTAAACCAATTGGTGTGATCCACCAACAGGATCCGTGCTGAGGAAGTGGTCACCGCTGACACCGTGTCCTCAGAACCGTGACGTCACGTAATTTGAATCACAAATGAGGCGCATTCATACGGAAATGCGGCGCAGAGGTAGCGTCATTGTCCGGCATGACTCCCACTTTTGACGAGTGCTTTGCTTTGACCATTTCGATACAACAATTTATTCAGCCGCGAGATGTAAGATTTACATATTAAGTAGAAAATATAAAACCTCCCGAACAATTTATCCTTGTTGTATTCAAATAGTTCACGTCCTTTACTTGCTTTGTGTGTAAATTGTGAGGATACATCCCTCTTGCGTGGGAGGGTTGTCCTAGATCCAACGGAGATCTGCCTGCTAGCGGTTAACAAATGAAATTATGCTAAGAGATACGATTAATGCTCTACTCGACCTTGAATAATGGACTGGATGACTTATGACCTGAGGCTGGTGTTAATGAAATATGATTTGTTATTGGTCTAATGGTTTTACATCTGTTCAGGACTATTGTATGTAGGATTAAAAATCAACGTTAATGTTTTTACAATTATTTAAACTCGTTAAGTTTTACTTAAAAGTCAAAATAATAGTTAAAATCAAGTAAAAATAATAGGTTGTTATGTATTTTTATTTGCTGGAGGTCGCCAACTCTTCGAGTGATTAAAACACAAAGTTTTGACAGATGTCGACTTCTGTCATTCTCTGGCGTTACTTACCACCTTAACATCTACTTATCAATTGAATCTTCAGATCTGAGAGGAAGTCAAATCATATATGTTTGAAAAACCTTAAACAACATTGTTATAAACCTAGATTGTCATTATTTGAAAACGATGTCTAAATTAAATCATGAACATGAAAACTTTCTTAATCAATAATAACCTAAATAACCACTAAAAATGTAAAAAAATAAAATTATTTTGTCTGAAAGTACGGGGGACATGGAACCACAAACTGAACTTACGACGAACATTAATGCCAAAAAAATTAACTGTAAAGAACAAGACAACGTCAGAAAATAACTTAAAACGATACAAATGAAAAACAAACACATAAAAATTATAAAGTTAAAAAAAGTCTGAAAATATCTCCAATCATATCTTTACAATTTATTAAGTGGATTATGGAAACATTTTCTTTATATCTTCAAAATTAAAAATAAATTGCTTATAAAATCATTTATACCATTTGACGTAATATTGGATTAGCCCAACGTAAAAATTTAAACATCTGTATTGAAAATAAATCACACAAAATAATAATAACAAAAATAAATAAATAAAAAATTATTACTACACACCTACATATTATTAAAATTAAGGCCATATTGTAAATCTGCCCTAATGTATATTGTGAATCATAAAAATTTCATTTCATTAAGAACTTCAAAATAAGTGCATTACGCAATATAATCAAATATTTGATATGATGCAACTGAAGGTTATTAGAATTTACACTTAGCTCCTTAGGTGGTATTACGTGTTGAACAAATCACAAACAAGTACAAATGTCGTATCTACTTCACCCTTGTACTGTGGGTAGATACATACTGAAATCGATCACCGATAGATTCGTACTTGTTGGTACTTCTATTGTATTGAACTTTTGTTGTATGACGATCACTTTGTTGATTTGCACATAAATAAAACACAAAAGTCTCTTTTAGTCAATATTCCGCTAATTCAACCCCATAAAACAAAGGTTTATCTGAAATGTTTGGAATTTGTTTGCAAATAACTGAAATCTACTTTCAGTGCCAGCCAACAGCCCTAGCTTCACTACGGAGGGGGTTCTCTACACTTCCTTACCCTTCCCTCCGTGATTCTTTGTAACCATCACATCAATATAAAAGCTCAGCCTGTTGCCGTCCTCCTAGATAACACAGGTATAGGATAGAAACCTCTCTAAGTCTTCTTTAGCTCTAGCTATAGTGTTGATTTTTTAAGTGAGTTTTTAAACAATTACATTATTAAATTAATGTTCTTATTGGGAAAAAAGTAAACGTTGAGGGGCTGTTTCTAACTCTTAGGAATGGAATTTCGATAAATCCTTTCTTAGTGGGTCTCTATGCTACAAAAACTAACTTCTCTCCAATTTTCATCAAACTCTATTCAGTAGTTCCGGAGAGTTCGTGATGAGTTAGTACATAATTTTTTATTTTGTGCATTAAGATTATGAATAAAATACACCACAAAATCGGGGTCTTGATTCCGTTGGTCTATTGGAGAGAAGTTTCTGTGTCGAAAACTCAAAGACGTCTATAATGTAAAAACGTACACCTTTCATCGCTTGTGAATCTTTAGAAACTCAAACAAAACGGATGTTCCGGAATGATGTGGGGCAAAACTAACAAGGCAGGACATCATTAGGTCTATTCTATACCTAAGGGAGAGTTCACCGACACTATTTAGGGACTTAGCTGTCATCTGCTAAAAAGGGTACCAAAAGTGAAACAAAGGTGTAGGAGACCGAGGGGTGGCCAGCGGTCAGTTATAGCGAACTGACAAGACGATAATCCCCAGTATCCCCGCCACTCTTGTCTCTCCTAATCGTCTTCGATCTACCCTCACAATGCCTTTTTCTCCCCTACGCAGAATTTCCATTTGTCTTTGTTTTTGTTTATCCGAATCCGCCTTTCTCTCCTAAAAGCCGGTCTTTGGTGTCCATTAGCCGAGAGTTTATTCACTCCAATGCCATCAAGGTTTACACCCGGTGAAATGCAGGAGGGTCGAGATGGCCTACAATGAATACACAATGAAGCAAATAATATATTTTATTGAAGTGTAGGAAGGGAGGAAAGGTTACAAATGTTTATACATAATTTAAAAAGTTTAATTTCTTTTTTGTTAAAACAGAGGTTTGTAAACGCACGCTGGGCCAATCCAATCATGTGTAAAATTGTATAGATGATTTTACACAAATTTATATAAATTTTTGAAGATTTAAAGAAAATGTTTTAAAATCCATTTAGTTTACCACAAAACTGTAGAGGCAAACAAAGAGTTATTTTTAGATATATTTGTTAAAATTTAAAACAATTTTTAATGATAACTTACGTTTAATTTTTTACTTTTATTGTTTTAAGTTAATTTCTGACGTTGTATTGTTATTTATTGTTGATTTTTTTATCATTAAGAATTGCCGGGAGTTCAGTTTGTGGTTCCAAGTCCCCTATACCTTCAGACAGAAATTTTGTAGTTTCTATATTTTTAGTAGATACAATATTTACTATTGATTGTTTAGGTTTTTATGATTCATTTTTTGTATTTTACTACTCCATTTTTACCACCAAGGAATTAATTTGCACTTCTCATGACAAGCTCTACCGAACCTCTACTAATTAGATACTTTAGTTGTGCAAAAACCTCTAGACCTCGACTACAAAATAAGATGTGTAACTAAATTTTTTATATTAACTGGACATATTTACACATTTTTAAATGTATTATAGAAGGTTTAAGAATATTTTCACTTTGTTTTATCTAAATATGGTTTTGATATGTTTAACATAAAATTAGATGTACGAGTATTTTACAATAAATACTTTTTAATACCCAAACAATAGTAGGCCTATTTTCTATAAATGACAGGATTTCAGAAACAATTTCATGGTGTTATTCATAACAACCTGTTATTATAATTTTACACAAGAAAGCTTTAACCAAATAGAGTCATATTCAAATTAGTATAATATTTTTTCCAATTGTACGCTGTAGCATCAAATTCTATCTCATGAATAGTTTTAATTTCATAGTTGGTAAAATCGTTTTCCACTGATTACCCTGATTTTAAATAAGATTAAAAAAAATCTTACTAAATTTAATTAATAAGAAACTAAACAAGTTTAGAAGAACCAATGTGTGTGTTTCTTTCTCTACTCAGCCTCCCATACGTGGTATTGACTCACCCACCTTCCCATCTATGTACAGTAGTAGTATTAACCCATCCACATATACACGTACGTGGTATTGACCCACTCACCCTCCCATAAACGTACGTGGTATTGATCCACCCATCCTCTCATAGACTTACAGTGGTATTGACTCACACACCTTACCATATTTGTACAGTAGTAGTATTAACCCACCCACATTTACACGTACAGTAGTATTGACCCACACACTCTCCCATATAAGTGCAGTGGTATTGACCCACTCACACTCCCATACACGTACGTGGTATTGACCTACCCATCCTCTCATAGACTTACAGTGGTATTGACTCACCCACCTTGCCATATTTGTACAGTAGTAGTATTAACTCACCCACCCATACACGTACAGTGCTATTGACCCAACCACCCACCCATACACGTACAATGGCATTGACCCACCCATACACGTACAGTGGTATTGACCCAACCACCCGCCCATACACGTACAATGGCATTGACCCACCCACTCACCCATACACGTACAGTGGTATTGGCCTACCCACCCACCCATACACGTGCAGTTTCCCATATATGTACAGTAGTAGTATTAACTCATCCACATATACACGTACGTGGATGGGTCGTACGTGGTATTGACCTACCCACTCTCTCATACACGTGCAGTGTTGACCATAATGTCTCCCATATAAGTACAGTGGTATTGACTCACCCACCGGCCCATATAAGTATTGACCTATCCACACTCCCATATATGTACCTCTATATTATTGAAGTTTTTAGAACTGGTTGGCATAAAACGTGTACGTTTAATTAACTTAAAGTAGAATAATGAACCTTTAAAAAATTGAAGAAAAAAACACTAATTCCCACTAATAAATCTAAATATAATTTAAACCAATAAACAGATTTTGAGTCAAGAGTTTGGTGATTGTTTTTATAACTTTTTGGTACATTAACTTCTCTTAAATTAAAAATATATGTATTAATAATTTATTTTAAGCCCTAGACACAAATATTTGTTACCATAGTGGTAAGTATAGTCACAATATGCATTTATTAGCCTAGGATTTTCAATAAAAAATAATTGTCGTCTCAGTCAATACCAAAATAAATGTAGACCCTTTCCAAGTATTCCAATATTGAGCCAATAATGGGGTGAACTCTCATTATCAGTATTACACCTACTCAGTGTACAGTATATTGTACAAAGCAGTAGAAAGGACCGGAGGTCGGCAAGCCACAATAGCCTCTGGTTCCACCAAACCTTTCACCAAATTCCGCAATGAACCCAACTTTCGTTTTATCTTTTTTCAAATCCACGGACTAATGAAGTCAATTTCAATGTTATTATTTTATTTTGTTATAACGACCTTATTCTTAATGATAGCCAAAAAGAAAATAGTGTAACTAAAATAATCGTTTAGTGATAAGAAAATATTCAGGTATTGACGTTAAGGTTGGGATAGAGTTAAATAATAAAAAAAGGGGGACGCACTGTTTACAAACAATTACGTTGTCCATTAGAAAAAAAAACAAGTGAAACAAAAATGGTACAAATAAGACACAAAGAGATACTCACTAAATAAAATACTTCTATGCTGTAATTAGTGCATAGAACACAAAACATGCCAGAAAACATTTAGGATCGTAGTTCTGTACAGGAAGACAGTTAAAAACCAACTAATACATGTACAAGTACAAAGGTCATTCTCCAACCTTATAAATATCACTTTTGTTCATGTAAACTATTTATTACTATCACTTTCTCTACTAATTGCCTGTATGTTATTTTTCTATTTATCGTGTAGTTCTTGATTGTATAGAATGTATAATTGTTACATAACACTATGTTTTTGAGTTTTCATATTTTACTTGGTATATTACTAACTTAATCTATTTATGATTTATTCATATGCTATAGTTTTGTATTTTGATAATTATTGGTCATGTTCCCATTAATTTTTAGTTTTAAGAAATATCATTCACTCCTCATATTCGCCCATATCTCTAGGATCGACGTTTTAGAGATGAATAATGAATAATCAACTATTTACTATTAATTTGTATATAAGAAAATGTTATCATACTAGATCTTCACTCAAATAGCTGTTTGGATAGAGTGATAATTATAATAAAACTGCTATTTGTAATCTGTATATTGTATTTATAAAATAAAATAAAATAAATAGTAACTTATTTTTCCTTCCATAATGAGCTTAGAAGAACATTTAAATGTATTCATCCTTGGATTTATACCTTGCTCTACTACTGCTTTGGGAGATTTTTAAATCTTACATAAAGAATATATATAATTAAGGTCCTTTTATGTTTTCCACCTCTCATTTATCGTTTTCATTCCACTTTCATCACTCTTAAACATCCTTACGTGTTTAAATCCTTCTTTTAACCACAAGAGGGAAACACTAACAAGTTTGTCTTCGTTTGGCCATTTTCATCACAGAAAAATATTAATGAAAATAATATTACGCCTACCGATCACTGAAAATAAACTGTTCATCATTTGTAATGGTTTGAAGGTTTTGATAAGCATGTTGAAAAAATAAATTCATTTCGTTTTTTTTTTTTTAATTTTCAATACGTAACTCCCCCTCAGCCATTATGTACTAATCATAAACGCTACAGTTTTTAACAATCACTCTGGCTAAATTGATCCCACGTAACTAAAATTGCTGAGAATAATTTGCTCTGATTTATCGTTGCTAAGTAGTAAAAATACCACACTAGACGAAAATAGGATTGATCTCATAGATCATGTCAGTCATTTATTATGAATTGTATTATGACAATTGTTATTATTAGGCCTATCAAGTATAACAGTCAGTCAAGTAAGTACATAGCACAGTACTTTTCTGACGTTAGAAAATTGTTGGTTAAGAATGTTTTATTAGAAAAGAAGATAATGCGATTTGAAATATTAGGGGTTGCCACAGAAATACAAATCACATAATGAACAAATAATGTCCGTTGAACTATCTTCCTGGGGAATCAAGAACTGATGTACTGGATTCACTATTTCAAGATTTGTAGTTACCTAAAACTAGCTTTATGAGTAAATTTTATTTTAGTATGCCATCCGAGAGAATGAGATTGCTTGGCTCTGATTTTATATAATCAGAGCCAAGCAATCTCATTCATTCCGACACTATCGTAGGTTAGGTGGATGGGCCATAAAATATACTTATGTGTGAACTAGAATCATTTTGAAGAATTAGAGTTTCCTGTCTGTCATATCTGTAACTATTCTAATATCGAGAATAACGAAAATACGTTCCTTTCTAAGGCAAGCAGTGATATGACCACTATCATAGAGTTAATGAGACTATAATGTCAACTATGGGATAATGAGTAAATCAGACATAAAACTGATATATAACAATACAAATTTACAAAACCTTTTTGTATGTAAATCATGTATTTCACATTAAAACCTATTAATCGTAATTTGCATGTCATTAAGTTGTTTTGTTGGACCTTGCCCGGACAGAGACATAATATTTCAATGAATATATTGGCTATTGTTGTAGGATTGTATTACTAAGTACCTAAAAATAGAATAGTTATCTTTTAAATATTAGTGTTTTAAACATTACAAGTATCAGACCCTTTCATTAGACAGTAGCATGTAAAACAATTAAATGTTCCTGTGTTTGAGGTTAAGTTTAAGAGCGGCATAATGGTCCTAACTTTGCCTTATTAAATATAAGATTTTACATTTAATTTAATTTATCTCATTCTGGTAAAATACATTCATGAACACGTGTTTGTGTTTTTTACTCTAAGTGTTACTTCGTACATAAACATTGGTTTCATAGACATTGATACATACTATAATTAACATTGTATAGCTGAGAATCAGACCGACAATACGTGGTTCAGATTGTACGAAAGCTATTGTTAAGAAAAACATAGTAAAGCCAAAAGAGCTAACTAATCATTAACTTTTTTTAAGAAGAGGCCGATCTCCTTTTTAAGAAGAGGCCGATCTCCTTTTTAAGAAGAGACCGATCTCCTTTTTAAGAAGAGGCCGATCTCCTTTTTAAGAAGAGACCGATCTCCTTTTTAAGAAGAGACCGATCTCCTTTTTAAGAAGAGGCCGATCTCCTTTTTAAGAAGAGACCGATCTCCTTTTTAAGAAGAGACCGATCTCCTTTTTAAGAAGAGGTCGATCTCCTTTTTAACCTTACTCTGCACATTCCTCATAATCTACTGATTTTTGCCAGGAACTTATTAAGACTGAGTAAGGGGGTAAACCAGTACAGTAGAAGGTGAATATTACTGATAAATCTTCCAGTCTAGGCCGGATTAAAATCAGCGCTATCTCTAACCCAAGCTCAAAATCTGGCTCGCCCATTTATTAGATTGGTCCAGTTAGAGTATATAATTTTGTATGATTTTTTTTTTTTAACTTTACTCGCCAGTTGACATGGGCCTACAGGCCTGTGCGTCAACTTTATTCAACGAGTGAAGTACCGACCGTTGGCTCAGTGGGGATTCGAACCTTGGACCTTGCCCTCCGCAGTCCGAAGCCTTAGCCACTGAGCCACCACGCCGGCAATCACAGTTTCACAATTTAATAATAGAATGTGCTAAATTGCCTAATTAGGACAGATGCTATGGTGGTCTTGTAAAATAAATAGTATTTGAAAGTAGAACAAAGTGTTCAAAGATGTTTCAAAGTCATGTACGGGTTTCTGCAGCAGAGGGCATAATTCTACCACTAAGCTGGCTTACTTCACGGGCGTGGCTAACTTCCACCTTCAAGTGTTAAATTTCCGCAACGTTGTTTAGTTGGAAAAACAATTAACTCTCAAAATGTTGCTATTTCACATTATTGTTCATTTGTTATTGCTATTGTTAATGGTTATTTGAATTCTAAATAATGGTTTAATCTAATCGTTCTAAGTTTGGTTCATTGGTGTTAAACAACCCAACCAATGGTCAACTGTTGCTAATGACGTAATGGGCAGGCCTTGCTATTGCACCGCCAGCACGTGGCCTTGACGATTTGGTTGTCATAACGATTTTTAAACGGAATTACACAGTGGAGGAAGATTAGTTCTCCGTCTCACTTCCATCACTCAGTATATCTCACTCGCACCAGTGCTATCGGTAGACCATTTTCTAAAGCGGCCTATCTAAAGGTAAACTATTAGAACGTATTAATACAATGTGATGGGCGTGACACTACCAGACGTGACACTAACTACCAGATGTAACGCTAACATGAGCGTCATTAAGTGACGCTAACTATCACATGTCACTGTTTACCAGATGTAACGCTAACAACCAGGTTTGACACTAACTACGAGATATGACGCTAACTATCACATGTGACTGTTTACCAGATGTAATGCTAACAACCAGGTGTGACACTAACTACGAGATATGACGCTATCTATCACATGTGACTGTTTACCAGATGTGATGCTAACAACCAGGTTTGATACTAACTACGAGATATGACGCTATCTATCACATGTGACTGTTTACCAGATGTGATGCTAATAACCAGGTTTGATACTAACTACGAGATATGACGCTAACTATCACATGTAACTGTTTACCAGATGTGATGCTAATAACCAGGTTTGATACTAACTACGAGATATGACGCTATCTATCACATGTAACTGTTTACCAGATGTGATGCTAACAACCAGGTTTGACACTAACTACGAGATATGACGCTTACTATCACATGTGACTGTTTACCAGGTGTGATGCTAACAACCAGGTTTGACACTAACTACGAGATATGACGCTATCTATCACATGTGACTGTTTACCAGATGTGATGCTAACAACCAGGTTTGATACTAACTACGAGATATGACGCTATCTATCACATGTGACTGTTTACCAGATGTGATGCTAATAACCAGGTTTGATACTAACTACGAGATATGACGCTATCTATCACATTTGACTGTTTACCAGATGTGATGCTAATAACCAGGTTTGATACTAACTACGAGATATGACGCTAACTATCACATGTAACTGTTTACCAGATGTGATGCTAACAACCAGGTTTGACACTAACTACGAGATATGACGCTTACTATCACATGTGACTGTTTACCAGGTGTGATGCTAACAACCAGGTTTGACACTAACTACGAGATATGACGCTAACTATCACATGTGACTGTTTACCAGGTGTGATGCTAACAACCAGATTTGACACTAACTACATATTTGACGCTTACTATCACATGTGACTGTTTACCAGGTGTGATGCTAACAACCAGGTTTGACACTAACTACGAGATATGACGCTATCTATCACATGTGACTGTTTACCAGATGTGATGCTAACAACCAGGTTTGATACTAACTACGAGATATGACGCTATCTATCACATGTGACTGTTTACCAGATGTGATGCTAATAACCAGGTTTGATACTAACTACGAGATATGACGCTATCTATCACATTTGACTGTTTACCAGATGTGATGCTAATAACCAGGTTTGATACTAACTACGAGATATGACGCTAACTATCACATGTAACTGTTTACCAGATGTGATGCTAACAACCAGGTTTGACACTAACTACGAGATATGACGCTTACTATCACATGTGACTGTTTACCAGGTGTGATGCTAACAACCAGGTTTGACACTAACTACGAGATATGACGCTAACTATCACATGTGACTGTTTACCAGGTGTGATGCTAACAACCAGATTTGACACTAACTACATATTTGACGCTAACTACCATGTGTAATGCTAAATATCAGATATGATGCTAACTACCAGACCACTGAAGAGTGAAATGTAATAAAACGCTACGTTGAAGCAAATTATTTTCAAATTTTTAATTAATTTAACAAAGGACAGGATTTCTTGTTTGTTTCACATCGTTTTTTGTAGTCGAACAAAACACTGCTCACGCTTCAATTATTACTGATGAGCGATAAAACCATATTTCGCGGGCTTTATTCCCAATTGAATCAATCCCGGGGAGTTTCCTATTTCAAATACACTGCAGTTTTATTCACTCGGTGTGAAACATTGTAACAATGCAGGTGTGTGGGAGACGAGTTACCATTTTGAATTCGCTCCATAAAGTCACAATATGCGGCTTTTGTTTGGTCATGAATGGGGAAAGTGCATTCATGCAGTGCTACTGTGACAGTCCAATATTCTGACTGACTGGTATTGTCAACGAATGAACGCTTCTTCATTCTTTTGCTCAACAGCTGTGACAGTTAGTGTAACAGAGTACAAGTGTTCTATATGCTCTCTCAATACATAAATTCGCCTACAAGTATTCTTGAACAGCTGGTTGTTCTTAGAATTAATGAGCGTTGTAATTTATTATTTGTAATTATATTGAATGAAATTGTAGTTACCAACTCTAATTTTGTTCAATGTAAAAATATTTAAGTGAAACTATTACAGTTTTTAATTTAAAAATGATAAGAAGAAAATACACGTACGGAGGAGGTATTGATCCACCCGCTCACCCATATGTGTACGGTGGTATTGATGTACAGTGGTACTAACCCAACCATATACGTACAGTGGTACTAACCCACCCGCCCACCCATACACGTACGGTGGTACTGACCCACCCGCCCACTCATACACGTACAGTGGTTCTGAATGAGAAATACATATCAGCACAATGGACATACTGTTACATACATACATTCATACATACATGGTTTTTTATTTATTTGATAAGTGACATATAATTTAATAATATGACATAATTTAATTGACATATAAATTCTAGTGGATTATTCATAAAAGCTCTAAAACGAACATTATCAGTAATAACTTTTATGGTCTCCCACCCATACACGCCCTGTGGTATTGACCCACCCGCCCACCCATACACGCTCTGTGGTATTGACCCACCTGCCCAGCCATACACGTACAAGAGATTATCAGAGACAAATAACTGTGGTGGAAAGAAAACATTACATCCAAAGATAATATTGAGTAATTTTTCCAGTGAAGTGATTAAAAAAGACATTAAACTATTAGAAACATTTTAAATCCATCTCATGAGGATAGAATAAAAAGTTGTGATGTATCTATTTTCTGTTATTATATCTTAAAGGAAAGCAAAATTACGGTCAGGTTTTAGCAATATGTGTTTTGGTGTGTAAAGGAGTCACACCTATTAAGATTCATCGAACTATTAGTTTTTTCCTTTAGGAGTAAAAGTGATATTACATTAAAATTACCTAATAGCTTTTACTTCCATACCAAATACCGGTAACCGAGAAAGGGAGGAATATGTTTGGCACTCTAAGCGTACAAGGGTGTCCTCTAGTATTTAATATTTACCCTCAGAAGGTTTGCTTTCTTGTTAAAAATTAGACTAAAAAGAGGTAAATAGATTTTGTAGATTTTTCAACTAATATTTCACAACTAATTTCATTTTCACATAATGATTTACATAAGGCACCTCCAAATAATAATAACAAAAAATATATAACAAAAAAAAAAAAATAACAAAAAATTCACCTCATAATATCTATCAACGAATGTTATTTTGGATTCCAGTAATGACCAGTGTCAGCTGATAGTTTTTATAGCAACTCAAATCCAAACAAAAACAAAGCGATAACAAGGGAGGTTAATGGTTTGACAGAAGCTCTACAGAAACCACAGCTTGTCCCAACTAACTGACCGTTAATTGTGAGGAGGATTTTGACAATTTGCGAAATCGCTCCATAACAAACTAGCGTGATTGTGGAAAGTCACATTTGATGAACTGGAGCCTGGCCGTTGAGCCACGAAGCCGGGGAATGTGGTTAAATCATTTGCTTTGTGCGGAATGTGGTTACTGTATGTGTTACTATATAAAAGTATAGACGTGTGGATGGCTGATTGCAAATTGCACAGCATCACAAAACTAGTTTTTTACGGACCATAATAAATTCCAAACACGATCAACATATTTATGACAGCAGTTCAATTTATTTTTATCTGTATGAGTTTCAAGAATTGTATGTTTCTGTTTTATTTTTGTCATTTTTATAAATAAAGATATTACTGCATCTTCGTAACTGGATTTTTATATAAAATAAAACAAGTTTTAAAATTGAAAAAAACACTTTGGATTTTAAATGTCATAGGACTTCTAGTTTCAATGTACATGTTCATTTTTACGTAACACATGTATAATAATAACAACCAATTGAATAATCTAATCGTAGATTTCTAATCAGTTACCAGGATTTACGTGTGAGATTTTTACAAACAATGTACATTTCGTCATACCTAGATTCTTCCCTCCTAAAATGTTAAAAGCATACATACGTATTATGTTAAATTTTGTTTAGTTGTTTTTCTGGTTTTAAAATCTTGTCATATGCGAGATAACTATTATAGGCACATCAAAATCCAATGGACATGGAAAATTAATCATTTAATAGTGCACTTACATTTTCAAAAAATTGTTATACAAATAATATTTTTATAATATCAAATCAGTCAAGTGCAATATTTTTTTAATTAATTTTTTACTCTATTATACATACATGACATTTGATTTGCTGGTAATTAAAAAATATGTACATCACATTTCTCTAAAAGAATGTTTTTCAAAGCAGTTAACATAATTTCATTTTATTTTCTTGAAATGTACTAACTTTAATTTGCACACATATGACGTAATTGTTTGGAAACTTTACAATAATTTAACTATTACAAGTATAACACATTTAATTCCTAAGTAGATTAATTTGAAACAGTATTATTCTGAACCAACGAAGAATTTATATTATGTTTTGCTAATAGTTAACATAATAAAATATAACCATACGGTTTTGTTAAGTTCAAAATTAATGATAACAGAAAATGACTTATTTATAGATACAAGTGACTGTGGTGAAATGCTGTTAACGTAACTCCACTAATGTATTAGATAAAATAAAAAAGAGATTTAAATGTAACATAATTATTTGCCGAGTACTCGCAGTTGGATTTCTCATATTATTTTATCTGTCCTATAGTAATTAGTGAGTGGTGTATTCAATGTTTTTAACTTAAACCTCCACCAATTTCCTCATTATTTCTGCTAAAATTCATGTCATAGGTATTGACGAATACTAAATTTTTAATTTAATGTTGCTAATGTTTTAATTCTTTAAACTAAGCCTATTCTAAACATTAGTTGCATGTAAAGTCTCTTATCCACACTGTCGTATTATTATGTTATTTAATCTGTTTTAAACTTCCAAATGAAATCCACGTTCTTTACTAAAGCTTAGTTCCAAAATTCTTGAGTATTGGTCTTATTTTTGAGAAAGCCAAATTGATGTTCATATATAATGTTGAATGTGTTAAAAAAAGTCATTAATTCTAATAGTGAAGGCTTTTCTATTACTTCATAAAAATTTAATATTCAATGCAATAGGCATAAAATTATCAACATCTTTAAAGAGCCTTTCTCGTGCATTGGCTTTATCACTGATGAACTCCCCGACATGAATGGATAATTAATAATAAATAATAAAGTTTTTCACTCATACCAAGAGGTAATGGCATTCTTAAGAAGTTTCGAAGATATTAAAAAAACGATATGGAAAAGTATAGACTCCACTTTGTTGGGACCGTCTAGTGTTTCTAGTTACACGACACATTTTAGGAAAAATGGATTGAATGTGAGCCAAATATCACCTGATTTGTTTTTTGTTTGTTTGGTTAGTTTTTTTTTTTTTTTTTTTTTTTTTTTTTTTGCTTTATAAAGAACCCAAGAAGTACTAGTTTAAATTGAACAGTTTGGAAAAATGAGAATCTGAAATCATGTGGCAGTGGAGAAGGTTAGCTCTTAAATACTGTAAAGGGCATTTAATGTTATGAAATATTAATTGCTTTGTTACTGGAGATAAATAATTCACTAGTCGAAACGTACACCTAATATAATATAATGTATAAATATATTATAAAATACACAATTATGTATCTCCTCATTTATATATAGCACGCCTAATTGTAAAATCAGCCAACTTCTGATAGTAACAAAAATACAGATACAGTGAACAAACAAATGACAGTTGAAAGTCAAATGGAGGTTTTAAAGGATCTCAAGAGCTACCTTTCAGTCTTCACATGCAGCAGGTCGTGATTCAGTTGTCAACATAGAGATCGCATGGGCCGAACAGTGACGTCACCCGGTAATATGATGAGGTCATCTGCTGTCGTGGATATGGGTCGGGGTCGAGCCTCTGGGGCTTCTGCTCTCTAACCAGATTACGATGTGATGTCATGCCCTTACACCCGAATGTGCCTAACTAGGCTTTGATTGAGAGAAGGGGACAATGATTTAATCGGACTGACTAACGCTGGTACAACTGGGAACTGAGAAATAATCCACTCCCAGTACATGAAGAGGGAGAGGGGAGTTTCTACTTCACATCCAGATTGTTTGCAAAGCAACAATATCAATTTATGAGGAACTAACCTGAAAAGTTTGGTTACCTTTTGTATCATAGAGAACCAATAGGAAATAATTTCACGAATTTCCATTCCTAAGGGTTGGAAACAGCCCCTCAACATTTATTTTTTCCGTAGAAATAACATCGGCATTTAAAATTAATTTAGTATTTTTTTTATTTTCAAACATCTAATACAAAACAAACAAACATGACACAAAAGTTTGGCTAATTTGGTTTTCATTGTAAAATGTTTAAGGTAATTTCTACTGATTCTGAAATGATCGTACTACTTTACATCCCTCAAAGTGGACTAATAGGGTTTTCTAGACTATACAATTTTGTTATCTGCGAGAACGGCAGTGGGGCGTTTATAGCCATAACAATGTTATTGTGAGCGTTTATAGCTATGGTTTTGAGAAAACCACTGAGGGTAAGGTAAGTAAACGTAGAAAACCACCCCTTAGCGAATGAAGGGCTGTCGGCTACTGTTACCTATAAATATAAAAGCCAAATACAATTGACTGTGTTTGGTTAAAAGATCGCAATTTTTTTTTAAACTAATAGATTTTGGACAATGAAACTTGACATTTATCGTATATTCTTTACCGGCTCTAGATGAATACCAAGAAAGGATTTCAACACAGTTTCTCTCAATGAACAAAAATATAGAGGATAATGAATAGCTGATATATGCCAATGTTAGGCTTTATTACCATTCACTATTCGAATGAGAGAGCTTAAAACGGTGCAACTCAACATAAGAGGCTATTTTTGACAAATTTAAGCATACAATGTGAATAAAAAAAATAAAATCCTTTGAGTGAGATGATACGAGCATAGCAAGGAACGGGGTTCACATACGAAACTTGCTGGGCGTCTCCTAATAATATTATATATAAAGAAGACATTTTGAAAATTGAACGATTTCTGGTCGAAATAACGGATTCATGAGTAATTTAAGTTAGGCTGGCGTGATTAGAACTTCTAGTGACTTGTCACTCGGTTACCTCAGTTGGATTATAAAATTAAAAATTGTATTTTCAATTATAATAGAAAACATAGATTACATTACTTTTTTTAAAGAAAATATTTTATTATTTTGTTAGTAAAATGCAACTTGTTAGTAAAACGACTTTGTTTCACTTCTCTAATCGACAAAAGTAGCAGCCTTCTTCTACTTTAGTTTAGTTATTGAAATGATTCACTGGAAGGCTCACCTACCATAGCTCAGCGCCTAAAGGTGTAATATGACGCTACCCGTCAAACTACGTAGGTTTCCTGACTCCAACCTTCCCTTAGGAAAATTATCAATTTTCTGAAAATCAAGCAAAAAAATAGCTCTATTGTGAGTCCTTTAAAGCTTTTGTTTTTAAGTAAATTTTAATCGTTTGAATTTTGAAAAATTCTTGAGCAAATGAGTAATATTGACTGTCTTTTGAGGTTTCCAATTTCCTTGCATTTTTATTTAAACTAATTTGTTGAGATTATAAAGATGTTATATACGTTTATAACAAAACATAAATACGCAAAGCAATCAACATTATCTATTAAAATACCAACAAAATAACTTACCAAATTATAATTGTATAATTTTTTTACGATACAATTGTAATTTATAGAAACAATACCTAAACTATTGACTAAATCGTTTAAAATTGGTGTAAATGGACCCAATTGAATACTCAAGCCCCCACCACTGAAAAAATGGAACCTTTTCCATTAATTACGGTTAGGTTAGGTGGCTATTGAAGTTGATCACAAATTGTTAAATCCAACGATTGACTTATCGCAGAATGCGCTCTCCGTGCGAAAGTTCTTGGGAAGCGATAAGATAAGGCCAGCGATAACACAGATTCCTAGCGGATAGGAATACCAAAGTGGACGTACAAATTATTGGGGGAATAGTTTTTAGAGCAATAGAATATTTATCAAGTGGTACTGCATTAACGGAAACGAAAAGAAAGTAGTGGTACTTAATTAACGGAAAAGATCTAAAGAATGTTTTGTAAGTTTAACTTTATTACTATTCCATAAACTTGTCCTCAATTTTTCATTCCGAACATTGTTTGAGAATTGCCTTTCTATTTATTCAAGCATTGTTATCTTATCAAGAAGAGCTTATAATGTTGACAATCACTTTATGGATGTCACCCAACGTCAAAAAAATAGTTGTGACCCTAGGTAGGGCTCAATATAGTAGGCCAGCACTATCACTAAACCATCGAATTAAATTGCTTGTAGATGTAATAACTATGTGAACACTGTGGAAAAAAAACAATTATAAAAAGACCAGGAAATTTAATGGGTCATGACTGGAATAAAGGAGTAATTTTTTAGAAATAAAAAATAAATTAAAAATATCAGTGAATTTATAATTATATACTAATTTATAATCATAATTTAAACCCCCCCCCCCTACAACGTACGGCTACATGATTTGAACTGCCCCCCCGCCACTCACCTACAATTAACACTCATCGTTCTTAATAGACCCTTCCTCTACTTAAGTACACTTGACAGAATGCCTGGTTAAGGAGCGGATTTTTTAAAGTTGAAGTTTTAGAAAACTGTTTACTGACAGGGGATCTTTTATTTCGGAAACCGAGTTGGAGATTAATTAGCCATTTGGCCATAATTTGTAACGAACTAGAGTATAATACTGTTTATCAATTTAAATAGTATTTTATATCCATGTTCAGGATAAAAAGTAAAATAATTGTTTACTTAAAAGGAACGAATATTCCATCTTCATAATTCTATAATCACATACCTAATCTACCCAGAAAACTACTATCTAAGCCATCAAAGGCAGACATTTCAATTTCTACCAAATCATTCCACAAGCCCAAGAGTGTGGGCCAATATTGAAATCATCTGCACACAATATGTTGACAACAATGCAACTCAGAACACACTGATGGATCTGGCGATAACGACATGGCTTTCCAGAAATCCATTTGGTCACCAATTTATTTACGGAGATTCAATTTTAGATTGAGTGACAGCCTCTTTGTGGGGGGTGGTGCACCCTTCCACCACCTGGGGACGTGACCTTGAGCCCTTGGAGCCCACACCTTTCCTTATCACAGGGTCATCGTAATTGATTCTTTTCTTCTGGTCATCATCCCCTGTGAACATAGATGATGGATTAGTTATGGACTTAATAATCTGATCAATAATTTGGTTCCAATTAATGAGAGTTAAAATTAAAAATCACTGTCAACTTTAAATCAAAGAATCATTAGCGATATTTTCTTCCCCTCGAGATTTGTTTAAGCTAAGATACTTTACGAAGTAAATAACAATGACCTCTTTATTGGTAGCAAACAAACTATTTGTATTGCAATAATCAATTAGTTAAATAAATATTACCTTCTAATAGCTCACTCACGAATATTGGCTGGCCTCATAGTTGACCGTTTGGAAATGACTGCACCTTATGTAGGAAGATCTACCCAAATAGCCCCCATACCAACCTCTCCAACTCAGTCAATTTCTCAGGTACATGAGTCATATGCAGCTGCGGTTTTCAGTTATAAAACGACATGTTTTACTGAAGTATCCCATCAAAATAAATCCACTGAATGTGTTAGTCCAAACGCTTTTTTAGTGCCATTGACTCCAAGGATCTAGTCTTTCCACTTCAAGCAGAAATAATTTCTGCCACAGTAAATACTTGTAATAGTATAGGTGACAACTCACAGAACGTCACTAATGAAACTTTTCACATAGACAGGGATATAAAGCTGTTAGACCTTGATCACAGTCCGCATAAGAATAAATATAATCATCTTAATTTAATAATATTACACTTAAATGTGCAATCAATAAAAAATAAAGTAAATTCTCCAGAAGTTTTACTAAATGACACCAATTGTGATGTATTGTGTGTTAATGAACACTGGTGTACACAGGAAGAACTGGACGTATATCGGCCTAAAGATTATAAAATAAGCCGCGAGTTACTGCAGAACTATGCCTTATGGTGGGACTGCTATTTTTCTCAAGAACTTCTTATCAGTGTATCTTATGACATTGTAAATGTTGAGTTCCTGTGTGAGCTAAAACAGTTTGAAGCAGCTGTGATTGCTCTCCCTTCACTGAAGCTACTAATTATGTCGATATATCGTACACCAGACTAATCTGTAGACATTTTTACTGAGAAATTGGCAGAACTTTTGGATTTAGTTGGCAATATAAGAAAATATCTTACTTTTACTGTAGTAATAGCTAGTGACTTAAATTTAAACCCTAGAAGTAGTAACAGACTCGCATCAAATTTTTTTAAATATGCCAAGGTCTTACGATTTTTATTGTTTAAATTTTCAACCTACTCGGATGTCAGCCTGTCTCGATAATTTTATATCTAATTTGCATCCATCAATTCATATCTTTGAAATAATTCAACCTTTCGTTTCTGACCACAGTGCACTCCTTTTGAAAGTGAGTTTTCTGAGTGTTAACAGTGTATCAAAACATTTACCACTGGAATTTTGTAGTGAACCATCAACAATCACTCATAGGCTGTTAAATGAATCCACCATAAATAGGCTTAAGCAAGAACTATGTAAAATTGAATGGCATAATGTTTTCTTATCAGCTAAAAATGTTGATGAAGCTTTTCAGATTTTTATGAATATCTTATCAAGTAGTATCAATAAGCACTGCCCATTAAAAATAAAAGAGCTTAAGCGTGACAAAAAAAGAATAAAAAGAGGTTTACTCCACACCTAGGTAAAATTAGGCTGCTATTAGACATAAGCTATGAGAAATGTAAATCTAACCCTAACTTTCTGCCTATTCACAGGAAACTTAAACAATTGTACAGAAAACAAATAGACTTAGCCAAAAAGAGAGCTAATGATAATTTTATTCTTTAGTCAAACAATCAATGTAAAGCTGCCTGGACTATTATAAATTCACTAAAAGATCGGTTGCCAAACAAAGGTATACCACAGAATATACCTATTACAGCAAATGAGTTTAATCAATTTTTTGTTAATGATAGTAAAACCACAAAATCAAAAAAATCTAATTATGATGCAGCTACTTATTTGGACATGTTAAGGTCGTCACAAATTAAAAATGATGGCTTGCCTTCGTTTGTATGGTCTTCAGTTAGCATTCCTAGGATATATAGTATTGTAAATAGATTAAATAACTCCAGATCAGAAGATGTGTTCGGTCTTTCGAATTTTTTAATCAAAATAATTATTTATGAAATATCATATCCTCTTACTCACTTAATCAACTTCATGTTGGTTGAAGGAAACTATCCACGATGCCTTAAAGTTACTATAACTGTTCCATTACATAAAAAAGGAGATTTAAATAACTGTAACAATTACCTTCCTATATCTTTGGTTGCTGTTATATCAAAAGTTGCTGAAACGATATGAAAAAATCAAGTAGTGGACTATTTTGAACAAAATAATTTACTATCGTCAACTAAATAAGGATTTAGAAGAAACTTATCTACAATTAAGGCTGTAGGAAACGTAGTTTTATTTATGAATGACGGATTGGAAAATAAAGAAGAAGTTTTAACATTACTCCTGGATTTGAGCAAAGACTTCGACTTGGTGGATCATGAAAAACTGGTCGAAAAATTGTATTATTATGGTGTTCAAGGCAATGCATTATCACTTTTATCTTCTTACTTGTCTGACCACTATCAATTTGTAAAGCTGGGGAATCAGAGATCCAGTCTTCTACATGTAACTAGTGGGGTTCCCCAAGGTTCTGACCTGGGTCCTTTTTTGTTAGCAGTTTTTATAAATGACCTTCCTAACTTTGTGCCTGACAGAACTATTCTATATGCTGACGATAAAACTTTACTGAATTAAAACCACAATTCTGAACTCAATAAGGTCATTATTATTATATGAAAGAAAGAGCTGTTCTCTGGTTTGAAGCAAATGGTTTAGTTGTTAATGATAATAAAACAGATGACATTATTTTTAGTTTACGAAAGCTATCTGACCCTGGATAATTGGTTAAGTTGCTTGGCATTATTCTGGACCCAGGACTTAATTGGAAAATTCATACTAACTCTCTTTGCTCTCGTCTGTCAAGGGTTATATTTTGCCTAAAGAAGTTAAGGTTGTGTGTTAGTAGTCATGTGCTCAATACGGCTTACTATGGACTGTTTCACTCCCACATGTCTTATGGAAAAATTCTCTGGGTAACTAATTTGGAGCTAAAGAAGTTTTTAAATCCCAAAAGAAAGCTATCCGTAGCATTATGAGTATTAATTCTACAGATTCGTGTAAGCCACATTTTGTAAGTCTTGAAATACTCACGCTTCCTTACATTTTTATTTTGCAGTCATTGGTTTTTGTAAAATAAAACCTTAACATGTTTAATTTAAGAAGACAGATACATTCGCACAATACCAGGATTCAGAACAACATAGATATAAGGAATGTTAGACTTAGTAAAACACAACAAACATAATATATGTATAAAGGTGTGCAACTATTTAATAAGGTACCTAGCACAGCTACAACAGTAAGTATATCACTTTTAAGCATGTTTTAACTAAATGGTTGAAAAGTAAAGCCTTTTATTCTTTAGATGAAATGTACTTGCACGACCTCAGTGACCTTAACTTCTAGTGATTTAGATTGTAATATTAGGAATGACGCATGTTTTTAATATAAGACTTTAGATTATATACAATGGTATTGTCAATGCATGTACAACTTGATGGACGACAATAAAGATATGAATATATAAACAGTCATTCACATAAATTTACAATTTAAATATACAATTTCAGTACATCAGAAAAATTGTACATTCAATATTCCTAGTGGATTTCAATGAACTCTTCAAGAGAATAAAAAGCCATTGACACTGATTTTTATTTTGTAATTTATTTACACGTCCAGAAAGCTTATTGACGACTTACAATACTTTCTCCAATATTTAAAATACAATATTAAAAATAAAGATAAATAAAGTAACTACGGAGAATATGAGGTTTTTACGTAGGTCAGACTATAAATTTCAACAAAAGATATAAAAACCATGTTTCTGCTGTTTAAAATAAGAAGCCTGAAGGATCAAATGTAACAAAACACCTACCGAATTGTAACTACAGTTTAAAATTGATGAACATTTTGGTATTCTCAAACTTTTTAATATGGATAAGATTACGAATGTATAGAAAGAATAATATATATTTAAAGAGTCTTAACAAGCTTATGTATTAACAGATTAATTTTGATTCCTATATAACTATCACAATATATTTTACAAATAAAGAAATAGAAGGCAATAATCAAAAGTACTTGACCATGACTGGTGTGATATTATTGGATATTTCCAATGTTTTAAAGAACAAACATTTCGACAAGTTTAAAAAAGCCTGACGTGTTCATATGTTACTTTACTACCTTTGCATTTACAAGTAGTTTTTTATTTTTTTATTTATTTTTCTGAATCCATAATAATCTAAGAAAACCCTAAAAATCACATGCTAATAGCTACGGCTGACTGTTAGAACATGCCGGGCTTCTTAAATTGTTATGGGTTGAACAAAAACCGAAAAATAAAATGGCTAGTTGTAAATGTAGACTAAGGTAGTAAGTAACACCTGATGATGACATAAATTTATATACCTGTCGAAACGTTGTGTTGTTTCCTTAAAACACACGGAAATATTGTAAATCTCCAATAATTGTCTATCAATTATAAATAATTTAATGTCCACAAATAATTTTGAAACAACAGTAATTGACCAATAATTCATTACGTCAACAGCCACCATTTTGGCGATTCCAGCTAACCGTCATGAGTTTCCCGACCGTGACAAGTGTTAGAATATAAGTAGTGTGGTCGCACATCGTTGTCATTTCTTTGTGATTTCCTCTGTTCTGAGGAGGTTACCGGAGATTATCTAAATAAATTACAATAAAATTTGGTAATTATGTTCTTTATAGACGCCTCATAAAATGCGATTACTTGTCGAAAAGTGGTAAATTATGAGTTAATGATTCTTGAGGAAGTTGATTTTAGCCGCGGAAAACACGTTCTTTACAGAAAAACTAGTTTTTATGTGATAGTGAATAAAACAAATTTTTTTTAAATTGGAATTTTTAAATTTTTTTCAATTTTACATGTTTTTTTATGCCGAACAAAAATATAACTTAGGGTTTTCAATAAAATTAATTTTTCGGCCCGAAAAATGCACTTTTTACTTACCTCAACAAACATAACCTAACTTATCCTAATCTTATATATACTCAACAAAAATTCAAAAATTGCATTAAATTTGGGGTCACTTCGGCAGAAATACGTGCGAATTTGTTTTGGTGGCCAGTCATAGCTACTATTACCGTTGTGCATAGGTGATTTGTCGTGAAGGTAGTTTTTTCTTAATATCTCGAGAAATAATTATTTTAGATCAAAATAGTTTTCAAATTCGTGTTCAGCACAAAAACCGACACCAAATTAAACAAATTATGAAAAAATCACGAAAAAAACGGAGAAAGAGAAAAATAACATTTAAAAAAATTTAGAATGTTCGTTTTTTTTCATAGAACACGTTATTTCCACAGAATAATAAGTGTATTCTCATAAAATATAGACCTGATTCTTTCCACGGGTGATAAAAAAGTCAATATTGGCGAGGCGTCTAGAAAGCGCATAATTACCTAATATTTTGTACATTTATTACATACATTTATGTTGTATGGCGTTCATTTCTTCTTCTTAATAGTTTTTAATAGTCTGCAAGGGCTGTCGAAGGCTGTCCGCCATTTTGGTTTTAATCCTATAAGAACAATACGATCACGCGTATCCTATTTAACAGATATTTTTAAATGGATTTTTCCAAACAATTTGCATTTGATCAGGAATGAAATTGCGCGTTGGAATTGCTTTGCAAATTCCTAATTAGTTCAAAAGAAAAAAAAGAGAAAAAAATAATTAGTTAGAAGTTTTTATTTTCCCCTGTTTTTGAAAACTAGGCGTATTTATTCAAAATATCAATAGAAAACCCAATGCGTAATATGATAACATTTAAAATTACACCTTAAACACAAATTTTGGTAAATAAATAACGAAAAATATGGATTCGTAAATAGGATTAAAACCAACATGGCCGACAGCCTCTTAGACACTTAATGAACATTCCAGAAACCTCATCCGCTCTTTCATAAATCAATTTTGTTGAACAGCTAATTAATTTAAGCTGTTTTAAAACAGGCTAAAAAGTACTGCCGTAAACATCAAGACTATTTAACTGGAACGAAATAAATCCCGCCTCTTCTCTTCTTAAATAGTTAATATTATTTTAAATGAGAACCATCATAATACTTAAGAGCAAAATAAATACAAAAAGCCACCTTCTTGACTCTCTTACGTTCCCAGATCTCTAACCAATAAAACTGCTCAATGACTTGCCATGAAAACACTGGGTTAAAGATCTTCTGAAGGTTCACTGTCACTTAAATAGTCCCATTAACCGTTCATGCCTCATAATATTACGGGTACAATCCTATAAAACAGTGCTCTCATGTTTCGCCTCGACGAGCTTTTGTTCCGAGGTGATTAGGCACTTATACGTATCGCCATCGGAAACGATTCCTAGAGAGCCAAGTAAGCAATATTATTTATGTTTGGTTTTTATACGGTCTTTCAGTAAAAATTTCTAAGAAAAGAACGAACAAAATATTTCTTTAGAAACCAGACACTTCCAAGTGTGTGTGTCATACCTATCTGGTCATATCGGGCAATGACCAGACCAACATGAATAATAAGTAGGTCTTTTTCGAAACATCTTCACATTATTTAGCAATGTTTAATCGTCAAGCGAAATGGAAAGTTCACATTTATCAGTAACACGTCAACTTTTTGAAACCTAATCTAACAACCCATGGTAGAAGTACTTACAACATCACCGGTTTGATTCGGTTATATAATACCCCCCCCCTCCCCAATAGAAACTATATGTCATAAAGCTGTAATCATGTAGCCCAACCTAACTTACCTTCCTACCTACTTACCCAGCCTAATCTAACCTAATTATATTTGGGGGGAGATGCATATAACGGAATGCAACCACCTCACCTAACCTAAATACCAGAAGGCGCCGATTGATAAAACGATGATGTTTATTATTTTCATGCAAGTCAAAACGATTTGACCAATATCTAAAGTACATTATATGTAAGTTTAGTTTTAGACTTTGTAGACAATATTTACTATATGTGGGGACATTCTGAAAAAGACCCTAGTAAACTTACACAAATTTCGGATTAGAAGTTGGGGCCCGCCTCTCGGAAGAGTAAACGGGCCCTTCCTACAGAACAAATAATGAAATAGCGTAGACACAAAGCAATCTAAGTGAAGCCGGAACTCTTACCAAGATGGCGGCCCCTCCACTGTCTGCTCAATACTAGACGGAAGCTGGGCGTCAGCTGAATTTTTGAAACTTGTAATGCAGTGTATTGTGATTACTGTCGGATTACAAAAGTAATGTACTCAGGTTTAAACCACTGTTACAAAATATCCGATTCCATTGTGTTGTACAAAAAATTTAGCTTATTTAGAAATTCCAAATTCTAGAAATTTGACTCTTTTACGATATTTTAACTTGTAAGTTTTGTAATCCCCTGCAAACTTAAAAATGGCTGATCATACAAACTTCCAAAACGGTTCAAAAATACTGGATTGAAAAATAAAATAAGATTATAAAACGGTAAGTGCGATAAAAAAAAATCTTGCGATTTTATATCACGTGATAATTCAACAGACATTAATGTGCCGTAACTCGCACGACCGGCCGAGCCACCGGACGCGGTGTTGTCACTTCATGCAGCTGGACTTCCACCCCTTATTAGGGGACTTATTAGCTATGAATGATAGGTATACATGTTACAGCTAAAGGCTGATAAATCACATAGAGTTACTAGAAATGCGATAAGTACATCCTGCTAATCACAAATATAATTGGTGGCTCTCATTTTGACATTACATTCAGCTTGTTACATTTGAAATTTACATAATTGTAAATTCTGTAAATAAGTTATTTTTTAATTTAACAATCTTTTTGGAGCTATACAATTTTTAAACCTGTACTTGGAAGTTCAAATCCCTCATGACAAAAGGTGATTAATAATGGTATAAGTTTAGATAGAAAACATGATTGATTAACAGTTCAATACTTCCACAGTAATAAACCTTTCGTGCACTGTTTAAATACTTCCAGGCGCACGATTCGGCAACGCCGAAATACTCAGTTAAAACTAGTTTTGAAGTGCTGCCCGAGGGGATTTGCTTACACATGAGCGCACATTGATGTCTGTTGTATTATTATGTGATATAAAATCGTAAGATTTTTTATCGCACTTACCGTTTTATAATCTTACTTAATTTTTCAATCCGGTATTTTTTAACCATTTTGAAAGTTTGTATGATCAGTCACTATTAAGATTGCAAGGGTTTACAACAATTACAACAGAATATTTTTTTTAAATTAAAAATTCTAGAATTTGGACAGGCTACAAAAAACAACCTTCTTCACGTGTGGTTAAAGTTGCACTTACGTATCTTCAGTGCTTTTTCTTTTAGAAATTTATAAAGTTGAGCTTTACTCCAAAAGTGCTAAAATTTCGTGTTTTTTGTATTCCACCTGCTATAAAAACATTCTTAAGGCCTTCAAAAAAAATATGTAAGTTATATGAAATTGCTTAGATTTTAATAAACTAAATTTTGTTGTACAACACAACGAAATTGGATGAGTATTTATTTTCTAGCAAAGGTTCAAACTCGAGTACATTGCTTTTTTAATAAGACAGTAGACCTTAGTTTTCCTACCTTCCAAACGCAATTGAACTACCGCAGCTGGTTGCAATAACAGCAATAAAAACAAGCAGGATGGAATAATGTTTTACAGATAAATATTATGAAATCAGTTAATTTGATTATTATTATTTCTTTATAGTACATTAGCCTCCTTCTAGTTGTTTTACTTAGTTTACTAAGTATAATTTCAATTTATCAAATGTTTTATTTCAACAGTAGGTTGCATTTTTAGGTTACATCAGCTGTGCCCATCTTACCAAGATGGCGAATAACGGCTTTAACTACTACTAAACGATGTATTGCATTATGACTTACTCTAATATATTCTTTGCTCTGTGGTTCTTCCCTATATAACATAACCTAAAGTGACGTAATATAAACTAACTTAATCATAACTAGCACAACCTAACCTAACTTAACCTACCTAATTTAATGTACATGGAGTTAGCTTCAATCAAAAAGTAACATGATTGATAAGAAACTGTTTTAGGAGTGGTGCTCTTTTCTTAAAAAAGATCCCTTTGGTTAGTTTAGTATTTATTCATAAATTACTCATTGTTTTTATCTGATATTTGTAAAAATTTGATAAATTTATTAAATTTGCTTTCACCAATTCTTACGAATATATGCATTGCACATAAGTGATAAAGTTTATAGGGAAAGGCATTTTTTAAAGAGTTTGTTATGTTAATGATCTGAAAACAGTAAAACTGTCCGGCAGCAAGACCAGAAAAATTCATTAAAGAATTTTATACTTAAAAGATAATAATATATTTCATCATGAATTATGAAAACTCGTATTTGTGATGTTACAGCACCCAATGACAAATTATTAAAATAATTGTAAAGCAATTATGGATATTGCTAGCTCATACCTGACTCGGTATCACAATAGTAAGTTTATGCAGATCCTATGTATTTTTACCGAATTTCTCGTCACAAGATAGTGGCAATTTGAATGCAAACCTCACACGGAGGAGACATATACCCTCCGCTCTAATATTGAAAACTTCGTTCCAAACAAGACCTCAATGCATTGCAAACAACACGGTGTTGGAATATACCTTTCAATAATAGTTTGAAGGTAGTAGTAATATTAAACGTATTTTTTAAGTTAAAAAAAAAAAAAAAAAAAACACAGAAATAATAATTAAGATTAATGATTTTTTTGTACAAGTAGGACTACGAACCTGCTGGTGAAATCCATACCACCAGATATTGAAGCCTTTTATAAGAAACATTTTTCTCTTATGTTTTTATTGTTTATTTTATGTTTTTAAGTCTTTTATAGTTACTTAATCTTTAAAATTGTGATTAAGCTTTCGAAATTCAGTAAAATTATAAAACATTTCAATTGAAACAAATAAGCACAAAAACGGAATATAATTAGGTATATGTGAGGCAAATATTTGGTCTTTGAATTAACACATATTCGTACGCCCACTAAACTACAAGGGCATACTGTACTCAATGTTCATTCACAGCTAGATTTACAGTAAATAAAGAGGCGGTATTGTCTTTTGTGTTATTGTTACTGTTTAATTTGCCATTCTTATAAATTATCATTGTTATTTGTATGATGGTAAGGTGTATTATTGTCATTATTTTTCATGTTTATGTATTGTTATTATTTCTATTCATGGTTAAGTTTATTCATATAATGCAGTTGTTACCAAAATTTTTATTGTTATTGTAAGGTTATTTACCGTTATTGTTTCTTTTGGTTTCATATTTTCATTGTTTCTTAGGTTAATTCCTTGTTGTAATTTATTTGCTTACTGCCATTGTTTACATTAATTGCCAGTTATACTTTCTGGAAGAGTATTTAGGTGGAATTATTTAAAATTGTACTCAGTAACTTGGGCCTTTATCTCAATTATATATTTATTAATTTTATGTTTTTACTTTTCTATATAAATTATTATATATAGAAAAATATTTTTGTTTTTATGTTAGCTGTAAGATAGCTTCCCACTTGACTAGTTGCCTGAATTAAAACTTTAATTTCCTCAAAAACGGGTTTACTGTTGCATTAAATAAATATACAGGGTGTCAATTAAGTCCCGGGACAACTTAGTATTACTAACCCATACGAATTGAGCTAAAAACATTTACATTCTGTCAACGGACATCAGAAACTATTTTATCACGTATACTATTGGCCGCTGCGTATCCAGAGGGACGGTCCACAAGGAGTTGGAGGAAAAGTTTAAATAGGAGCATAGGTCAAGTTGCATATGGAATCAGTAGAATAGAATGCTGCAAATCCGTCCTCAAACAGGTGACTTTAGCCTAAATGGCAAGTGAATGAAGTTTCAAAACATTCCTAACAGCTTTTCGCTTAACTTATTAAACATGTTTTTTAAACTTATTAAACTTGTTTGTTACTCTGTTTAGCTTGCGACAGCTTCTGCGCTTGTTAAATGAAAGTCCTGGGTGGTTATCAGTTACAACAATCCAGTTGTAACCTTAAAGAAAATACAAAAGCTGATAGTAATGTTTTGAAACTTCAATCACTTACCATTTTATTTAGGCTGGAGGGAATAGTTTGAGGTCAGATTTGCGGCATTGTATTCTACTAATAAAGACCTGTAATTCGATTTGCGACTCGACCTATGCTCCTAGTTACACTTCTCCGACTCCTAGCAGACCGCCCCCCCTGGATAGTAGCGAACAACAGAACAAGTGTTAAAATGGCGTCTGATGTCCGTTAACAGCATGTTAAGTTTTGTAGCTGATTTCGTAACGGTAAATAATATTAAGCCGTCCCGGGACCTAATTGACACCTTGTATAGACAGCAAGACTTTCCTAATCAACTAGGATGTTACATAGCTAGGATGTTACATAGCTGTAATCTGCGACGAGTCTACACCAACCCCCTTTCATAATTCACAAAAATTGGAAAATTTCAATTTAATATTGGAAATTTCCAATTTTTTAGTTAACGCAGAAGGTGAATTCTGTTCAGAGACTTTCATACCTTGGACAACAAAATTAAAAACTATTATATTTATCTTATGATTCTGATGCAAGACTGACGATCGTCTTGGTGTCTGACAAGCAGTCGTCGTGGATGTAGAGAGATGGCCGAGTTTCCATGCAGTCATTTGGTGATGATTATGGGAGAGCAATTTAAAAATAATAAAAGAAGAAAGTTCTTGAAATAAGGCTTGCTTAGTTTATAGCATTCAACCTAAATACAAAAATTTATACAGAATAAAAATCATTAGGTGTCAATAAAGCCCGTGAGTTTGAACTCATGTTTAGTGGCTAATGCACAGTAATACAGCATATCGCAAAAAAAAAAATATAAAAAAATAAAAATAAAACATACGTCACCAAATAGAGTAAAACCAAAGTTCAATAACAACATTTTTAAATAAAATGAAAAAACCCGTTATTATACTGGTGAAATTAGGACTACAGAGTCCTTTATTTCCCACGTAAACATGAAATAATTTCCAATTCATATCTAACACTAAAAAATAGGAATCTCAATCTAATCGTTTAACGGTTTAGTAATGACGAAATTAATAAATTACCCAGATTAATGGAATAAACAAATTCATAGGTGATAAAACTAAATACTAAATAAATTAAATCCATTTCAATAAAACAACTAATCGAAGAAGAATAACAACTCAAGTTTGATCTAAAAAGAAACAAAAATGAAACAAAAGAGGAAATAACTTAATTTTAGCGCTCACTCAGTTTGCCCACCGTGCATGCAGCCCAGTACCACCATCAGCCCTGCATTTTTTGTTATACAAATAAAATTGTATAGCAAAATAATGAACTAGACAACATTTTATGAAAATAAAACATATGTTTCTCTATCATTTCAAGCCAAAGAATCTCTATTTTATTTTGAGAAACAATTACTAATAATCTTAACCACATTCTTCTAAATGTTGTAAATTTTATTGTTAAAATGAAGTTATAAAATATAATCAAAATCGTTAAAGCCCTTTTGGAGAAAAATCTAGTTTTTATATTTTTGTCTATAAAAATAAAAATATAAAAAACAAAAATTTCAAAAAAGTGAAAAAATGGTTTGGAGATATTGGCTAAATTCACATACATACTAAATTTTATAAAATGATGTGCTATTTTAATATATAAATATATATATAGCCTATAAACTAGTTCATCACCAATGACAATAATAAACAAACCACCAATACGTGTACAGTGGTATTGGCCCTCCCACCCACTCATACGTGTACAGGCCCACTCATAAGCGCACAGTGAGGGTGGGGGGGGGGCCTCCCACCCAGGGGAGGGGGGCCTCCCACCCACCCTTACATGTACAATCGTGTTCATAGCTGTGGAACTTTGCAGTTATTAACTAAATTTATACAAAGAAGATGACGTTTTTTCGAATTAAATCCCTTTAAAACTAGAACGGAAAACTTTATGCAAATTTAGGAACTTTCCTCGTGAAACTCTAAAGACGGCTCGGGAAAACAATGAATCACACTTCTTCTCACTCGATAAATTACAACAAAGTTGAATCTTGTATCAGAAAACCTTAACCTCAGCCGTAATAAATGATTCGCAAGTTTTAACTCAGGTACATAGATCTATCAGTCGGCTCTGATGACAGGTACTTGCCTTGCTTTTACTTAGAACGGCACTTCTCTTCGGAACTTTCTAGTTATTTTAAAAGTAATTAATTATTCATTGCATGATAGTGTAGTAACAGTTTGTAATGAGCGTTTCAAGTCTCGAGAAATAAAGTTTGCGTCAACATTTAATATTTTAGAAGAAAATTAAAACTATACATTTAAAATAAATTTACAGATGTGTCAACTAGGAACTGACGTTCTAATTTTTGTGATTGATTTTCGTTACTTAAGAACGATGAAGAAAGCACATACAAATTATTTTTATGTGAGGTGCGGAGTTGTTACACTAAATTAAAAAATATATGTTACTATGAACTGTGCATAAAATTAAAATTATGTACTTTATTTTAGTAGATTTTAATTTGCATCTTTCTTGATTTGTATAAAATTACTTGATTTAACAATCTATCTTAAAGTTAGATATGTTATGTAAACTAATAACGATGATTTGACAAAACCAGTAAAATATTTATGCAGATGTATTTTGTCATCTTATTCAATAATTATATCAGGAGTTTTTTTAGCAATCTTATAATATATTACCAGTAAAACTGAAGTTTTTGGGCTTTCAATTTAGAAATAATCTTTTACTCTTTTTCACTTTTCTTTATGGGTGTGGTGTCTTGCCATAAATTAACATAATTTCATTATAAACTAAAAATAATTTTTAAAGTTGCAATTTGTAGATACGAAAAAAATGTGATCTAGATACAATTTGGAGAAGGAACAAATTTTGCTTCTGTATTTAGCTGTATATCTACTGTCACAACGAAATACTATTTATTTCGTTACTTGTATATCTGTCTTGCTGGATAAGAAAATAATAAACTTTTAAAGGAAATATCATTGATGAAATGTTTCTAGTAGTGTTAGTTTTCATCGATACCATACTGATACAAACTGGGTTTCAATGGGGCATGCGCAATATATATTGTATTTGTTTTACCACTCATGCCGCTAACAGACATTATCAATCTCACTTTATTTGGAAGTCATACTGACCTTGACTTACATGACCTTTAGAAAGTATATATCCTTTCTTCATCGACTCTTCTTCCTTCCTATCTTTCCACCTGGATCTCATGATAAAGTGCATGCACGTCCTCCATCCCACACGCTACCAACAACTGCTTCACATATATAGTTCAATTTGAAAATACTGCTGGCTCTTAAGAACGTACTATGAACATTTTCATCACATTTTCTTTATGTATTTCCAAATTATACTTACCTCTTTGCAGCACTTTTGAATTTATCTCCAATAGTTCAGTAATATCATTCACTTTTTCCAAATGTTTCACTTTATTAGGAGTGTACAAGGTCACACAGAGTGTTTTATTACAGTTGTTAATATATTGGAATTGAAGTGTTCCTTTATGAAATTTAATTCACAGGTGGATTTGAGATAAAAAAGACTTTTTAAGATGCAATTATTGTATTCTGATCTTTAAGTTGAACTAAATCTCAGATTTATGGAATGTCATGTTTACAATTTTTTTGGAATATGTTGTTACTATCGTGTGGGTTTGTATATATTTACTTTCCACATAATTGTCATAGGTGACTTAAATATTCATATTATTACAAATACTTAAATGTTCATAATATTATTTAAGTCTTGGTGTGCATAAGTAATTTAGCTATAAACACTATGTACTTTTCATGTTATCATGTGATAATTTTCTAATGAAATTATGAAAAGTGCAAGTGTTCCTGGTGAAAGTATTTAAAGTCACAGGCGATATGGGTATCATAGTATTACAGACCAGTTTCTACAACAAACAAGGCGAGATATTGGATAATGATTTCCTGATTTAACTGCATAATACAGTCCATAATAGACGTATAATTTTATTTAGACGTTTATGTTTAGGATCCTATCATTTACAAATTTGGATCTTTTCCGTTAATTCACAACCACTTGATAAACATTCTATTGCTCTAAAAACTATTCCCAAATCATTTTTATATCCACTGTGGTGTTCCTTTTATTCGCTAGGAATCCGATATCTCTGGTCTTATCTTAACACGGAGAGTGCAATCGGCGCTAAGCCAATCATTGGATTTACCAGTTTGTGATCAACCTTAGTAGCCACCTAACCTAACCTAACTTAACCTAACCGTAATTGCGATAGCAAAAATAGTGGTAGTGAAGTAACGGGAAAAGTAGTGGTAGTGAATTAATGGAAAAGGTCCAAACAGTTTTTAATACATTCGGAATACAAAATGTAAGTTTAGCTTGTTTAACTAACGCTGGAAAATGTTCATACTGTAATAGTTTTGTTAAATTTTTGTATCAATCCTCCACCATTAGGACAACACTGTTGAATTCGACCCTTCAATTTTTATAATGTGAAGATTCAATTTTAATAACGCTCGAAGAAAACTAAAAATGGTGCTTAGGCCTAAACGTCTTAAGGACGAACAAATTTATAAAACCAATCATGATATCCTTTTTTCACAACAATATGGTGAATAAAACGTGGTTCATTAGAACAGTAGTTTTAACACCTATTTCACTGGAATACAATGGGTCTTGCAGACATCACTTAGACAGATGGAAGGACTGACACTCGGCCTTGACTCGTTCGGTTGATCCTATCGACTCCAACAATGGTCTATCCATCACTCATTGGTCACTTTCTGTTTCGCTCGATAAGCAAATGTTCCCTCACGCCTGCATTCTTAGCGACTCTCCCGTCCTCTGTCTAACTCTCATTTTAGTGTAGAACTTCTGTCTAAGAATTCTTAGACAATTTAAAAGAGAACTGTGTGGATTTCCTAAATTACACTATTATGGAATTTTGACCCTTTAATCAAAGTAATAAATTACACATCAAAGTAATAAGTTAACACATTTCCCTATTACAATATGCAAAGGCAGTCACCATATTGAATATAAATTGTAAATGAATTTTCTTATATATTTACAGCTAATATTAAATTTATAATACATAATTTAGCGGAAATATTCTGTATAGTTTAAACATTAATTAAAAATTGTTTTGGATCTTTTCGGTTATTTGACTACCACTAAACCTTTTTCCGTTAGTTCATTACTGCTTGATAAATATTCTATTGCTCGAAAAACTGTTCCCCAATAATTTTTACGTTCACTGTAATATTCCTTATCCACTAGGAATCCGGTATCACTGGCTTTTTCTTATCGCATTTCAAGAACTTACACACGGAGAGCGCATTCGGCGGTAAGTCAGTCATTGGATTTACCAGTTTGTGATCAACTTTAGTAGCCACCTAAACTAACCTAACCTAACATAACCTGACCTGACCTAACCATAATTACGATAAAAAAGTAGTGGTAGTGAAGTAAAGTAAAAGGTCCAAAGTTTTTAGTGAGCGTTTCTTTACTATTTACATTGTTGTTTTGAAAAATTAATACTCTAAAACCAACAAAACGACTAAGTAAATATAGTCTTGGAGCTGTGGATGAACAATGGATGGGAGGTAATCAGTATTATGGGCTGGGCTGGGCTGGTCTGGTTGTCTGTGATACGGGAAATACACAGACCATATGGACACTGTGACACACTTCCCTGTACATAGACAGCCTTTTAGCTAACAACTACAAACCTCAAAGTACCTGCGAGTTCCATAATAGTTGTGATTATTTGTCGAAATTATTTTCTGCTTTTGATGTTATGTTTTCTAATTAAATGTTGTTATTATTATTTACGTGTAATCTTTATTTTTACACTTTTTAGGGTTATTGTTACACTTTTTCTACTGTCATTCTTATAATTTGTAATTTTTTTGTTAGTATATTATATGTTACAGTTATATGTTTTTTTGTTTATTATTAAACTGTTTTCTATTATGTAATTTTTGTTATATTTTCAGTATCATATTTTAACAATTGTTTTCTATTGTTAATAAATTGATTATTATTTAATCATTAAAAGTCCATTTTTGTCGTTTAAATCAAATAATAATAATAAAGGAAAAATGTCTAATTATGATTACGAAGCGGAAAGTCATACCTTGGTGGAGTCATAATGACGTCGTTTGTGTGTTTTTTTCTTAACAATTGACTAAACTTCACCAGAATATAATTAGTTCTGTCTAAAAATATTAGTTTACCGATTAATTTTCACTGTATAATATAAGTATTTGCATATAGGCATTTAGCATGTATCTTAATTATGGATAAATGGAAATAAAAATCAAAAGAAATGTGTAGTTTACTATTTAAATTGTTAATAAAACAGAATAAGAAACAAAATACTCAAATAAGAAGACTCATATTTTTTATGAAATCAATAAGTACGTTTTTATTAGATTTTCACTATTTTATTACTTCAATTTATGAAGATTTAACTATGATTTAATCGAACTATGTAAATTAACGTTTACTTTCTCAGTAATTACGAAATTTTATAATTTTAATTAACGATTGAGCTAATTAAAACAATAGATTTCAGGTAGTTTTAATTTAGTTGTCACAATAAATGGACAAACTTGTATATAATTGAAAGTAATTTACTGTAACAAACGAATAACACTAACCGTTTAAATGCCAACATTGTGATTGGTTCCGGTTTAAATTGATTTAATTGTTTTCCCAAACAAGGCATCCAAATTAATTACAAATGTATATTTTAATTGTAATATGACAACAGCTCACTGTTTATTTCTTCAAACGAGATACAAACTTGAATGATTTTTGTCTTTTAACTCGTATTACTAAAATGGGTAAAATTATATTATTTAATTTTAAATGTTATAGTTGATTTTAACTAGAATATTAAAAAAAGCTTATATATCAAAGTAAAATGAAATAGGAAATTACATTTCATATTGAAGTTAGTAAATATAGATCAATTAGGAGAGGAAACTCTACTTTACTATCCTATTGTTTATTATTATTATTACCAGTACTAAATTGTTTTTTATTCGTAAAATATACGTAGTATAAACTATTGTTACAAAATACTATATATAAAAAAAAAAAACAATTTACTAAGAAAGTTCTTTCTGAATTTGCGAAATTTTTAAGTTTGACTTGATTTTAACAATGACGAAATTAGTTGATCCTTTAAAAGTCGGAGATTACTTTGAGGACTTTTAAAATCGATAGGAATAAGCGTATAGGGAAGATAACTATCGAAATATGAATACATTATTTCTAAATCTCTTTTAAATTCTTTAAAGTAGTCTATTTTTAGTTTCTAGACTGACATATTACGGTTTGGTAAGAAATACAAGTGAATGTTACACAACACAAATATTTTACAATATAAATTCATTCTTTTGTTAATCTCTCTAGTCTGATTCACCCAAGACCTGTTTTACCGAAATCGGTCAGCACAATATTTGTACGTTCTGTGATTATATTATACTAAATGTGTGTCGCGTTACGTCCACTTATATTTTGTTATTTTTTCAAAGTCGAAGATTTGGCCTTAAAATGGTCGCCAGTTTACAGTTTTGTCAATGGCTTTATTTCTTCTTTAAGTATGGCGTCATTACCCAAGTGATAATATTCAGTCCAAACATTACAAGTTTTTCTTATTTTATGCTCACATTCACTGAAACATAAATTATAAGAATTTTTATTCCATACAACGGAAGAGAATAAATAAATGTTAAAAAGCTCGTTTTAAACTCTTAGTTGAGTTTAATTCCGTTTTTCTCTGTTGGCGAATTCATTGTGGGCCCTGGTATGGTGAATTCATAGGCCGAAAATATAGCAATATTTGTATTCAAGAATATGCTTATATCAATGAATACAAATCTTCATAGAGACATGTATTCATTGATATATGCAGATTTGTATTTATTGACACAAGCATATTCAAATCCCTTAATTTAGTACTTTGTATTTGAATTCAAAATTATATTTTATCGATAAAAATGTCCGCTATTTTAATATTCCCTACGCCTAATCATTAAATTATTTGTTTATTTTAACCTGTAGAATTTCCAAGTGAGCACATAAAAACAGACAAAAAAATTATACAAAACAATAATAAAAATACAATCTGAGCTCTCGGTGTAGCGCCAAGTTTCAGTTTACTAACCTTTGTAGAGTAAGTTCTAAGGATCATTTTAAATTTCTAAAACAAGATCCAGTTCCATTTAGAACTTTGATAAGACTCATTCATCAATTTATATTTTGAACATTATAAATTTATTTGACGATATCCATCAATATGCCTTTCAAATTCACTAAATAGTTCACATCTAAAAATTACTGTTAATTGTACTTTTCTGTTAACTCTTGAACCAAAGTAGGTCTTCTATTGGAAAGAGTCAAATCACAAACCAGCCTACCTGTATTTGAGTCAATATTTTCTTGTGCCTTCGTCAAAAGCAGTGGACTGGATGCGATGGATTTTTGACGTTCTTACAATAACGACTTGACTTCTGTGAAGTCCGAGGCCACCAGGTGAGTCTGTATTTATTTTCGAGATTGGATCCTAGTTGTACAAAGAGGTACAGACCACGACAACGGCGAGAGGGGGGAGGGGAGTGAGAATGACTTTAGGTTGACATGACAGGGGTGAGCCAGGTGACATGGCATCTGCCGCAAAACTACCCCTAGAAGTTCCTTAGATGGTTATGTATTGTTTCTTCTCGGTTATTTCCTATATCGTAATCCTTTATCGCAAAGTTAAAATTATAGTACACGAAATACTGTGTCAGTAAACGAGTGCTTAAGTGGCATGATTTTGATCCTGATATAGGGTTTGCGCAAATTTGAATCCTGGTTTTGACTGGACGTATTTATCAGTAATATCCACCTCATACTGTACTGCCCCTCCCACCTCTAACTCTGTCTGATAAGTTCCCCGTACTGATCTGTGGGATATTAGAAATGGGCAAGGTAAGGTAAAAAAGGAAATTGGTCTCTGATTGATAAAAAAAAGCATTACAATAGTGCACATTGAAAGGACTATATTATTTTGAAACGTGGAAAACTACATTAATCAAAAAAATCGCTTAGAATAAGTATCCAAATTCAATAAGGATGACTTGTAATCTGAGATAATACGACCATGCTCTAGGATCATTGCCTCGATGACAACTCTTAAATTTCTTGCAAACATGAAAAATCCTTATTATGAAGAGTAAACTTACAGGCGGTTATACGAGCTAGTAGTGACTCTTGGTCTATTATTGTACGCAGGTTAGATTTTTGTCACAGACATTATGTCCTCTGCATTATGTAAACAGAACCTTCACCTTATGTGCCTAAAAGGTATGAGAACTACAATCTTACGCAGTTCAAGCCCTAAAGGTTTTGATCGAAACTATCTAGACCTAACTTTTGAATGAGCTTGTCGTACTGTACTGCCTTGTCATTTTTTATAGAATGCTTCATGGACACACTGATTCACTAGTCGCTATCGGTACAAGAGTTCTAGAGTATACTTTTCGCTCAAGTAATCTATCTGTTTGCCCAATTTTGGACTATGCGAATTGAGGGTCAGATGTGCTATATACAGACTTAACAACATAGATTGTTTCGATAACGACCATGTTTTCTAAGAGGCTAAAAGTAGCATTCAATTTTTACTTTGGACTAAATTTACACTCAGCTAGTATAGCTCCATTTACAGCGCGTTTCATGTTTAGCCTCGGAGTTATTTTGAACACTTGAGAGTTCAACTGGGAGGTGTCGTTTGTCACTGGGAGGATCGTTATGGTGTGCGGGTAAGTAGAGGCATAGATAAATAAGAAGACCTTTAATAAAGAAGATTATATTCCTTCTCTGTAGTAGAGGCTTCCTAGAAAAATCATTTATAATTACGATTCATAGTCATATACATCAAGATTATAATAAACAAAAGATTTCCTTTGTATTTGATACCGTAAATAGTATTGTTTAAAGTAACTTAATTTAGACGTTATTTATATATTCATTAATGATTTTCAATCAATTAAAGATGACATGAAATGAATGATATATACAGAGTGTTCATGAAACCTCTTCAAGTCTTCGGTATATGGTTACATATACGAAAACTAAAAAAAAGTTCCTATAATCTTCCAAGTCCTAAAACACTGTTCCGTCTGTCTGACTGAATGTGTTTTTACATAATTTATCATATTCTAATAACCCTTAAATATATTATTATCTCCGGTGTGCACCTATTTGCGGCATGCCCACTTGCGGCAAACCGGATTTTGTCTGACATTTGTGGCACGATTTGCACCAACTCCCTAATTATTGGTTAATTTATAACTTTGGGGTCAGGAGGAAGACTGACGGACTCTCACTTGCGGCTCAATGAAATTATCACAAAATATCTAACATTTCATAATTCTAAAGTAAAACCTATCGTACTGCCTAGATCAACATGAATAGTATAAAGTTGCGTAAACAGTTTTGTATTGGACTTAAACGTTCCATCTACGAAAAAAAGAATCGTGATTTTGAAACATCTAACGTCCTTTTCTCCTGGCAAACGCATCTATCTTATCGTGAGTGAGCACCGTACATGAAAAGTAGAAAACTAGATCCAATGGCGCAAACGATTTAACGCTTTTAGAATTTTGTGATTATTGGGTATGTCTGATAAAAACTGATACCTTTGTCGGACAGTGAACCGATTTCTTCATTAATTATACTATATACAGCGTCTTTTCCTTCTCTAGCTCTCTTATTGGCAGATGACACTCACACGCCCTCACTTCCACTTTCACAATTTCCTGTTTGCATTGATGATCCATTGATGACCAATTCTTCAAACGTTAGAGGTACACATGTTTTTCATCGTTAATACACACTCACCTAATTTTAATCAGTCCCATGAAAGAGAAATGCCGCTTTGGCCTACGCATTTTTCGGACCACCTTAAAGATGAAGGAATTTTTGAAAATAACAAGCTTTAGTTTTTCAAGGAACACAACAGTATAAAGTTCAACACTTAACGTTCATCGATTTAAATTAAATGTTTAACGAAATAACATCTGCACGTGAATTAATGAAAAATAAGACGATGAAAATACATTTATTAAACAATAAAAAATACTATATAGTAGGTTATTTACCTTTGTGATCCGTCGAGTAATCCAACATTTGTAGCTTAGCTACGCGCGTTTCAACCTGCCATCTTGCAGGTCATCATCAGGCTGAACATGAAACTTAGTTTCATCAT
Source organism: Stictocephala bisonia (assembly GCA_035578905.1). Lineage (NCBI taxonomy): Eukaryota > Metazoa > Arthropoda > Insecta > Hemiptera > Membracidae > Stictocephala > Stictocephala bisonia. The sequence goes on along the minus strand of JAQJVL010000147.1, from coordinate 1,034,225 downwards.
ACTTAGTTTCATGTTCAGCCTGATGATGACCTGCAAGATGGCAGGTTGAAACGCGCGTAGCTAAGCTACAAATGTTGGATTACTCGACGGATCACAAAGGTAAATAACCTACTATATAGTGTTAATTCAGTAATCCGGAGGCCTAAACATGAAAATAAAAAATAACCTATGATATATGTGTATTTTATAAAATAAATTATTATGAGCGATGTACCTACGTTATTTGTTTTAGATCGAACCTATGCTTAAAAGGGAATCGGTACCTTGTGAAGTAATGGAAGAAAGCGTTACAAGACGAGTGTTGTCTTTGTCACGATATCATGTATCTTGTATGTATATGCATATATTAGTTGTAAGGTAGCCTATACTAATAAAATTGCTATCTACTGCCAAGGAAGAGTTGATTGTAATTGTTAGGTTAATCTTCAGTGGGCCGCAAGTGGCACATCCCTTGCTAATGACAGCTGTCAACCTTTACCAGTACAACAATAACCCTGGTTTAATTTAATAGGAGTGCCGCAAGTGGGCGAGCCGCAGATAGCATGGAACCATTATCTTCAAACCCCGTACATGTATGAGAATTAATAAGACCTAAATGAGTACAGAGTATCAAGTTTCTACTTTTTACCAATTCAAAATGACGCCAATTTTGAGTTTTAACTGCTTAAGATCTTAAAAAGTATAGGCCTATAAAAAATAAATGAATAAAAATAAAAAATAAAAACTGCAAGATACACAACAAGTGAGGTATTCGATTTTCTGAAATATGATATAAATATTTAAAAAATCAGATAATGAATAATTAATGAGGTTTAATTTTTCTAATACAGTACAATTGGATAAAAGGACCTTTTCGTTAATTCACTACCACTACTTTTTCCGTTACTTCACTAACACCACTTTTTTATCGCAATTACGGTTAGGTTAGGTAGCTACTAAAGTTGATCACAAACTGGTAAATCCAAATCCAATGACTGACTTGCCGCCGAAAGTGTACCGAAGATCTTGGAAAGCGATAAGATAAGGCCAGCGATATCGGATTCCTAACAGATAAGGAATACCGCAGTGGACGTAAAAATGATTGAAGAACATTTTTTAGAGCAATAGAATATTTATCAAGTGGTAGTGAATTAACTGAATCGAAAAAAACATATTGGTAGTGAATTAACGGAATAGATCCGGATAAAATTGCCACACCGTTACCATGTACTGTATTACAAGAATTACAAGTGATTAGTTACTTATCACGAACTTAACAGTACTTCTACGATCTTTTCGTAAATCAAATTTTGCATTATTTGAGTCTCTGGTACTTTTTAGATATTAAGTTTTGAAAACTAAAAACAGCCGTCATTTTAAAATGGTACAAATTAGGAACTTGAAACTCTTTACTAAATTATTGTCTTATTATTCCTCATATATGTTACGAGGTTTGAAGATAGTATCTTGAGGAGTTATTAAGATGTGATAAATTATGTAATAACACATTTAGACAGACGGAAAACTAATCGGTTTAGGACATACGTTTTAGGACCTTTTTTCTTATTTTTTATGTAAGTTATCATATACCGAAGTCTTGCAGGGGTTTTTATGAACACCCTGTATACACACACAATAATTTATTTCATGAACAATAGTTAATTGCTATTAGTTAAGAATCCACTTCAATAATACTTTTGGTATTAAAGAAACGGTCACATTTTTACATTACTGATTCAACTATTAGAAAACAGGAATATTCCTTCGGCATTAAACTGTAATATTGATACAATTTAGCCCCAAAACATACAGTTTTTCAATACAGTCATCAATACAGTTTTTCATATCCGTACTTGAACGGTAATGTCGCCGGACGTAGCTTCCTTAGCCAGAAGTGTCGCTAGAGGCGCTTCACAGACTTTCTTAACCCATAAACCTTCAACAATAGATTCAAGGATGAAATATGGATGGCCACTGGGGTATGGTTCATCAAAACTACATTAGGTGGAGTCCCTTGCCTCAGCAGTTGTATTGATAGAAACTCCCCTTCCTCCATCCTCGTCCTCATCTGATAGTATAATCTAACACATACGTTTTGACATCTATTAATCTAACACCTTCCAATTTCTTTACCATACACAAAGTCTTTCATTAAATTTTTACAACTATCAATTAACAGTGTATATATGTGTTAGGAAAAAAAAAAGAAAATATATATATATATGGACAACTGTCTCTCCGACTATAATGTTTAATGTTGAGAGATTGCGTAGGGTAGTCCACTTACAGTTTAATAAATTTGGTAAAGAAAGAACTAAAATTGTGTAATACCTGGGAAGTAACAATATCTTGTCATTAATTGAAAGTAAGTCAGCAAATTTTACCCTTATCCGCCAAGTTTGTTTGATTTAGGGGTGATTATTTGCTGAAAGGTAGATTTAATTATAACTGACAAGCTACTCTTGGCCGACTAAAGTTTGACTCTTATTGAAAATATTGTGTACTTTATTCAAGAAAAGTATAATAATATGCCGTATAGCCGGTGTTGTCTCTTTGTAGTTATTTATTTTTCTAAATGCACACGGAATGTTGTATAGTTAAATGTTTTTCTAAATGCACGAAATGTTGTATATTGAAATGTTTTTCTAAATGCACACGAAATGTTGTATAGTTAAATGTTTTTCTAAATGCACGAAATGTTGTATAGTTAAATGTTTTCTAAATGCACACGAAATGTTGTATAGTTAAATGGTTTTCTAAATGCACACGAAATGTTGTATAGTTAATGTTTTTCTAAATGCACACGAAATGTTGTATAGTTAAATGGTTTTCTAAATGCACACGAAATGTTGTACAGTTAATGTTTTTCTAAATGCACACGAAATGTTGTATGGTTAAATCTTTTTCTAAATGCACGAAATGTTGTATAGTTAAATGTTTTTCTAAATGCACAAGAAATGTTGTATAGTTAATTGTTTTTCTAAATGCACACGAAATGTTGTATACTTAAATGTTTTTCTAAATGCACACGAAATGTAATATAGTTAAATGTTTTTCTAAATGCACACGAAATGTTGTATAGTTAAATGTTTTTCTAAATGCTCACGAAATGTTGTATAGTTAAACGTTTTTCTAAATGCACACGAAATGTTGTATAGTTAAATGTTTTTCTAAATGCACACGAAATGTTGTATAGTTAAATGTTTTTCTAAATGCACGAAATGTTGTATAGTGAAATGTTTTTCTAAATGCACACGAAATGTTGTATAGTTAATGTTTTTCTAAATGCACACGAAATGTTGTATAGTTAAATGGTTTTCTAAATGCACACGAAATGTTGTATAGTTAATGTTTTTCTAAATGCACACAAAATGTTGTATAGTTAAATCTTTTTCTAAATGCACGAAATGTTGTATAGTTAAATGTTTTTCTAAATGCACAAGAAATGTTGTATAGTTAATTCTTTTTCTAAATGCACACGAAATGTTATACTTAAATGTTTTTCTAAATGCACACGAAATGTAATATAGTTAAATGTTTTTCTAAATGCACACGAAATGTTGTATAGTTAAATGTTTTTCTAAATGCACACGAAATGTTGTATAGTTAAATGTTTTTCTAGTCTTCAGAGACAAAACAATACTAAAATAGCAAACTATAGCGCTAGTGTGAATTGACTGCACACTGTTATTATTGAAAAGGGGCGAATAAAAATAGAGAACCAATTTCCCTCATGTCATTTGGTACACAAAATATATCGCTGTGTGAAATTGTCTGGGGTCATGAGGCATTGAATGCACCCAACCTTGAATCAACATAGAATCAGGTATATGCACGAGACCTACTGTACATACATTTTTGTTTATAGTAGTGCCATATTTAGTATACCCAATCAATCATAATGAATTTCAAACATTAGCTAATAATCAATTGGTAAAATTAAATGATTAATTATAGAAAAAATACAAATAGCTTAACCAATCGTTTGATATCGATAACGATTGTGATATCGTTTACCACCGATATAATAATATCCGAGTGGGTTTATTTATAAATAAAAAGGAGTGGCCAACCTCCTTTTTAAAAACTTACTTTGCTTATTCTCTATGGACTATTCATGCGTTTCGTGCCAGGAACTTATTCAGACAGAATATATAGGAAAGAAAACTAGTACAGTACAAGTTGAACATTGCTGATAAAAAGATCGATCATGATTCGAAACTGGGCGAGTAGTTTGAGTATTTGTATCTCTAACTCAGGTACAAATACTCTAACCACTCGCCCATTGGCTCCTTATTGTATGCATGCTTTAGCTGTATACTTCAGTAATAAAATCATTGTTATTAGTAGTAGTAAATTATTTACTAATTTAAATTGCTAACTTCTGATAAATTAAAACAAGTCTGATGATATATAGATATGAATAAGTTCATACTATTATTATCTTTCTGTAAATTAACATATTAAAAATTGTATTATATATGTAAAAGAAATCGTTAAAAAAGCGATTAATAAATAAAAATATAAAAAACAATTACATAACAAATACGTGCCAATGATGATGATACGTAGTGAAATTAAAATTATACTCTGAGACAAGTAAAGTTGTTATTGTGTACAAACAAGACGTGTGCCTTTGCCACACGAATTATCTGAAAGTAGAGTATCCGAGCACACTTGAATGAGGTATTCAATCATGGAGCTGATTTTCTCGAGAAGATGGAGGTGTGTAGTTCAACTATGATTGCATACTTATATGTAGTTCGAGAATTATATGGAAATTTAGAAGCACTTTATATATTCAACGTTCAAAATTTTCAGATACGAGTGAGTCATAATTATATATGTCCATTCATAATCATCTAATGGGTAAAGTGAGTGAATAATTGCATCCCATCCACTCATACATTTTATAAAATACATTTTTGTTGTCATTTTATACATAATACTACTTAGTTGGTAGTTTTGTATATTTTCTAATTTGCTCTTTAGCGTATATATGGTTTAAGTGTATAGCTGTTCAAAACTGTTACTATTCAGTTTTGATGGACAAAAATAGTTCCTTATTAACGATCCGTCAATACCTGTAGGTTAGATGAACGGAGGAATGGGCACTGTTGAATCGGTTCCGATACTGGAAATAAAAATGGGGATTGACATTAGATCAGTAATTTGATAGTGGTGGAGTCTGCCAAACAATGGATCGCATAGTAACAGAGTGCCCCCCTGCACTTTTATACGGAGAGATTAGCAAGTATAAACAAATTCAGTGAGGCAGGTTTTAAATTTATCGACGTACTAGACTTAACTTTATGACAGTAGATCACTTATATTTTTATTCTTATTCCTATATAACATGACTTTTGAATCTTTATCTAAATATATATCACAGGTTTCTAAAAATTAATAAATGTTAGCTGACAACAAACCATAGATATATAGTGAATAACTAGAATTTAGCACAATTTAGAAAATCTATTACATCCAAATTAAATAATTTAAATCAGAAGCTATATGTTGGGATCGGTTTACAAAACTATTTTTTATTTTTTGTAATTAATTAAACCCTTAATTCAGTCCTAAATTTTATAATAAATAATTCGAAAATTTGCGGATACCATACTTTTTAGGTTAGAGTAAGTTTGTGTACTTACCTAGTTACGCTGCTCTTTGCAGTAATTTATATCATAGTACTCGGTTGTAGGGTTGGTGGGTGGGTCAACTACAAACACTTGACTTTTTGTCTCATTTATATTGATTTTACCATTTACAATAAAAATTGCAAAGCGTAACTTAACATTTACTTCTTCTTTAATCTAAAAACATTAACCAACACTATTTTTCCTATAAGATATCTGAAAACGGTATTGATGTCTTACGAACAATAGTTGTCTGAAAATGAAATGTAACTAACTACAAAGGAAGCATTCGAGCAAGTCCTGAGGTGTTTGTTGGGGGTGGGGGTGGAGAATGACAGTTTTGTAGTTAGTTGAAGCAGAAGAAGCCCTCATTCCTAGCAGAAGATTTATTAATGCCTCATACTTTTCAACTTCATAACATGAATGCCTCATTATTTATGCAAGCAACTGTAATGAGATAAAGTAGGCCATTTCAGTTCAAATGTTAGTTCTCTGTCAACTGTTCCGTATTCCTGAGCATGAATTATTCGTGTAAATATTATTGCTTTCCATACGAAAAAGACAATCCAAATGGTAAAATGATGAATTTGTTTTTTTTTCCACTAAGCGTTTACGAGTTTAGTGTACCCGTTTACCCGTAGTAAGATTATACACTGATACCTAAACGCGTTTTATACTGTTCAACTATCCAAGGCTAATAAGTGCTAGACTTTACAATCCAAGTGAGTCAAGACTCGTGTTAGGGGAAAACTTTGTATTTTAGTGTTTCAGCTAAACTTTACATCGCTGCCAATTGTTGGAGAGATTTTTGTTGAGATAGCGATGTTCAGATTTCACTAATCATCTAGTTTTTACAAAACATTTAAAATGAAGGTCTTTTAAGGGGCTTTTAGTTTAAAATGTTCAATGTTAAAATGTTGAATAAACCCTGATTTTTGGGGGACATAAAAAATATCAAATGTACGAAATTAGTTCCTAATGGGGTTATACCTAATGTAGACTTTTATCCATTAAGAGAGGTAAGTGATATCTGTAAGAAACTGCCTGGACTGTTAGTGTCTTATTGTTCCAGCGCAAGCCAGACATCAAAGCAAGGATGACTTCCTGTTGGCTCTCAACTTGAGAATTGTTTGTCCAGTTGCTCCTTATCACCCCCTCCCCGCACCTCCTGACGTTGTCAAGTCCTGAGGGACCTCTTTAGTCCTATTGTATTTCGTGGCTAGTAATAGAACAAGGCTCAGCCAGGAGGAAATTGTGTAAGTTGTGTTATCTTACAGTGTGAAGATAATTCATAATAACACCCATTAACAGTTTCTTAATTGGTATAATATGTGTTAGTATAAGTTACAGAAAAGTGAATGTCACACAAGACTCGTGAAACGTAAAAGCAAGTTTTTTGGGGATAGTTGTTGAAAACTAACTAACTACCTGTATTGACTGATTGCACCTTAGACAAATTACCAGTTTGATTCCTAACAACAACACTAATATTTTTTGAAATGTCAAGCGGTGAAATTGTGGCCGTCTAAAAAACTTAAATGATGATTGTTTTAGTCATTAAAGAGATTCCCGAAAAACTTAGTAGTTCTATATTTGATGTAACTTTTAAAAGTTAATTTTAACTTAAGAGACAAGTAGAAAGAAATTTGTAAACTTCTAATATAATTTTACTTGAAAAAAAGTTATTCTTCCAATCGATTAAATGTAACTTATTAACTGAGAAAAAGCCATTTAAATCTTAGGCCAATAACTAAATGAATGTTCACTTACTATAAGTCTGAAATATGCCAAGCTTTAAAAAAGAAAGTTTTTATTACTTTAATTCATCTTTTAGGTAAAACCTTTATACTTGAACATTATTTTATAAGCATTTACAGTGTACCTGATTTTGCTTATATTACATATTAGGCCCTATTCCATATTTTAATATTTAGTATTTTCAAACGATTCTAATACAGAAATAAAATTGTACCCATCATTTCCTGTCACCTCTAATTGAAATCATACAGTTATAAATTTGGGGTTAGACTGTTACTTAAAAATTAGAGGGGTTTGTTTAAAATTCAATCCTGAGGTTATCCTGTATTAAATGTTCTTTCCTGTAGGTCCTGCAGCATTTATACACCCGTATATCGCGCTGCCTTAAGAATGCCTGATTATGGGCTTTCTATAAAAGGTTTCGCAATCTCAGGTTAATAACCTCAACACCAGTATTACAGTAGCTAAATTATAATGCTACGACACTTGAGTAAAAGAATTGGAAACATTTCTCAAAGCTCACCTGGAGCCGAAATAACATTTTTCAATAGACAAATTTCAATGAATGCCCTCAAAGCTAATAACGAATTTAAGGAAATCGTTTGATGATAATAATTATTTAATATAATTAACTTTTTAAAATTCATATTACGATGAAATTGCTTAGTTACAAACAAAAGTACTACCAAAAGCACAAACGTTTAGTGAGTAACGTATAGACAAATAACAATAAGTTTTTTTAATTAATACAATAAGTGTTAGTTACAAGTGAAAGTTACGCAACACACATTTTACACAATATAAGCACAAAATGCACAAAACTATCACAAGTACAAAATGCACAAATGTATCAAAATATAGCCTAAGCACAATATGTGCAAATAAAGTACAATATAAGGCAAACCACGTTTACCTTCCTCAGACCAGAGGGATTCACAAAAGAAAGAAATTTGCACGTAACTAATATTATAACTTGTGAATCCCTCTGATCTGAGGAAGGTAAATGTGGTTTGCATTCTTTTTACTTGTACTTTATTTGTACATATTGTGCTTATATTGTGATATGTTTGTGCACTTTGTACTTGTATTGTGATATATTTGTGTACGTTGTACTTGTATTGTGGTATATTTATGCACTATGTACTTGTATTGGGGTATATTTGTGCACTTTGTACTTGTATTGAGGTATATTTGTACACTTTGTACGTGAATGTGGTATATTTGTGAACTTTGTACTGTACTTTTATTGTGGTATATTTGTGCATTTTGTACTTATATTGTAATATATCTATGTTGACTTACGTTCACTTGTACTTGAAATAACAAATGTTTAAAATAGTCTACTTTCGCATTGATTCCATTAGTTCCCCCATTTGCGCAATACAGTTCTCCACTGTCGCTAGACTTATTAGTTTTGTTTTTTTAAATAAAAATCCACTTCATTCTAAATAATAATTCTCTGAAAAATGTGTCCAATCTCACAAATGAAGACAGACATTTGCTCAGTGATCCCTATATGTTTGTGCCTTTATCTGCTTTATATTTAATTTACATACTACATTTTGTAAAGCAGATAGGTTTACGAAAATGATTCATAACCTTATCACTTTTTGCATAAAAAATTTTAGTAAAAACTCGTAAACAAATGAAGGTCATACAACTCAAATTTACTACAGTATTAGTATAAATTCTATAAGTATAACAGCGATCGATGTTGGCAAACCTACAACTCAGTCCAGAAGTATTCGCAAAGGCATGGAGTTATAAAACATCATTTTAATGGCAAATATAAGTTTCGTGAAGGTTTATTATATGATATACTTTACAAGCTGTTCCGTATAACTCACTGTAATATACTAACAATGTACATTTACTTCAAAGTTATTGTTTACAAAGAGTTTCCAGTAGGTTATTAACACAAGGGTGGTTAGCTAACGTATAATTAGCAATGCAATTTTACTACCAAGTATCTAAGACACGACTTCCTGCCATTAAGTCTAACTCTACAGCATCAACCGCACGTCGGTAAGTTTTATTGCTCTCTGAAATAGTTCACATAATGGCTCCGTTAACGAGGCCATGTTGGCCAAAGTCGGTAAAATATGTGTAGTTTACTTTTTTTTTTTTAACTTCACTCGCCAGTTGACATAGGCCTGCAGGCCTGTGCGTAAAAATTATTCAACGAGTGAAATACCGACCGTTAGCTAAGTTGGGGATTCGAACCTTACCATAGACTCAGCAGTCCAAGGGCTTTAGTCACTAAGCTCGCAACCTTACCATAGACTCAGCAGTCCAAGGGCTTTAGTCACTAAGCTCGCAACCTTACCATAGATTCAGCAGTCCAAGGGCTTTAGTCACTAAGCTCGCAACCAGATTTCCAGTCAATAATTTATTTATTATTGGTTTTATTTATTATTAATCCTTGGTTGGGATAATCCAACCAGTTCTTAGTATCAAGAATACATTTTTGATATTTATTGCAGCAAATAAATGTTTTTTCTAAAAGAATATTTATCTTAATAACCTCAAAATGTCCTTAAAATAATTACGTAATTGCTTTAATCTATTGTCAAGATCATACATGATCACAAACATAATTTTTTAATGAGTTTGATAAGTGTAAATATGTTTGTTTGTAAATAACGCTGAATATTCCTTAGACAGTGTCATTAATTAATAGCCCAATGACCAATAAACAGCTGGTAGTTATCTGCGATCTCTTTACAATTTGTTTCATTCTGATTGACATTGAACTTAAAATCTTTAGATATTAAGTTCAATTATAACATTTTTATGAAAAATAAATTATGAGAAGTAACAAAATAAACGTAACTGAAATTTTTAAAGGAAAAATTTGATGATTTACTGATTGATTTTCGTTCAATTGAATCAACAATTAACGAATCAATTATTAAACATGTAGACAGATATTGAAAATGATGGAAGTAAGAAAAAAATCATTATTTTCGTGTTTTAAACTTCAAGGATTCAGTGCTCATTAAATAATATAAATGTACATATATCTTAAGTAAAGACGTTTGAAAGAACATTTTACGATAATTTAAACGTTTCTGTGGATTCCGTCTCTCAAAAACTAATTTCAAATAAGTACAACCATTTAGGATCACATCAAGCGAAAGGAAATACTCGAGATAACATTTTAAAGGCCATTAAAAATGATGGCTCAAAGAAGTACAAGTTGAGTTCCCTTCAAGTACACTTAAAAGTTTAAGAAGCTTCATACAACTTGACTCAACAATATGGTTCAATCTTCACCTTTTTTCACTAACAACCATTGACCCGGCGTCCGCGTAGATTGGCCGATTGTGATGAAACGAATTTCCCCTCAACGTTGCTGTGTCGTTTGTACGAGTGACTGCTACAGTAATGTGCCAGAAAAACGAGGTGTCGTTTAACCAGATTCAGGAGTCAATCGTTCCTTTATCTTTACTGATTACTTACGAATTACTGGACTTTAAACAAATCTATATGCATATATTTTGTTTATATAAATATATGTACATATATACATAAAGTTAAAAAAAGTGATATAGGTATATATATTTTGACACACAAAAATATGTTATTTCTAGTAAATGTTTATTTGTCATATTTGGATTTTGTTGCCTTCTCACCCAGCCATACACGTACAGTGGTATTGACCCTCCAACTCACCTGCACGCGTACAGTGGTAATGATTTTCCCACCCAAATACACAAGTGTTATATTGACCTTCCCAATCACCCACGCCCGTATAGTGGTAATGATCTTTCTACCTACCTTCACATGTACGGTGATATGGATCCACCCACCCACGTACACACGAGCGGTGGTATTGACCCTCTCATTCACCCATACAATTATGTTGGTGTACAATGGTATTGTAACCATATAAGCTGTATTGAAGGTAATAATATATAAGCTATAACTCGAAATGTTTTATGTAAAAACACATTCTATTATTCTCTTAGTTGTCATTTCCTAAAATATACTTAAATTTAGAAGAAATATTGTCACAGGTTCATTTTTAGTTTATAAGTTAGTTATATCAGTTTGTTATATCGTGATTCTTTGATAATTCATCTAATGTATTTATATTGAAGGTATACTCATAGATATGCTCAAGTTATATTGAAGGTATACTCATAGATATGCTCAAGTTATATTGAATGTGTACTCATAGATATGCTCAAGTTATATTGAAGGTATACTCATAGATATGCTCAAGTTATATTGAAGGTATACTCATAGATATGCTCAAGTTATATTGAAGGTGTACTCTTAGATATGATCAAGTTATATTGAAGGTATACTCATAGATATGCTCAA